>JAOQGH010000001.1:13696580-13713595 GCA_025769975.1 Gallinago jamesoni | reverse complement strand
AGGCCAGGCTGGATGGGGCTTTGAGCAACCTGCTCTAGTGGGAGGTGTCCCTGCCCAGGGCAGGGGGGTTGGAACTATATGATCTTTAAGGTCCCTTCCAACCCAAACCATTCTATGATGATTCTATGATTGAGCTGATTATTTAAAGTAGATTTATTGGCTCTTTTATCAAGTATTCCATATGTTCAGACGTGGATCTGTGGTTGTCAGATGGATTGGTTTCCTTCTTTGCTTGGAAGTGGATGCTGTGTCATGAAGTAACGAGTTCTAGAGCCTATGGAAGGTTTCCCTCTTTGTAGAGGGAAAAATGGAATGGAGACAGAGCATGCAGTATTCCCTTATACTCTACTAGAATATGTGGGAAACTTCCTGTAACCTACCATAGAGCTGAGTTATTCACAGACCACCTTTTGTCCACTTTCTGCGAGCTTCTCTACCAGGAGAATGTGTGTGGAGAACTGAATATCTACAAAGATAGCTTGTATTCCATTAGGTCTCATTAATGCACACCAAACTCTGGCAGGAGTTGGCTTTCCTGGGGGAGCTCCCCAAAAAAGGCCCAATCTGGAGGCTATTTAGAAGGAACTTTTCTGTTTTCTTCCTCTTTCCTGGTGCCCCTCTGTGTTGGTGGAGCCTCTGATTTGGTGTTTCGATTCTGTACTTCACACATGCCATGTTTTCAAGTAAGACCATGTATTTTATTTCTTTAATATATCCATTTATTTTCAGGTGGTCAAATAAGAAAAATGTTCCTAAACTGGGGGACATGAATTCATCATTTGAAGAGGTAGATGCATTCTATTCATTTTGGTAAGTTAGCTGATACCTCAGTTTCTAGTCAAGAGACACAATATAAGGGGCTTGCAGACCCTTATGTATGTAGGTTGTTGGCCGTGGTCTGTTCTTACCTAGCAACGTCACAAAATTACCCCATTGCTGTTTGGTGCCTTCCACAAACTGAGCTGGCTTTCTCTGAGCTCATACATCCACGTTGTAAATTCACAATTACAGCAGGAGCTTCTGGTGGTTGTGGCTGTGAACCAGGTTGACCCACAGACTAGAAGCAGGGTTCATCTCTCCTAAATTGTTTTCAGTTGAGACAGCTATGAAGTATTTCAGCTTCACCAGTTAAGGGAGGTCTGTCTACTCCAGTAAAGTCAGAGTTTATGGCTTGACTCATTTGCTCGATACGGATGCTTATATAAAGACTAAAGTAATTTCTCTGTGAACTCTACAGACTGCACTGTCTCCACTGCCTACAGTGGGAGCTTCAACAACTGCACTGTAGGCATTTAGGGTCAGTCAGACTGATCCCATCCTAAAATACACTCTGACCTACAGTACAGATAGATGTAAATCCTTACTTTAAATAGCACTTTGCATTTTGACTTAATGCAGTGGAATCATAGGTAGGTGCAGTGTAATTGTAAATTATGTATTATAAATTGTAAATACAATTTATAAATTGTAACTATAAATTGTAGCATAATTGCCTACAAAAAGCTAATAGGAAAAAAGGTAGATTATTTGCAATAGTTCTGCTGTTTGGGTTTTTTTTTTTAATTCACTCCTTTTTTTTTTCTCCCTTTTTTTTTTTTTTAATTTACTTTAGGTATAATTTTGATTCCTGGAGAGAGTTTTCCTATTTAGATGAAGAGGAAAAAGAAAAAGCAGAATGGTATGTAAGTAAAAACAAATTTGTCAGCAGACTGAGAGATTGCTAGAGCAAGATTTTCCAACTTTCTGTTAGACTCTCAGCCATAGGAAGAAAGTTTGCTGAATTAAGACAGAATTCCACTCTCCTAGCTTCATAGTCAGTCAGGGACTTGAAGTGGGCTTACTTGTGTAATGGAAGTAGCTCTTGCCTGCATCACACAGGTGTTTCTGAGGTCCTTTGAAATGTGTGTTAAGGTCAGACTTGCAGTTTCAGCAAGTCCCAACACAGGTTGAACCCAGAGCCAGAAGAGAGCTTATGAGTAAGCAGGCATCGTGTGTCTCTCCAACTCTTTATTAAACTGTGCTGAGACAAGTGATACTTTCTAGAATTCAGAGAGATCAGTTCTGATGGCTTGATGTTAATAAAAATAGCGTATTTGTTGATGTAGTGATAGTTGCTGAATTACTCAGACCATGTTGCCATTGGAAAATACATTCTATTTTTATCCTTCCTACAGTTATAAACACAGAATGTTCAAGTTAGAGCACCAAATCATTTAGTCTAACGTGTATTTCACAGGCCACAACCTTTCACTTAGTCATCCTTGTATAACCATAACTTGCATTGTATGACCCTTTTAAGTTTGAATAAAAATCAATTTTATAGTTAGATGCAGTGATTAGCTTGCTTTGTGGCTAAAAACTGTCCCATATTTAGGCTGTAGGTAGGCATTTGTTCCTTTCCTTTCCTGATACTAAATTTGTTTGAGTCTCTCTGGACCCAATGCTCTCTCTTCTGCACAGGTTCTGTGAAGGTACTGTCATCAATTCCACACCGCTTGTATAAATAAATTTTGCAGATTGATCTCTAGGCTTCTCATTGGAGGAAGGCTCTTGAATTATTTGTGTAGATGATACAGACCCCACTAAAAATTTGCCTCTCTCTTGACATCTGAAAATCAATTTTCAGATTATTTAGTCAGCCAATTTTTAATCTATCTAACCTGAGCTGTATTTTACTGGAGTAAATCTGGCATGATTTGACTGGAGTGTCACAGTAGTTCATAGGAGTATTCTTGCTGTGCAGATGGGTTTACTTGACCTGTATTCTGTAAAATGAAGATAATTGATATTGATTATATTGCTGCCCTTAATTAAACTGTATACCAACATCAGCTCTTTTGCTTGGGTTTAATGTTGGGCCAACAAGTGGATTGCATTTTCAAAACAGGTTCACGATCTTATTCCCTGCAATGACAGATAAGCAACTTATTTTGTCAGGTTCATGTAATTGTGTAAATACTTAGCATTTTTGACATGAGCTTGGGGCCTGGAACGTACTTTTTTTGAAGGATTCAGAGAAGACTATCTGTGTAGGGAAAGTTTTTCTTAAAAGTTTGTTGTTAAATTTCTAAAAGACTGACACTGCAGGGTATTAGCACTGAACTAACTACGCTTTCCCTTTTTAGCCGAGATGAAAGGAGGTGGATTGAAAAGCAAAACAGAGCTGCCAGAGCATTGAGAAAAAAAGAAGAAATGAACAGAATTAGGACACTTGTTGGTAAGCGTACAAACTGCTTTTTTTTTTAAAAAAAAAGAGAGATTTGTTAACTAAGAGTAGAACTAAGAGCAATGCATCCTTTCTTCTGACAGACAATGCATACAGCTGTGATCCCAGGATAAAGAAATTTAAGGAGGAAGAAAAAGCAAAGAAAGAAGCAGAGAAGAAAGCAAAGGTAGAAGCAAAACGAAAAGAACAGGAGGCAAAAGAAAAAGTAAGTTAACTACTTTGGGTTGAAAATGCCTTGTTCAATTCACACCTGATCCACTGCTTCAGCTTCTAGACGTGTCAGAAAGCTACTGGTAGAATTATATTGGGGTGTAAAGATGTGTTATCTTTCATCCCTGTGCAACAGGCAGTGCAAGACTGGCAGCCTTTTGAGAAGGAGATGAAAATAAGGAGCACAGATCTGAAACTAAAAAACTTCTAAAACTTGTTGTGTTGTTGCATACACTTGCTCTGGTTTAGACGCAGTCGTTAAGTTCTGTGCCCTACTTTCTTTTTTCATAAAACAAATAGAGCTGCTTGTATTGTGCATATGGTCTGTGACTGGTCGATTGGTATGAAACCCTTTGACATATAACATAACGTATTTGATTAATATTAACAGTTTGGAAAAGATGGCTCTTTCTGAAAACAGTACCAGGAATCAAAGGGAACTGTAAGGTGCTAAAAAGTCAGTTAAAATACAGTACTGGAGAACCACAAGGTTTTATGTTCATAATCATGCAGAAGAAATGTTGGACTGCTGTGTTTTTTCCAAGCTCGTATTCTTGGCACAGGCATGGGAAACTTCATACACTTCTATATCTTTTTTGTGAAGGAAGTCAAGATCTATAAACTAGAGGTCCTCGTAGCGAGTATTTGAGTTAAACCAGCTGGTATATGTTTCATCACCTCCCTCAAAATTCTTGGAAAAACAAACATAAAGGTATTGGTGTATTAAAAACCAGAAACAGCGTATTTTAGTACTGAATATAAAGTCTATAGTGTGACTTTGTTGAGGTTTTTTGTTTGTTTTTTGCTTTTGATTGCAGCAAAGACAAGCGGAATTAGAAGCAGCACGGTTAGCAAAAGAAAAGGAGGAAGAAGAAGTTAGGCAACAAGCATTAGTAGCAAAGAAGGAAAAAGAGATACAGAAAAAAGCGATCAAGAAAGAAAGGCAAAAGCTGAGAACGACGTGCAAGGTATTTAAATGTTATTATAGTGAAATACAGGTTACATCAGTGAAATTACCATGTTTGCTTAGATCAGCCCCTGTCACGTGCTTGGTTGTTCTTATGGCTGGAGGTGGGTATGGAAAGTGGGTTTACTAAAAGGGAAAATACTAAAACACATACTTATTTTACGGATTTGAGTGATGAGTAAAGCTGACCAAATAGGTCCAAACACAGCAGTGGCTGCAGAATGCTGTGTATTAAGCCTTTGTCTGAAGGAACAGGACAATAAAGTTCAAGAACTTTGTAGAACACGTATTTCTGCTTCCAGAACTGGAATTACTTTTCTGATAATGAGGCAGATTGTGTTAAAATGATGGAGGAGGTGGAAAAGCTTTGTGATCGTCTTGAGCTAGCAAGGTAAGTTTTACCACTGCTGATTTCTGCTCATTTTGATACCCATCTTCCTGCTAGCTATCCATTGTAACTTAATAATTTATTTTTAGTCTGCAATGCTTGAATGAAGCACTTACATCCACAACAATGGAAGGAGGAAAGGCGGCTGTAGTAAAACAGGTAATTATGCTGAGTGTCAAATCAAAATAACAGAATAACTTGATTTGTGACATCTACGTGACTGAACGGAAGCACCATAGCTGCTGTGGAGTCCTGCCCATTAAACACGTGGACCTGAGTCTCAGAGTCCCCAGGCAGACTTCAGCTCTGCTCCATTTTACATAATGCAGTTCATCGCTGCTGAAATAACCAGGGCCAACTGAGAAAAAAATATGCATTTTTCATTGGTAGAGGACACAAACCCTATTATTTGTTCAGTATACAGGAATAGTAGAAGAATTTAATTTTGCCCAACAATGGGTAGCAATTACCCAGAGGGGAAGGAGGGCAGCCTTAACCTACTCTGTTACGCAAGAAAAATCCTAGTCTAGTATCTGTGACCTGGGGCTAGATCCACAACAGGACTTGTGTTCTGCAGGGCCTGGAAGGGCCAGGAGGTTGGATACCAAAATATGGGAAAAGCAAGACACTTGCGATAAAGATTTACAAAACTCAGCAAGGATCTACCTAAAGTTGCCAGCAGGGAAAAGCCTAATAAGGACTATTAAGGCTGAACCGACATCCTGCAGAAAGAATATGGTGCTTTTTCTCATCTGCTCTGGATTCACAGCTGTGAACTTTCTTTCCTGATGGGGAAGATGATCTGTCCCCATCCTAGTGCCAGGTTTACTCATCAGACAACTTAGGACAAGAGGGATTCGAGTCTTACAGGGGACTGAATCCAATCTCTCAGTCTCCAGGAGAGCATTCCAACATGGAACAGTTGCCTTTTTCATTAATAAAAATTATCTATAGGATAATTTTCCTTTTACAAGGAAGATCTGATTATGAAATAGACAGAGAGAAACCTCTGTTAGGCATCCTGCCAACAGGCATAAGTGCACAGCTTTTTTAATACTGCCAAGATGGGACTCGGTATAGTCAGCAGTGGATGCATTAGAGATACCTTACACCATGTCTCAGAATGTGATGTTCATAAAGATGTGCAATGGATAACAAATTCTGCTGAACTGCTTGCTAACTACATGTGAAAAGCACCTAGTAAGTAAAATCTGGGTTGTTGCAGTTAATGCTAACTTAGTACAACCACACTAACTGAGGATTTCTGGCACAACCAGGCTTAAGTAGCAGTTAGGTCGGAAGATGTGGGGATCAGTGTGTTCAATACAGATGTGTGACTGCCCTCACTTTATGTTCTTAATACTTTTGTGGATCTGTCCCTGTAAGTCAAGTGTTAGCCTAGCCATTCACGCTGTATTCAGAAGTTTTGCCTAATCCTGGAAGTGTTCATTTAATTTCCTAGTGAACTTGTGATGGATTTCTGCTGAACCTCCCTAATCTGGGATGGTCAAATTTATGTATGGGCTGGAGGGAAATAATACTGGTACAGATAAGCTCCTCCATTTCCTCACGCATAATGTATAGAACAGAAGCTAAGCAAAATTCAAGGCTCAAAGCAATTCCAGAGAGAGGGGTTTGTGTCACTGTAAAATGTAAAAATAACTAAATAGTGCTTGTTTTCAATCCTTCAGATAGAAGAAGTAAATGAACAAATAAGGCGAGAGAAGGAAGAGGCAGAAGCTCGTATGCGCCAAGCAACGAAGAGTTCAGAAAAGTCAAGCACTGGTGGTGGAGGGGGAAGCAAAAATTGGCCAGAAGATGATTTACAGTTGTTAATTAAAGCTGTGAACCTCTTCCCAGCAGGGACTAACTCAAGGTACTTCAGGTTTGGTGTTAAATCCTACAATGATTTTTAATTTAATTAAAACACTTTAAAAATTAGTTTCAAATGACCATAATACAACTTATTTTCAGACCATCTTAAGTATAATGTCAGTATAAGGACTCCCTGAACTTTTTTCTTTCCCTTGACTGTAGAGCACCCTGTGGTTTGTCTTCTCTTAGTACCAAGCTCCACATGTCACTGGAGCAAGCTCTGGCCCTGTATCTTGTTTTCCCCCAAACTTGGGCCTCGCTCTATCACCAAGATTGTGCCAAGGTGCACATTTGCACAGGCCTTACTACAGGATTGTCTCCACTCATTAACGCAGAGAACAAAACTCTTAACAGTGACCATGATGTAGCTGGGTGGGAATACAAGTGTGTAAGCTACTTCCAGTAGCTCCACAATGAATGTGAGGCTGGTTTCTCCTCTACACAGTAGGAGGAAAACATCTAAAGATACAAGTTAAGTGCCCCAACTCTCTTTAGGGGAGAGCGAGGGGAAAAGGCAGGTGTGAAACGCCTTCTTCCACTTAGGATTCGCAGATTTGGGTGCTTGCTTTAAAAAAAAAAAAAAACAAACAAAAAAAAAAACAAACAAAAAACAACCAAAAACCAAACCACATTAATAACTCAGGCCTAGGTACAATAATCCTATCTGATCAGGTGCAATTATTCCCTTCCATTTTCCAAAAACACAGTAGGAATAATTTTGGCACTGGCGTTTTTCCAGCTCTCCTGTTGAAGCCTTTTACCTGATGTTTAGGTATGCTTCTGGGGGGGCAGTGAACACAGAGTTAGTGGCTTCTCAGCCCTTCCAGCACAGCCTGCAGTATTCAGAGTTTTGAGGACTACAGGTTTGCACTTACACATCTATATTCTACTCTGTCCTTTTTCTCTATCCAAAGCCAGGAAGTTCAGCTGACTGAACTCTTAAGGGAAACATCCGCATTTAGTGACTGAAAGCTTTCAGTCACAATTACCATGAGAGTTTATATGTATTTAGGTATGATTAAACTTACTCAGGAGTTCATATAAAAATGTGTACAGGAGCTTGACCGTAGCTTGTATGAAGATAAGCTCTTACGTGATATGCTGGTTTACCCTTTCTCTCCTTGCTTTAGGTGGGAAGTTATTGCCAATTACATGAACTTGCACTCTACTACTGGAATAAAACGAACAGCAAAAGATGTCATCAATAAAGCAAAGAGCCTCCAAAAGCTTGGTATCTATATTACCTTATTTTTGTAGTAAGATGGTCTGCATGCTTCTATAAAACATGATTTTTTTTAAACAGCACTGTGTTTCCATTATGAGAAAATCTTCTGTATAACCCTAAAAGAATTGTAGTTCAGGTGGAACGTTTAGAAGAGCATTTATGTAATTCAGTATTTTCAGCCTCTCATTTCAGTCACCACCTCAGGAGCCACTCTTAGGCATTGCCTGGGTGCCTCTACGCTCAGAGAGACACACAGGCCCTGAGAAAGCTCTCTACAATGGAAGGGGATCTAAAATAAATGGAATTGATGAGGCCATAGAGATACTTTAAAAAGATGAATGGGATTCAACGCAAGATTAAGATGCATAAAATAATGTGGCTCATCTCCTCTTGTACTAAATGGAGCCTGGAGAGCTCTGGAATAAGTTCTCAAGGAAAATTAAAACATTCCACCAGAGAACAAAAATCCCAAAGTTTTTAAGAAGTCTGTCCATTCCATACCACATGCATTCCCGGTGTTCCTGCTGCTCAGACACACTTGTACTCCGGGTATTATGTGAGTTTGTGCCCCAGCCCTTACTCAAGAGAATAATCCCTCAATTTCACTGAATTTGCAGGTTCAGACTTAAGCTTACCCAGAGAAAGTACTCATCTGAGCAGGATAGGGGCTGGGAAGTCTGACACTTTGAACAAAAGCTGATTCAATCCCAAAAGATTATAATATTTTTTTTTATCTACCTAGCATTTTATCATTATTTTAATGGGAGTACAAATTTGTTTTTTTGATTATGTGATCATTAGTTTACAATAATCTGCTACACAATGTTTTTGTTACTATGTCTGGACTTAATTTTGTTGCAATAATTATTCTATTCAATGTCTGTTGCTCGTAGACCCTCATCAAAAAGATGATATAAACAAGAAAGCGTTTGACAAATTTAAAAAAGAACATGGTGTGGTGCCTCAGATGGACAGTGCTGCCCCCTCAGAACGATTTGAAGGTAAAGAGTGCCCTTCTTGTGGAGTTGTCTCCCCTGTGCGTCTTAGTAAGAAAGTAATCCAGAATTTATTTAAGACTTGCTTACAAACTTATTAACTAACAAACTGAAGTAGCAAGTAAGAAAGTGATGTGGGCTGTTACTGAATTTGAGGGTTTCTGGCACACAGACAGCACAAGCCACAGTTCACTAAACAGTGAGTGTGAAATGCTTCCTGATGAGGCAACAGGTTAAGTCTGGTGCTCAGATAATCTGTTCCTCAGAGGGTGATGCACTTTCAGGTAAGAGCAGGCCTGAGGGGACGCATTTGAAATACAGGATCATCCTACAGCCAAGCTTATGTCTCCTTAAACCCCAAATACCTCCCATCAGATCTTCTGGACACCTGCAGAAGGCTGTCTTTCCTTACTGAGTGTTACTGAAACACAAAAGGAAAAGGTACATTGCTGCCCTAATAACATGGCTTCACAGGGCAGCTACAGCACTGTACAGCACAGGGCCAGCTGACAACAAAAGATGTTACCTTCTAATTTCTCTGTGCTTTATTTAAAGATTCCAAGGGCCACTTGTCCAGTCAGGTTTTGAGTTGTGGTTTGTTTTTTTCTTTAAGGTTTTCAGTACTGGGTAGCCCTTAAGTCAGATTATTTGTATCCAAGACTGCAAGGATTTTAAATCAACTATAATAGATTTTATAATATTTTCTTAGGCTTATTTCATAGGCTCCTTGTTAGATATTTTTTTCTTACTATCATTTTTGCATTTAAAAACAGGCTCACCTTTAGATTCATCCCCTTGGACTACAGAAGAACAAAAGCTTTTAGAACAAGCATTGAAGACTTACCCAGTAAATACTCCTGAAAGATGGGAGAAAATAGCAGCAGCTGTTCCAGGCCGGTCAAAAAAAGACTGCATGAAGCGATACAAGGTAAGGTCCCTCCCCTCCTTCTGGGACCGCAATTAGCCCAGGTCTTGTCAGAATCCTTTGCTATCAGCGTTGCTTTCTGTACCAGAGTCGGTATTTGACAACAACAAACTAGCACAAGATGGAGCCTTAAGGAGAAACTTTGTGTTTTGATAACTCGATCCCAAAAAAGCAGTAAGGACTAAGTTTTCCACAGTGAAAAACAGTGGCTCAGGAAGCTGGGAAAGGAAGTCTATCTTGTCAAATCTGTCTTGCAGTTTGACAGCAAGCTCTTGTAGATGGTAAAGCCCTAGCCTCTTATAGGTGAAGTTCCTGCTACAAGGGAAGTAGATGAGCATTGCCCTTCCATTAATTTGTTTCTAAGAGGAACTGTTTTAAGGTATTAAATTGTCTAGGTTCCTCAATATACTGAGAGCTAGTGTTTCAGGATGAATAGATGTAGTGTTAACAGCACTGTGGGTTTGAACAGGTTCCACTTTTAAATAAGTATCTCTTTCCCCCCCCCCCAATTCTCCAGGAACTCGTTGAAATGGTCAAGGCAAAGAAAGCTGCTCAAGAGCAAGTGATGAATGCTACTAAAGTCAAGAAATGACTCTTACTGACAATCTTTGTTTTATAATAAAAATGCAAATATTGTACATGTTTTCATTCCTTCCTTAATTATACAAATACACAGGACTGGCTGCTTCTTGAGTTTTAATCTTCTCAAATGTATTTATCCGACTCAGAACTCAAAAGCTTCAAACAGGGGTGTAGTTTTTTGGTTTTTGTTGTTAAAGCTCACACATACTGGAAGTTCTTTTTATTCACTACTCACGAAGCCAATACATGCCACTGCAGATTTTGTTATACTCTGGAAGTTGTTCAATTGGACCTGGAAGTTAAAGAAAGTTGGCCTTGACAGATGCTCAACTGGTACCAGTAGTTATGGGAGGGTTATGGAAGGGTAAGGAAACTAATAAAACAGATACAACATACCCACGGCAGCAACTGCAGGATGCTTATCGTAGATGTACTTTGTGCAAACTTCTCTAATAGTCTGGGCATCGATAGCCTAAAAGGGGTAAAGAGACATCTTTGTTATCAATCCCATCTCAAAAGTATTAAGAGCCAGTGATCTTAATTTTGTATAATCCAGGGGAAGAGGCAACAAATCAGTTGAAAATTTTCTCAGTCAGAAACAGTTTAGCTTCTGTATTCTTAGTTCCTGTAGCAGTTAAATTTCTTAAGGGCCTAGTTTAAAAGTTGCAATGTAAGTGCCACTTACTTCAATTCTTGCTTCAAGTTCTGGAATTGGTATTCGGCGCTTATAACACAGCATTTGTCTTCCAATGTCTTCACAGATCGGTGTGGACCCTAAAATAGGGGAAAATATGCTTCAATTACCAGCATACACCTCCACTAGGAATAAAAGCTCTCACAAGTCTCACCATCAAGTTGAAGCAGCATATTTGTCTTTAGAAGATTTTTTGCTCGAGCGACTTCATTTTCTGTAACACTTGTGCAAAGCCTTATCCTGAAAAACAGTTTAAATCCAAAGGCATTAAGTAATGGTAGAGTGTAGCACACAAGATTGCCTGTGATAATAAGGTACATATACATTAGTACGCCTACTGGGCAAGTATTTTCTATAGCCAGAGTTGGTAGAATTTAGTATGGAAACAAGCCATAGGATGAAAAGCATAAGAGTAGGGTTTTTTTGGAAGCACACCAATAGACCTAAGAGCAAGTTTCCCCCCCAGAAGAGCTGGATTTCATATTATTAAATTAATATTTTGAGCCAAGTGTAGTCCATACTCGCTATCTTGAGAATAGCTGTTGCTAAGACAGTAGGAGCCAAACAATTAGAGGTAATTAACCCAGAAGGCAATCCATTACGTCCTGGCTTTTGGTGAGATGATTCACTGCGCTGCCTGAGGAACATTTCACTAGGACAGGGGGATGCATTAGGTATCTAAACACATTCATTTCACAGGAATGGTTTGTATCTTCCCTAGTGCTAAGCTGCAGCAAACAAGACAGCTAAGACAATGCCATTTTTCTCTACAAGTTGTTTACAAAGATCTCACAGAATAATGGCACATGAGAAGTGATTTATGTGATTAAAGAAACTCCTCATTTTCAAGTTTTCATTCAAATTTTGTTTCAACTTCACCCACTCTAAATCAGTGCCCTTAAATAACCTATGTCTGTTTCCCATTACATCTGCAGTTCAAGTATTAACGTTGCACAACTTTTCAATTCAGATTTAAACCTTAGATGAATTAATATTATCTATAATAATCTATAATTATAATTTTCAAAATTCCACATATAACAGCTCACTTCCCTGCATACTCACTAGAGCTCTTTGCGAACTCACCAGCACCCTGTACACCACATGGGATAGCAGCTGCGGCAGCGGTAACTACTAACGGTGTCTGTAGGTAATTGCACATTCATTGTCCTCATTCATGAGTATTTACTCTTTCCATTGTCACACATGCAGTTCATGGGCACAGTACACTGACTTAGTACTATTCTAAAAGGTTTGATATATTTTCATAACTCCTGTCAAGTCAAAAAAGAAAGCACCGCCACCACATTTTCTTGTACAAGAAATACTATTATATTAACTCCAGTTATTTACTCTTCCATGGTAGAAAAACCTAAACCGTAAGCTATTCACACCAAGTACAGGTGCCAGAAACTAGCTGCTGGGACTCTGCATTGAGTGTCAAAGTTTAGAACTTGATGCATTTGTTTTTTCCAGGCAAGCCCAAGCCCAACAGAAGTATTCTCTTTAAATGACTGCTATTTTTTAAACTATTCCTCTACTGAAAACAAAATTTTTAGAGAAACAGTCATTGTTAGCTCACCACTCTCGCTGAACAAAGTGCACCATGTCCTGTATAGTGGATGGCTCACAGACCATGTAGAGTCCCCACAGCCCAGTGTCAGTGTAGCAGGTGTTGAAGGACTGGAAACTGTGACACAGGTTTCCGTGGCAGGCAATCTGAGCAAGTTTACTGGACAAATTCTGTTGAGGCAAAAGAGAAATATAATATTTTTAAAAGTTTTTGAAAGCCTCCAGCATCTCCTGTTTTCATTTCAACAATGACAGAACACGTAGTAGTATCACAGGCTCCAGCGGAAGCTACGAGGTTAATTATCAATTCGTATCTCAACAGTTCCTTCCCTTGCATGTAATCTCACGTTTCCAAATAACAGCCCAGATTTAAGCCAAAATCAAAGAACCGCTTTGGTTAGAAAGAAAAGGATAGTAACTAACAACTGTGTGTCATCAGAACCTGGGGATATGAAACATCCGGCTTCCCATAAAGGTGGGCAGACCTCAAATCACCTCTATTTTGGTGGTTTAGCACCAGCTCCTAAGATTTTGCTAGATCTTAGGCAACAAATTTCTTCAGAATCACAACTGGATCCCCTTCTCCCACTCCAGAAAAGGATCTCCAGAAATAGCCATAAAGTAGCAGTAACACCATCAGCTAAGTTAGAATGGGCCTGTACTGTCAGTAACCAAGTCAGAGAGATCCCACCGGCCTCATGAAGAGCAGGAAAGTGCCCGCAGGTCCACTCACCACGCCTCCTCCGAAGGAGCGATCCCAGTTACCTATCAGAGTATTGGCTACCATAAGCGGGATTGTATCCGGGTGCGACCAGCCAGCTGCTTCCACAGCTATCGCAAGGTGCGCCAGGGGCATCTTGTCATCTCTTACACGAATCTGCAGGAACACAGGAAAGTAGCTGTAGTACAACATGTACACGGTAACCTATACGGGAGGTTAAGTGTCAGAAGATGGACATTTCAATTACATCTGGATCATAAAGCATGCACAGAGAAAGAAAAATTGAAGCACATGAAGCTTTATTTAACATCACCCTTAACTAGTCTTCCCTGTGGCGATTTCAGAGCACCTTGCCAACAGCAAGCCCAACACTATGTAGATAGAGAGGGCAGTACAATATTTTGTACAGTACAATACAAAATATTTATTATTTTATGATAAATAGCAGCAAGGAAAGCTGATGACTTTTCAAAATCTGAATAGAGCTGGGAATAGAACACAGATGCCTCAGTTCTCTGCCACATCCCATAAATTTGTCATTCTCAACAAGTAGAAATGCTCCAATAGCACGGGCAACGGGATAAAAGAAAGTAGCCAGAGGGTAAGGAAGGTATTCCTCCAGGAACTGATGAAGCAGAGAATGTGGAGGTGATGAGGCTTGTCCAAGAAAGGTTGAGAATTCCCACTTTGGAAAGCAGCTACTCCGTGGCCCTCACTGGGGACAAGAAAACTCTTAATCAGCTGAGCCTGTGGCTGAGAAGCTCTCTCTCCTCAGCAGAGAGCACATGTCAGTTGTGCTCACTGGGGATGTAAGGGCCAGCTCAGAAAGCCATCTGACAGCTTACCTCACTGCCTGTGAAGCTGCAAGGCGGCAGGGGTGGCAGCCCTCCTTCCGGAGCAGATGGCAAGTTTCCAAAGTGGCACTTTGCGAGGTCAAGCAGCTCATCGTGACAGACCCCTGAACAAAGATATTTCACATACTTTGTAATGTCACTCTGTAAACAGATAATTTAAATTGCTGTGCAATTTTAAGACTCTGCTTAAAGTTTAAACCAAGCAGTAATTTCAGTTTCAGCAGTTTCCCCTCCTTTAGTGCCACACTTTCAGTTTCCTCCCACCTCCCCGTTACACGGAGTAAGATCATCATCACTCTCAATTCTCTTCAATACCCTGCTATTAGTATTAAACCAAATCAAGCTGTTTGCTCTCAATTTCAAGTCTCAATGTTATTTCTCCTCCTCTGCTTTCCTTGCTACTCCCCTTTTCACAATTAACCCCTTCTAGACCCCTCTTTCCCTGCCCATGCAGAAGAATGACCTTGGCCTCTAATTCACTTCTAGTTACTGGTTTAAGAATGTTTCTGGAATATTACTGAGGGGAAAGGGGAACAAAAGTTCAAAGGGTGCGAAGGCACAAAACATGCAGGGCTAACAATGAACTTCCAGGACCTACAGAACAATGGGTAACTCATGATGCTGTTCATGGAAAATAAAAGAACCACGGTTTTAAGCAAAATTTGACGTGATCCAGGGTGAATATCTCATACTGACCTCCAGCAGCAGCCAGGACCATCCTGGGTCCTTTGTAATGTGTTGTTATGTACTCCACCAAGTCGTTACGGTTTATGGATCTAGAAATAGGTCAAGGGAACATTACTAGCACATCAGCAAAGTTTATTAGAGTAAGCAGAGCTAAATGTATGGAACAATATAAAATCAAAATAATTGTAAATTCTGCCAGTGGATGGAGCTGTGCAGAGGCAGAAAGCTAAGTAAGGATAACTTTCTAAAAACTAAATAGGAACTTGATATGTTTTGCCTTTCTGGCTTCCTGAGAAGGAATGAGAATTACAACTCACTCAGGTGGAGACAGGAGCCACTAATGATCTCACGCCAGTTTGAAAACAGCACATTTAACAGTTTCCTGGACTACACTGGTATAAACAAGTGCTGAAAGAGTAGTTCAAATACAGTTGTATTTATGATAATGCCCAACACCTGACCGATGGGAAAAAGGAGCATCTCCAATTTTGTGTCAGATGCACTTTTAACAAACAGGAGAAAAAAATGGCAAATAATGAAGACATGCACTGGACATATGAAGTTCACACACCCTTTGATGTCTGCATACAGGGGAATTAAGGCAATAGGGAAATTTTTCTTCCAGTTATATCCATTGTAATTTCAAGTACCTTCCAGGTAAAAATGAAAATTGATGCTATTCCCTGTTTTCAGATGTCTTCTCAATATATAAAATATACCACACAATTAAAGACAGCCACAAATTTGGACATACTTGATGTTTTCTGTGGGTCCTAAAATTGTCCGTCCTAGGGCTGTCTTCTGATAGGCTGTGGCATGAAGGTAATCAAAGACAACTTCTTGTAAATTGGTTTCAACCTCTTGCATCTCTCGAAGTATAACTCCTCGCTCACGCTCAATCTCTGCTTCTCCCAGGGTACTGTTCTGAATTATGTCAGCAAGAATTTCCACAGCTAATTGAAAATAGAGATGGGAATGGAAAACGTATTTTCAGACTACCAGAAAAATCTGGTTTCAGAAGTAAAACCCATCCCAAAGACCAAGCGGCCCAAGATAATATAAGATTTGCAAGGGGACATAAGACTTGCTCTGAAGGAAGGGAGAAGGTATTTTCTTTTGGGAGTCTCACGACAAAAAAGTTTCAGATACCAGCTTCCTGGCACTCTCCTTTCCAAACCTGCATATTCACATTCCTGTGAAGTTCAAGAAAGGACTTTTCACCCGGGAAGGAAGAGATTATTATGCTGCAAAAGCATCATTCTGTGTTGTCTCATCAGGAGCTGGATAAGCACTTTGTCCTTTGCTGCTTTTCTGATGAATGAATGAAAACAGTTACCTCTTGGCAAGTCTTTCGAAAAAGCCTTTGCATAATACACGGTTTGTTCCCTGGATGTATACGCGTTCAGATGAGCTCCCATGTTCTCAATCTCAAGTTCAAGGTCTAACTGAGATCTCTTTTTTGTTCCCTGAAATAAAACAGTAAGAAAATCAAACTAAACTAGACCATTTAATTCACCTACTCACCATTACTACTTTTTGTCCAGAAAAGTCAAGGCAAAGAGACAGAAAAAGTCTTCTGGAAAGAAAACTGGCATACTAATCTCTCCAAGCTTCTGAGTCAGATATAAGTCATAGAATCATATGGGGTTGGAAGGGACCTCTGGAGATCATCTAGTCCAACCCTCCCTCCCTCCCCCAAAGCAGGTCTACCTAGAGCAGGTTGCAAAATCCTACTACACCCCCAACTAAAAATAAAAAGCTGGCAAAAGGTGGACTATGTGTCTTCTAAGAATATTACAAGAAGTGAAAAGTGAGTTAAAATTAGACCTGTGTTAGTGATCTGTAACGTGTATCAGCCACACAGAACTAGGACTTCAGCCTCATGCCTTCTTTGCTTCGGTCTTCAATGCCAAAGCTGCCCCTCATGAATCCCAGACCCTGGAAACAAGGGAGAGGGCCTGGAGACAGGAAGACTTCCCCTGTTGGGGAGGACTGGGTTAGAGACCACTTGGCTAAACTAGACATCCATAAGTCCATGGGCCCTGATGGGATGCACCCACGAGTGCTGAGAGAACTGGCGGATGTTATTGCTAA
>JAOQGH010000001.1:13626079-13691847 GCA_025769975.1 Gallinago jamesoni | reverse complement strand
AGATATTAGGAAGAAATTCTTTACTGTGAGGGTGGTGAGACACTGGAACAGGTTGCCCAGAGAAGTTGTGGATGCCCGATCCCTGGAAGTGTATAAGGCCAGGCTGGATGGGGCTTTGAGCAACCTGCTGTAGTGGGAGGTGTCGCTGCCCAGGGCAGGGGGGTTGGAACTCGATGATCTTTTAAGGTCCCTTCCAACTCTAACCATTTAATGATTCTATTCTGGAGCTGGCTAATTACAAACTGCAAAAGGGGCCTAGGTTTTGAATGCCCCGCTCTCCTAACTCCGCTCTGCAGAACAGTGCAATTCAGAAAAGCCAGTTTTCCACTCAATAAACTGTTATTGCCAGTTTCAGTAACCACAAGGGCCTGTGTTTCTTCAGTGAGTTTGTGAGCTGCTGTGGGCAGAGTTTATCGACTGCTGAGGTTCCTTCAGCCACATGTTTTCCAGGCAGCATTGAAAGAGGCTGTTTTGGCACTGTGAGCTGAGGTCACTGCGTTTCCTGTGAGGCAGATCAACCCTAACTGGGGAAATCCTGAGACCAAAACATGGTAATAATCTAAAGTCTTGTTTTAAGAAGCGTATGCAACATATCTAAGGCCATGGACTGTTAGGGGTAGGGAGGCTTCATCGACACCAGTAAATACAGTGCTCTCCCGAAGCCAGCTGGCAGGGAACCGCCTGTGCCATCACTGAACTCGGCTCCCAACACAGGATGGCCCCGTGCAAACCATTCCTCCCAGCTGCCAGGGGCTGGGAAAGGCTTGTGGAAATGGTGCTTGACAAGAACCAAATTTGGTCTGGGAAAAGTTCTGGCAATGTACCAGTAGAGGCAACTTCATTTCAGCGCCAAAGATCGTTCCTGAGCATGCTTGAAGTGCATGGCTGTAGATAAGTAAGGATGCACATACAGAAAGCAATGCTGTCAGGTTTTCCTTCCTGTTTAAAATTTTTACTTTTGTCCTCGAGTTACGAGCTTTTCCCTTGGATAATCAAGTGTTATCTCTAAAATGAGGGAAAATCTGAGGTGAAATTCTGTTATCTGTCTGAATCCCAGAGTGTGTTGTGTGACACAATACAAAGAAACAAAATACTTTAAAAAAAAAATCTGTACTACATATGCTGGAAGGAAGGCACTGGGATTTTGGTACTATTTTTCTAACCCAGTAACTGCCCTCTGCCTCAGACTGTAGCACGGTAGTTCTGGCATCCTCTGCCTCAGTACACATACTACAGACCTTCCCTACTGCTGTTTTGCTCTGCTCCAAAAAGAGCCAGAAAGCTGGGCTCTCAGCAGATGATCAGAAGGAAGAGGATTCTTCAGCTCCAGATGTAGTGTCAGATTTTCCCCAGCACCTGCCTTCTGTGCTTTTTCATAGATACATCCAGTTTCTGAAGGAGCTCAAGGGTGAGCAGTCACTGTCTCTTGCTCTGGGCTCTGCTTCTACTCTTGAAAATGAAAATGGTGGGAACCAATGGGAACCAATGGTGGGAACTGCGAATGTTCAGTGTGAGCTGTGTCCTACAGCTGCCAACTTCCTGTTACTCAGGGTTGATTCACAACAGCTGTCAGAAGTGGTGCTCCCTTTCCCCTGAAGTGTTGTCACATGCAGATTTTAGGTGACAAAACTACTGTGACTCACAAATGACAGTGACAGTTGTTAGAAGCTCCTGAGCTGTCTCAGAGGCTAAAGCTTGAGAAAGCTCTTCACTGTGATTTACCTTCTCAGACTCCAAAACATGGAGCAATGTCAGAAAAAGCCATCACATTTAAAATATATAGCTTTTCTGGAATATTTTGTGTGTGTAGGAAAGTTGTTATTCCCTTTGGAGTTCAGAATCAAAATGTACTGACTGACCTAAAAAGTTTGCACTGCCGCTTTATATGATATTTGCTTAAACAGCAGCTTTAATCCTCCAGCAGGGCCTGTCCAGTTTACACAGTCTGTAACTGCATGAAAATAGTAAAACACAAAAGCACCATATACTGCATACACTTAAAAATAAAAATGGAAGGTGTTGTTAACACATTAGTTAAAATACAAACTTAAGTGCCAAGAAACCAGATGCTACCTAATTTTACAAGGACCCCTTGATCACATATGTAATTGTAGATCTCTGTGACTGAAATTATTGTTACTGTTATTTTGCTGCCTCTACTATTTTAGTACCCATATAAGCTATGTAAGAAGCATCTTGTAGCTGCAAAATATGCACATCTTTTCACCAGAGAATTTACATTGGAAGCAAATGAGCTTCCATGGAACAGAAAATCTAACCTTACATGAAGCTAGCTACTTCTCTCTATTTTTTTTTTTTAATTTCTCCCTTTTACTTTATGCATATGCAAAAGATCCATCCAGTTCCAGCATTTTTTTTAATTTCAGATGTACCTCTGTCAAGTTATACAATAAAAAAAGCAAAGCACCAAACTGTGCATTTGAAAATTAAAAGTAAGCTTCTCTTCCATTTTACAGTTAGATCTAACTGATCTCATTATGCTGGGATTTATCTCAAAGATGTTTTACCAGACTTCACTAAGCCATTAGCCATTCTCCATCCTAGAAATTTGAATCCTTGCTAGACATAGAATTACAGCTTAAGATAAACTGATTATCCTCATAATATGTCTCCTACTTAACAAAATAGCAGTGTCTCATATGTAAATGCAATCTAAAATTTAGCATCCGGCAAAGGTCATTAGAGAGATGCAACTTTAAATGAAGAAATGTTATTATTCAGCTAAAAATGCAATAAAATAACAAATACAGGTGTTCTAACAGTACAAGTTGAATATATAAACATTCACCACTAAACTCTTAAAAACCATTACTTTCTAAATGGTTCTAACAATCTCTTTTTACAATGAGATTATTTAGAAATGGACTATTATAACAATGAATGCTCACAGTATCCATCTGGTTTAGGTAAACAGTATTATCTGCAGCTTACAGATGGAAAAAATTGACTGTTCTTCATAGTTCTTATGCATCCAGTCTCAAGCAACAATGAAGTAGAAGGGCCAGGATTAGCAGAGCAGAGTCCTATATAAATGTTGTCCTTGTCATTTATCCTGCAGTCATCAGCATGATACATAAATAGTTGCCTGCCATGTTCAGAATGCCATAGAGCTTTATGAAATAGGTAGGTGATATAGGTGAGGTTCTCAATATGACAATCTCATTCCTCCAAATCCAGATTCCAGATTTCACCCTAAGTATGAAGAGCTTTGTATTTTACACTAAGTAACTATTTTAGATTAGCATCCCTCGTAAATTGGTTACTGGAAAAGAACCAAATGGCACTTTTGGTTTTTAAGCAGGCTTTATCCTTCAACCTCATCAGGAGCTCCACCAAACCCAGTAGTAATATCCAGTCTGAATTATGCATTTCCAACTGGTTTTCTGAGGAAATGAGGTTTCCATGCTCATTAGCGTACAATATCAACCAAACCTAAAACAAAGATAAGGCCATTCCTATGGCTCATGAAAATGTGCAGCCAGGAGACCCCAGTTGAGGAGAAGGCTGTGGTATCAGCTCACACACATGGGGAGACACTCTACAAATACCCACTATGAAAAAAGATTCAGCTGGTTCCAATACTCATAGATCTAGCTGGCTGCTTCTAGAGTAATACTTCTACTTTATAAAACAATTCCGTGTAGTAGCAGTGAAAGTCATATCATAGAATCATAGAATCATCTAGGTTGGAAAAGACCCTTGGGATCATCAAGTCCAACCATCTACCCTACTCTACAAAGTTCTCCCCTACATCTTATCTCCCAACACCACATCTAAACGACTCTTAAATTCATCCAAGGATGGTGACTCAGCCACCTCCTTGGGCAGCCTGTTCCGGTGTCTGGAACTCTTTCTTCCTAATGTCTAGTCTAAACCTACCCTTTTGCAGGTTGAATCCATTCCCTCTTGTTCTATCGCTAATTGCTTGCGAGACCAGCACCAACCTCTCTCTAATGTCCTTTCAAATAGTTGTAGAGAGTGATAAGGTCACTCCTCAGTCTCCTCTTCCTCAAACTAAACAGTCCCAGCTCCCTCAATCGTTCTTCATTCTCCAGGCCCTTCACCAGCTTCATTGCCATCCTCTGCACCCGCTCCAGCACCTCAATATCTCTCTTGTATTGAGGTGCCCAAAACTGGACAAAATACTACAGGTGTGGCCTCACCAGTGCTGAGTACAGGGGGATAATCACTTCCCTATAAATCAGAAATTTGCATATACATACCTGATGCATACATAACCATGTGCCAACATAGGGGCTGAACACAATACTT
This sequence comes from Gallinago jamesoni, assembly GCA_025769975.1. Taxonomy (NCBI): domain Eukaryota; kingdom Metazoa; phylum Chordata; class Aves; order Charadriiformes; family Scolopacidae; genus Gallinago; species Gallinago jamesoni. Next base: position 13,687,554 of record JAOQGH010000001.1, on the reverse strand, counting down.
TGAAATCAGCACTGCTGTATCTCTGAACTAGAATGGGGATCTTGGTATGAGCAAAGAAAGCACGACCACATTGAAAGTTTTTTTTTTCAATTGTAGAGATATTTCTTCTGAAATAAAGAAAAAGTTCATATCAGCAGGACACATGCTATCATGATCAGGTTACTAGAGAAGTAGTCTGGAAGAGCTATCCTGAATTATAGGTTGATTCAACCCCAGACAAGAAGCCACAGCAACTGAGCATCAGAACAGCACTACTCAGGAGAAAGACCTTCAAAACTGCTGAAACCAGCACACAGTAAAATCATTAGCAATTGAAATTGCCTTCAGATAAACTGCTGCTTAGTGCTGTGTTGGCTTTTTGTAGAGTCATCGTGTTCACTGTTTATTTACAATCCACTATGTTTTTAAAGCAATGATATAGTATTGCACTTAATGAACATGCCAAAATCTCGCTGCCTGGAATTGCTTTAGCTTAGCCGAGCAAGCAGAATTCAAACAAGCCTAAAAACAGTGGTTCAAGAAATTATACTTTTTTGCAGATGAGTGGTTTTTTTGTGAATAAAGCTGTTTTGAGAATACAAATCAAACTTTATGGAACTGTTGTCTGATTTTCTTGCCAGTTGCTCACTGGCCTCTAGGTGATTATTTTTATCAGTATTACCTATAGGTTATCCTCCAGCTAATTAAATTGCAAATAGCTTTTCTTTCCCATGGTTAATCACCAGGCAGCAACTGCAAAGGCCTACAGGCCACTGACACTGGTCTTTTGTACTCTGAAGCTGCAAGAAAGACTGTCTAAATTAAATAAGGCTGGTGGCTGAATTTATAACATTTCAGTTGCTCATTAACAGAACAGTCTTTTGAAGCTGCTGATTAAAAATTTTCTTCAGGGAATATTGTAGTATTCTGTCTTCATGCAGTTCTTTGAATAGGTATTTACGTACTGAAATAAGAAAAAAGGAACCTGTTGCTGAGTTCCAAAAAACTGACTACCTGACTTTGGAAGGCTTTTATCAGAAACATAAACAGAAGGAGCTGGAATAGTTCATAACAACACTTTTTCAAGAAGGACATGCCAAACAAAAGATTCAGCCTGATGCAGTAACTCAATAGGAAATTCCTATGGGTAAATTCATCTGATTTAGCAAAGCAGGTAGGTTTCTCCTTGCCTTTTAGCAGGCTCACTACAGAGCAAGGATCTTAGACATTCGCCCTTTTTTATTGCTTTTGTTGGCATTCTATACCAATGTCATTTCCTTATCTTCCTTTGACTATAACCACATGCAGATGCATTGTTTTATAGCATTCTTCTGATTTGATGGTGGATGAGTTCTTAAAACTTCCATATTTATTTCAACCTTTTACTCATTTCAAGAAAAGGTCATGCCAGCAAAATATTTTCTCTAGAAAATAATTAAAAGGCCACACAAGACTCTAGAATAATTCAGTAGAAATTAACACAGTTAATTTCACAGTGAAAAATTAAATTGATACAATTACTAAAAATATCAGGATTTGACACCTCATCAAGCAGCCAAGGCAGCCACTATTCTTTGATTCTGTGATTCATTCTTCCTGTCTTCAGACACCATTCTGGTAGCAATGCTGTGAGCAGCTTTTCTTCATAATCTGTGGAAGGACAGTAGATTTTCTGTTACATGAAAATGCTGTTAATGCTACTCATCATAGCTTTTAATATAGTAAGTATACAGTTACATGCTATTCTAATATGCAGATAACTGAATTTCCTCTTTTATCTCCTCCCTTAAACCCTGTTTTCTCAATCTCTAATCCCTATAATCTCAGTAATGCTTCAGTAAGCATTAGCAAACACAAACTACAGGCCATGTAGTTTTACACAGATGTTAATACAGTGTGAGTATACACTTATCAAAAATAGGCATCGATGCAGGACAGTTTTTGTTTAGCTAAACTGTTGGAGTTTAACTGTGAAAGCAACATACTTAAACATTCAGCTTTACAGCTCTATCCAGCTGCTTAACCAGTTGGAAAGCCTGGACTGATGGGCATGATGATGTAGATTCTCTGGGGTCCATGATGCTACTGTAGAGTGGCCAGATTCGAGTTCTGGCTCATCTCTATGCACCGTCAGCCTGCCTTGTGCTCGTGTGCTAAGGTGGTGTCACTCATCACACTTAACTTCAGCAGTATAAAACTAGTTCTCTGTGCTCTCTGAGTAGTCAGTGGAGGGAAACAGGCACCTCCAAAATGTGGGTTATCCCTGCTACTCTGGACACCTCTCTTAGGATAATTACTAAGAAATGTCTCCTTGTACTTATCTCTCCTGGTGAATGTAGGGGAACAAATAACTAGTTCAGCAGACTAAAGATGCCCAACTTTTAAGATGCTACCTTCAGGCAAAACAAATCTTATCTTGAGCTTCAGGCTAGTAGCTTATCCCAACCTTTCCTTATCTAAAGATCAGATTCATACATTTTATTAAATTATTGGATAATATTATATGAATTGTAAATGTATTTACTCAAGGGCACAAGTTGAACTTACATTCTGTAAGAGTCTTCAGCCTTTTAATGCAACAACCTGGAAATTCTGCATCTTTACTTACATTTAAATACTGAGTTCTTGTCATTAATTAAATACAAATAAATCAAGTACTTGAGTGTTCCTTGTGTTATTTATCTTTATATTACAATAAATGTATTTTTTTATGCTTACACGAAATCAGGGTTCAAGACTGTAGCAACTGCATTTTGTGCTGATTTTTGTGAAATGAATAACCACACTGTAGAAGTTACCAAGGGAAAAGCTGGGGGTGTTGACAGATGGATGGCAAAGGGAAAGTTGGGGGTTTTATAACTTGAGAAGCCAGCAGGAGTTTGGGAACACAACAAAATATTGGCTGGATTTCTGCTCACATAAACAGCTAACTTGCTAAAGTTGATATTGAAATTCTTAAATTTCAAGTTAACAATCTGATTGCAGTGAGTTTAGCAGTGCACATCACTGAAGATCTTTTTTCAGACTGATTTCAGATCTGATTTCAGGTTCGCTTGCCTTTTTTTATAGTTCTATGAAGAAAACAATTTCTGGAGCTTCTCAAATCTACTATGCTCTACATCCCAGATTGATGCCTTTCTCAAATCCTATTATAGACCAGAGTGCCAGACCTACCATTTCTTGTAGGAGACAGCTGCCTTTGCTGGTCATTTTCTTCCCTACCACTTTTCTGCATTTTTCTACTAACTTCCAGATGTTTGGCAGCTAGTGCAGAGCAGTAACTCCAAGCAGGCTGCCAGACATCTACTAATCCCAGACATTGAGCATGCACAGGTTTTCTCTGTATTTGATGGGCGCTGTGATTCTTCTCCTTCACAAGAGCTACGCAACTCAAGCCATATATGCTCAGAAAATCATCAAGTTTGTGACGCAAGAATTTCAGTGCACATGCACTGCACATTATTGAGTTGGTTTGTAGACAAGCTGTAAGTCCAGAACACATTCAAACTGATGCACATGCATAAAGATCCAGTATACCTTAAACACATTTGCTTTCAGATTTGCCTTTGGAACTTCAGAAACTGCCTGGAGGCATGAGAGTACCTGTGTACCTCTGGAATATATTTTTCTTTCATTGAAAATCTCATTTAACTAAGTATATAAGGAAGAAGTGGGTTAATATGAGAGGCTTAAGAGATCTGCCTAAGAGGCATTTTCAAACACGACATGGTCTTTATAGCAGATGAGCTGTAGTATGTCAAATGAAAGAAGGTTTGGAATAGAAATCCAAGTCACAACTACTAAGTAGGTTCAACAGAATTAGGGGACGGGCAGTTACTCCCTAGCTGGCTCCAGTTATTTCACTGATGATGTTGCATAGTGGTTACGCTACCTTAACATTAACCATAATCTCATGTGTTTGTTTCTGACTACAGCTGTCAGTCATCCTGCTACTCTATTAAAGCTGGCAGATCTACTTTTTCTACTATGTAACGTATTTATTTTATCCTGAAACATTTTTCCCAAGTCAGGTATAAAAAATAAAACCAGAAAGCTTCAGAACTTACTGCCAGCTGCACAGTGCACAAATCTCACAGCTATTTCTTTTGACTTTCCCACGTTCCCCCCCCCCCCCCCCATGTTATTTTCCAGTCTTGGCTTTCTACCAGTGAGCTTGTTTACATCTCATCTTTTTTCTTTTTTTTTTAATTAAAAGTTAAGCACTTGGAGTAATTTTTAGCATAATTATACGTAAAAGTTGATCACAAGGGATTTATTGGGAAATGCTAAACTCCCCAAAGCTTCTTGAAACCATTCTTTTTTGCTCTTTTTCAAAGTTTTCAGCACCCTCTGGATAAGTAAAAGAAAGAATGTGTGGCATTTACATGCAATTTTTATTTCATTTATTTAAGGTCTTCATGCATTTCTCAGAATTGTATGGATTGACTCTCTCTGCTGACACAAAATCAACCCAAAGTGATGTATATTTGAATAGGGAAAACCCCTCTACACGGTTTGCAGTAAAGCACCAGGAACTATGAGCATAGTGAAGATTTGCTATCTGATCTTTACAGGCTCTAAAGGTCTGAATCAAAGTTCAGTACAGTCAATAACACACTCTGATTTAATTTGAAGTACCTGCCTTTGAACAGGTGACTTGACCTGCATGACACAGTGGCTGGCACTCACGTACAGAAAATGGAATGGAATAGTTCAGTTGGTAGGGACCTGGAATTATCATCCAGTCCAATAGCCTGACCACTTCAGGGCTGACCAAAAGTTAAAGCACGTTCTTAAGAGCATTGTCCACATGCCTCTTACACACTGTCAGGCTTGGGGCATCTACCACCTCTCTAGGAAGCCTGTTCCAATGTCTGATTACCCTCTTGGTAAAAAAATGTTTCCTAATGTCTCTTTTTTTACTTCTTTATTTTGACTTTAGCAAATGCTTGTGTATGATGCCTTGCTTTGATTTGTAAGCTAGAGAAGGAAATAAGACATCCAGGCAGAAAAGGGAAAGAACAGATAAAGACAACTTAGATAAATTAAATGTTCTAAACTTTGTCAGTATGATATACCTCCCTTAGCCATTCTCTACTAGTTCTCAGAAGTAACTGCTTCATTCCCTCTAAATAAGCAACGCGTAAATTAAATAAGAAAGGAAAAGGTCAAGCATATAAATAGAAAAAAGGCAGAATCCAAAACTTAGGAAATCCTTTGGCAAATAATAGAAAAAATATAGTGTTTCTAATCATCTATACAATAGCAAAGAGAAGATTATCAAGAAGATGCAGCCAGGCTCTTCAAAGTGCTATATGGTGGGAGGATGACAAACGATGTTGTCAATTGAAATAAGGGAGGTTCAAACTGTATTTAAGAGAGAACATTTTCATCATCAGGGAGTCAAGCCGTGGTCTACACTTTTGCAGGTTTTCAAAATCCAACAGGATAACGCCTGATCTAAACTCATAGCTGACCATGCTTTGAGCAGGGGGTTGGACTAGGGACCTCCTGAGGTCCCTTTCAAACTATATTATCCTGTAATCCTATGGTGATAAGTAACAGATAATGTGATTTTGCCAGAAAACAATCTATTAAATGCAGCATTCCAGAACTGTGACATAAGCCATGCAGATTAAGGAGAAGCATTAGATGCTTCATATGTTGACTGTAATAATACACTTAACCTGATCTTGCAGGAAGCACACACAGCTAGCCAAGGAAATACTCTACATCTAGCTAGGGACCAGATTCAATTTTCCTTGAAAACTCCCCCATCTCTTGCTCCATTTCCTTTGGTCTTCTGCTGAGGGCCACACAGAAGCGGGCAGGGAGTGGCCATGGCTTGTATAAATTGTGCTAGTTCTGTCCTATAGCACCTTCCTTCCTGAGGAGTGCGTGGCCTTCCCCCAGTAAACATGAAAGCGAATCTGTGATGTGGTCTAAGCGGTACGAGTGCACGTGTACATTGTGTCACAGAATAAACATCAGAACAAAAAATGGTGGCAAAGCAGAGAAATGGCCTGCAAAAATAGGATGTTATTCGAGATGGAAGGATGTACAATATTATTTTTAAGAATAATCAGCTGCTCGGGAGGGTGACAGAGTGTTGTTGGTAAGCAGCACGGTCCTCAGAAAAGCATCTAGGGGTAGTATTGCATCATGAACTGAGCAAGCCAGTGCTGTCATGGGGCTGTAAAATAATCAGACCTCATGCTGGGATGTTTAAACAGCTCTATAGAAGACAAGTGAAGCAAGGTTCTGTTCAAACCAGCACTGATAAGACCTCAGCTGGAATACAACGTCCATTTTGGGCACCTCAGCTGAAGACAGACCAATAACAAAACCACAGTAGAGCCATATACTTTTCGAAGGTGTAGAAAATGTGACCCATGAGGTAAGATTGAAAGAATTTGTTTGTTTAGTCCAGCAATGATAGGATGGGGGGAAGATATGATATCAGTTCTCAAACACATAAAAAGTATTGCAGAGATACAAACTGTTTTTCATGTCTACTGGCACGACAAGAAGTAATATATATGTAGCCTTAAATTGCAACTTGAAGATTTAAGTTGTATTCTACAAGAAGCTTTTGAACTGTAAGGAATGTTATGCAGTAGCTCACTGTGGTGAGGTCTGAAGAATCAGCTTGACTGCAAATTTTCAAGGTTAGATTGAACAAATATCTGTCAGGAGCTGATTAGACAGAGTGGATTCTAATCTGAAGCAAGAAGGTGAACTGGAAAACCCTTTCAGATCTTTTTGTTTTAATCATGTCTAGAGAAGCAACTCCATTGTCCTCATTGCTAAATTAGCATGAAAAAAGAGGGAAAAAATGTACAAGTGTTACCTCCAAGTTTTCTTAAATTATGACAAGTTGGTTTTTTTTTTTTCCCACTTGTTAAACCTCATTCTTGTTTTAGCTAGAATTCGGGTATCTCTGGTAGAAAAACAGTACAGCATACGTGAAACTAGAAAACTGTTTTTGTTGACGTTGTTCTATTTTGTGTTTTTAAAATACTTTTTTAGCTTAAATAATGTGAGCAGTTGGGACACAAGAACCCTTTGATTTATAACTGCTCATTTTGTTTAAATGACAGGAATGGCAGGGATAAGAGAAGCACCCTTTGTTTAGCTTTATCTGTGCTGGAGAACATCTCTTGCAATTGCTCTGTAAACCACCATTTATTCTAGGTCTTTTTATACTGTCTTTCTGATCTCGCAAAGTTCTCCCACTGACAGAGGTACACAGGCACTAGGGTTTGGCGTCCTTTCATCTAGGCTCATGACCAAACTTCTTTATTTCAACTCTGAAGAAACTTACTCCTACCTTTGTAGAGGTCCTGGTGAAATGAGGGGATATCCCACTTGAAATTTCCAGAACTTCTAAGATTAAACATGAAAAGTGGAGTTAAACATCATCAAGAGAACACCAGTCCCTCACTTCATTTGCTACAAAGGAACAAGTCACTTGTTCTTTATCTACCCCAAAATCCATGGAAGTTGTGGTTTCTAAAAGCTTCCATCCCAGAAAGCAGGAAACTTAGAAGCAACCTTTTTTTTTTTTTTTTTTTTTTAAATTTTAGAGGTAGTTTTATCCTCTGGTTATGTTGTTTGTATACTTTTAATAACAATTATCTTTTATTAACACCCTTATTTTGTTATCTGACTCCAAAAGAATTTTCTGTGGAAGAAGTTGTGCACAACAATTGTTGTGCAGCATTGTGCTGTGTGCTTGATTCATTTATAAGTTTTTGAAGAAAAAACTATCTATACCAGAATATTTAAAAACATATCAGTCATCTTCCAAGTTATAACATACATAATTACATCCCCTTTGAAAAAGACAATGATGCTAATAATTACACTGAAAACAAAAAAATCCTTGCTACCTTCGTAGAGTTTACATTGTCAATAAACCACCATCAACAATTATTCATGCATTTTAAGTAACAATTGTGCAGTTCTGCTCTAGTTTTGCCGAAAGACTCGGTTCAGATGGATCTGTTTTCCAGTGACATCTCTGCTTACTTTATTCCATTTATTCAGTGAACCAGCTGTGTTGACTGATGTCTGAGAAATCAAGTTCACTCCCAGAGTAATTCCACTGTAGTCAATTTAGTTGCAGCAAGGACCAATTTGACCCATGCAGCTCAGTATATCTAGAAGGTCATACAGCCTGTCAGTAGCTCAGACAGGATTTAAATAGAGGATCCTCCTGAATCCCAATTCAAATGAGCCTCTTTTGACATCATCATCGTGTCTACACATTCAGAGTGACATTTTGTCAAATGCCACCCTGAGCATTGCTCATCTGTTGGCATACCAAAAAAGTGACCTTCATGGCTTTAGTCACATGCCCTCATTCTTTATTTCCATTTATTTATAACTCTCTCCTCTATTCAGTGGCAGCTGTTAAAACCAAAGCGAATTTCCTTTCCCTCTCCTTCCCAGGGGCTGTGGGTAAAGAAAAGGTTTCAGACCCTTTTTTTTACAAGCAATCTTAATACAGGATTCTGTAAGCCTAATACAGCCCAAAGTGATTAAGCTCCTACAATTTTCTTTAACATCAGTATTGGATATAGGAAGGAGACTCAAATTAGTTGCCTGAGTATGGGAAAAGTAGGTAGAATATGGCAGTATGTATTATCTTGGCATGGGCCAGTTGGCAGTGGCCACATTCCCTTACTGGCCAGTCTGCTTGCACACACAACTAACTGGATTAACCACAGCACACACTGTCTCTTGCCCAAACAAGTGTCATGGAAGGCATGAAGTGCACTCAGATTGTTGGACTGGGAGAGTGAAACTACACAGCAGTGAACAGAAATGATAAGGTAACCAAGCTTGCTTCGTTTCATTCTTTCTGAAAGAGTCTATTTATATACGATTGTGTGTTCCTATGTGACTTTGTCTTCCCATACGTGCTCTGAAATTATGTGAGTAAACAGTGGCCCCAGTTCATCTATGACCATTACTGGTTTTATTCTGCATTGCTGTCAGAATTATTACACCAACTCTAAATTAAAAAATGAGACAGACTGTGAATTCAAAGAAGTTGTTCCAATCCTAGGATCTCTAAATGGATATATCACTGTTTAGCAGGAAATAAACATCTGTGAACCTCCAACATTGTCTGTAAGACTTAAGAGGTGTTATATTCAAACACGAGAAGGAAGAAACAATTTTAACACTTTGCAGATTTACAGACAGCTCCTATAAAGCATGAACTGATATAAATAGTTGAACTGACATGTCACACTCCCACAACCAGCTCATCACTGTATTGGTGCACTCCCAAAATCCTCCTGAGAGCAACCTATTTGGGATACCGCTGGTGAAAACTCAGGCCTGTGCACCCTTCCAGTGTTCTCTTCAGGCATTCTAGATACTCCTTCAGCAGATGTATGCAGCCTGGAACACCCCCAGCCAGAATATTTACACCATGAAGTACTTAAGAGTACATTCTTCCAAATTCTCATACCACACCTCCTTCCCTTCCTACACACTTGCATCTTGCCCCTCTCCAAGCACTCTGTAGTGCTGCCAGTGAGTAGCCCTCTCATTTTGCAGGCTGACCACGTGCCAAACAAGTAAGTGGTGTCTTGGCAGGGTGAATTTTTCTCCCACAATTACAGAGGACTCAAAACGGGCATTCCCTGCCAAAGGGCCACACTCACAGCCATGAAGGCAGCCAGACCATCTTAACGACCCACTGAGACCCCGCGTCAGGGTTGTCAGATGATGTGTATCCTTCCCACAGTAACCCACTTGCTCTGTGGTGAATAAAAGCACTGAGATATGGCCTAATACTTCTTATAGCCATGAAAAATTGAAACCACAGAGATATAAATGGCACGAGAAGAAGGTTCATTATGTATACAGACAGTGATCTGGTCATAGCAGAAATGAAACTGGAAGGTATAGTTAAGATCTTAACAATTGTTGATGCACACACTCAAACCATGCTACTATGTGTAAGAAATACTCCCTGAAATAAAGGATAATTCCAAGCTCAATCCATTTTAATATCACTCTAAAATTATTGTTTAGGTGGACACGTTTCAGCAATGCATTTAAACACAAAGTAACAGTTTGTCATCGTCTTGCCTGCAATGAAAGCAGCACAATGTTCTACAATTTCTAATTGACAATGAAAAGTCAAGGTATTTATAACACCCTAATCATGTTAGGAGTTACCCTACATATTCTGATTGGTTTTTCTTCCCTTGTACATCCAGAATGTCTTTTTCACGTTTATTAAATCTGTTACTGTATCTTATAAGCAATTACAAATTCAATTACAAAAGGGCAAAGATTGTTCTTTCTGCACAAAAGAATCTGCATCTGGTCAGGCCCTTTTAGACACTGTAGCTTACTTTCTTAAAATTTAATGACAGTAATTTTGCAAGTTGCTGTGCAATATTACAGTACATTACCATGTACTGTCTGGAACAGCCACGTTTCATGGTAGGACTTGTTCAGGATGACATTGCCAAGCTTCACCGGTTTTGGAAACAAATGTAACAACTGTAATTTCCCCTGAGATACACTGTTAAATCTCAAAATCAGGTGTTGTCTGAGGCTGGGTTTGTTCCGGCGAGGCAGGGCACGGACTGGGGCACTGCCATGCTTTCACTGATAACCATTAAATTGCTGCCTGAGCTCAGCCTTCTCCCAGGGAGTGCCCGAGAACGCTTCGGGGATGAGTGGGGGCCAGGGCACACTTTCAACAGCAATTCTGGTATGGCCAAAGCTAAAAAGGTTTATCTGTATGAAAATACAAGCATTGCAGAATTTGGAGTCAGGGCTGAAGAAGGCTCCTGGCCTGTTACTAGCGTAGCACAGCCTGAAAGTCTCTGTTATGGTTCCAGCTATTGCCTTTCCCCAGTTATGTCCCCTCAGTAGAAGCTAAAGAGATAAAAGCTCTATTAGAAGTACTGTAAGGGTGGTTTCCTCTCTACACTGTAATTAGAAGGGCTAAGTTAGGCGTTTTGATAATGTCCTGATATGGGCCAGTTTTACCAGAGAGACTTTTACTAGCCTAGCAGAATTTCTCTTGGTGCAACATGCTAGTAAAATTTTTATTACAAATAATATTAGAGTGGTGAAAATTTTCTTTGCTGGGATGCTGTATTTCAATAGAGATCCAGCACAAACTGTTCCAGCAAATGTGCTTTCTTGCTGCCATAAGCTGCAGCTGCACTATAACAATAAACATTGCCTAGCATATGGCAAGCCTAAGTCTAAAGGGATTTTGAACTCACGTGATATTCTAAGATGGGGCAAGAGATGGTACAACATTTTTTTATTTTGTTATCTAGGAGGATTTTCAATCAAGTTAAGACAGCTCAGTTATAACTCTATACAAAATGTCAGAATTTTTAATTTTTCCTGCTTTAGATAGTGCTTCAGTTGCTGCCCGAGATAATGAGTATCTTGCTCTGACACAGCTTATGTTAACTGACTAAACTAAACTTTGTGAAAAATATATTAATTCTATACTTTAGAGATCTAAACAAAATAGCAATAAACTTTGATTACATAGACAGTTAAGCCCTTCATCAGGAGAAGTTTTATAATCAAGTTATTTGGGCTGTCCTGCCCATGATTAATGCATACACTATCTCCAAGGGAAAGACACCGCTGCGGATACAATTAATGAAATACTAACTGTGTGATTCTAATTAAGATATAGGTTGCTGCATTAAGCAGATTTAGCTACATTAAGGAACTTATCCTTCCAAGTGGTTAATGAAATGGTATACCCCAAAAACTTCTTCAATAAAAAAGATCCTGTTTCAGCTGTTAAATTTCACTGTGAGAAAATAAAATGCACTGACCCCCAAATAACCCCTCTTTGCTATTCCTCAGTATCTGTGCCTCTCTGCAGTACAAAGGAGCTCCCACATCTTTTTCATTTCCACATACAGTGGACAATATATAGGGCCAGTCTAGTTAAAATGTCAGGAGTGCATGCCGCTGAAGAAAATACAATTAATAAAACTCCCCTTCTTAGGACTATGTGCCAAGCAAAAACCCTTACCTCATGCACACATGGCCGGAACTTTCCCATCTGTTAGTAACTTCTGGCCTTCAGCTCCTGCAGGATCCTAACATCAGTCCTCTAAGCATATTAGCAAGTCTGGGGTGTATTAGGAGTCAGAGAGGTCTCTGTTCTGGGTTTACACAACTAGTTGAGCACAGACATCCCACTGGGAGTTTTCCTCAGTTTAAATGCATTTGTGTGCATAAGACATAGAAAGATCAAAACCTACCAAAGTGGCAAGACTAGACTGAGATCTTAGCTGGCTCATGGGAATACTGAAACAGGAAACTAGTTTAAAATTCTGGCTCTGCTGAAGAGCACCTCTGAAGTTGAATTTTCTCATGTTGTGCACGCTGACATGCAAAAGTAGGTAACAGATGCTGATATACACTTCTATCTGTGCCAGAAGTTACTTGAACAACCATATAATGCTTCACCAGTTGTTACACCAGAAAAATGTATCCCTGCATAGACATCAGCTGTCTTCACTTACGGCCTCCCAATGTTGACACCTACATTTGTAGTACAGACAAAATGCATTTACTAAAGCAGAGCCTCCTGAACTGTGGTTTTTGCAGCACTAGTGACATACAAACCACTTCCGAATGACATGTGGAGGCAGGTCTGCCTACCAGGAGATATTCAGCGGATGTGTAGGGCGAACATCCCAAATCCACTAATGTTGGCAATCAGTTACTACCAGCCTGGAGGTAGGCTTACACAAATTTCTGTAGGCAGGCACTAATTATTACTAACTGTTAATGGGCATTGATCAGAGCTATGGAGAGCAGCTTTATCTGCTCATTTAGTAGGTCTAAATCTAACACATCTAACTCATTTAGTAGGTCTTAAACTCCATAAAGTAACAGTAGAAATAACTTTGATCAATATAGATTTTTCTTCAATAATGTATGAGTAAAAGTCAATGCTACTACAAGGGCAGTTTAGCACCAGACTTACTGGGAGGAGGTTAAAGGATCAGGAAATGCCAGGTGAGAAGAGCCAGAAGAAATAAATAAATTAGGATTTTCAACTGGCAAAAGATAACAAATCTGCCTGATCATAAGCAACCAAAACTTACCTGTCTTCCTTGCACAGAACAAGATAACTTGGTGGTAGTATCCTTCCTCTACCTTACAGAGAAGGCTAGATTAATGACAAGAAGAGTAAGGCTTACGTTTCTAGCCTCCCAAGAACTGCCTTGAGAACTTGGCCTCTGAACATAGGTAAGATTTCTTCACTAATAATCTGGACATCCATCCCTGAGCTTCAGGGTAAAATGTACATAAATGTATTATCAGATTGATAATACATTTGATTTCATATTGCCACTATTTATGATTATTAATTTTTTCAGATCACAGCCGCATAGCTTTGTCCTTTACCTTTCATTGTACTATGTACTTAGGGAGGTAAGGAAAAATTAAAAAAAAAAAACCAAACCAACAACCCCCCCATATTTATTTCGGAGAACCTAATTTCTCTGGATTGGGTGCCTCCAAACCCCTCACGTCTCTGCCCGTCGGGTGTGAACTACTCACGGGGGTGATGAGGGGATGGCCGGAATCCATGACGTGAAGGAACTCGAGCATGAATTTTAACTTCCTAACGTGGGGAAATGACCACGGCAACAGGGGGCCCTGCGAGGCGGGCGGCTCTGAGGGCTGCCATGCCTGGCCTCACCCGGGCGTCCTGCCTCCTGTGAGAGTGGTGCCCGCCGGTGATGGCGGCCCCGAGAAAACTCAAGTCCAGGAAACTTTCCACCGGGCGGTCAGGGCTCCTACTCCCCAGTGGGACTGAGGCCAGCGCTTGCCAGCCATGGGAGCCGGACAGGTGCAGAACTAAGTCCTTCCCTTCCCCCGGGGCCGACCAGCCCTGGCGCTGTCCCGCCTGGCGCTGTCCCGCCGTGGCTGCGGGCCGGGGGAAGTCCGGCCGCCGCGACTCCCTCAGCGCCGGTCCCCCCCCGCCGCCATCTTGCTCCCTTGCCGCCCGCCGGCCCGGCCCCACGGCCGGCAGAGCCCCGCCGCGCCATGATGCGGAGCAGGGCGCTGTGGAGCTGCTGCCTGCAGCTGGCCGCGCTGCCCTCGGCGGCCGGCTGGTCGGGGGGGAGGCCGCAGCCCTTCAACGGCTCCTGCTGGAGAGCCGCGGAGCCGCCGCGCAGGGGGTGGGGCGGCACCATGGAGGAGGAGGAAGAGGAGGACGAGACTCCTCAGGGGCGGCAGCAGCAGCCCCAGCAGCAGCCCGGGAGGTGAGCGGCTCTCCGGGGGCGGGGGTCACTGCCCCCGCGCCTTCCCGTGGGCAGGGAGGGACGGAGCCCGCCCGAGCGGTTGGTACCCGCCCGGAGGAGAGGCACCTGCCCGACCCGCCGGCTCTGGGGCAGGGGAGCCGGGGCAGCGCCGCGCACCTGCTCCGAGCGGGGCTCGATACACGCCACCGGGGTCCCGCCGGGTGAGTGTGGGGCGGGGGCCGCGGCGGGGAGCGGGGAGCGAGCTGCGAGAAGTTAGGGGTGGGCGAGGTGGCGAGGGGCTGGGGAGAAGCCGCCCGATCCGGCGGTCCCCTGCGCTGCCCCGGCCCCTGAGCTGGGGTGGGGGGTGCCGGCGGGGTCGGTGACAATCCGCCACCAGCGCCCGCTCCAGGCACACTTGGGACGGGGACGTCCCTCGGCAGCGGGGGGGGAGGTGAATCCCGGGGGAAGGAGCCCTGCCTCCCCCGCGGCGGCGCTGCCGTTTGCCGGGAAGGGATGGGAAAAAGGCGCTGCGGTGGCCCCCGGAGAAGCGGGTTATGTAACCGCCTCCAAAAAATGCCCTTCATGGAACTGACGGTTTCGCGAGTGTTTTCCTTCGAGGAGGAGACGCGAACCGATGCTCGTCGCCAGCGTTTTTCCCTGCGTTTTTCCTACAGTGAGAAGTGGAAGATATTAACGAAGTCGCTTAACGTAATTAGTTCTGTCAAATGATCTCAGTGATTGGCACTTATCTCTAGTAAGGATTTAGGGAAAGTATTTGCTGAATGTCTTGACGGCATGCAGTTAAGTCCATGATGAACTTCAGCAGAAATATTTTTCTCTAGTGATGATTATGATTTCTTACTATTCTATTTGCTAAACGGCGATCGTAAAGCAAGTTTTTAGTTTTAAAGGAAAGTACTATTTGTACTTATGTATTTTTTCTTTATTTTTCAAACAAGAGGGACTAAAATGACGTAAAAAATTAAATGTGGTTACAGGACAATTACTTCTGTTTTCTGTTCAGCTTTCTTGAAAATAGTCCTGTATTTTTTATTTTATTTTTTTTTTAATTCATAGTGGCTACTTTATCTCTTAATAAAACAGGAAGCCTGGTTCATTTCTGGGTAAAACTTTCAGGAACGCAAGAAGAAAAAGTAAGACATTTACCTTATTAATGCAAGAATTATTGCAACAGTTGCTTTAGAAATGCCCAAAATTATCTGGAATTGGAATGCCTATTATAAAAAGATAAGAGGAACTTTGAATACCTGGACTCTGAAAATCCCCGTCTGATTCACTTGCTCTGTTGGAGAAGACGTGTTCAGGAGAGTAGGAAGTAAGACATGACAGTAAAATTGTTCAAATACAAGTAACAGTTAAGTTGGCTTCAGCGTGTCCAAATCAGAAGAAATCTGCAGCCCCTTTTAAAAGGAAGCAATCTATTATTGTTATTATATTCATTTGTATGAACTAAGTAGGTTTGAGGAATGTCGTCAGCTGAAATCTGTTATTTCCTCAGCCGAAATCTGCTATTTCCTCAGCCTTTATAAGCTCTAGACTGAACCAAAACTGCTAATTCTCCATTCAGAAATAACTTTTAAATTCTTTTCTGCAAATGTGAAGACTATCGTTTTTTCTGTGATGAGAAAAACGGAAATGTTGCCATATTAGTTAGTGCCTTTATATGTAATACCTGCTGTGAAATTGTTTTTTTCCTTTGGTCACATCTATAAATCCCTTCCTTTATTTAAAAGTGATCTCACTTTATTTTTATTTTTCATACAATTGCGTCAAGCATGTAGCTTGCGTTATGCTGGCTAGCACTGTAATCAGGGTCCTACTTCTAACATGCTCAGAGCCAGGACCGTGGTAAATCACTTGGTCATCTTGTGTCTAAACGCAGCTTTAAGTGAAAAGGATTTTTCTGTAAGCCAGATGTTGCATTTGGTTTGAATACTCTTAGAAAATTTGTGAAAGAAGTTACTTATTACTTACTGTTTGCATGTAATATCTTAGTATTTAGCAGCTGTTTAAAGAAGGGACGATGTAGGTTTGAATAGCATACAGCTGTGCCCCAGCACGTAGACCTTACGAAGCTGGTCAGCCAGGAGAACTGGACATTACCAAGTGACACTATGAAAACAATGTGCTGCCATTGTGTCCCTACTGTGAAAACCAAGGATTGATAAGATGTTGCGTGAGTGAAAAGTCAAGTGGTAAGAACATATATCAAGATGTATATCAATATATTTTTCTTGCATAAGACCTGTTACCATGGTTGGAGCTGGTAAGGCTAGTCTGCTGAGTAAGGCTTGTGATAAAATTTCAGTTTTTATTGCTTATAATGTTTGGAAATAGTTTCAATTGTTTAAGCTGAAATCTCCTATGCTGTGGTCTGTTTTTTGAGGGAGAGTTTCGTTGAGGTTCAGCTGTTCTAATAATGAGACTGTGGCAATAACAAGTTGTTTACATGTGTTTATTTAGGTAAGCTTAAATGAAACACTCTGTCTCCTTAAAACACCTACATATGTAGGATGGTGCCTCAAAAATTAGTAGGTGGTTCACATTTGTGTTGGAAATGTGCCTTGACTCTTCCATAAGGAAAACAAAAAAAAAAACCAAAACAAAACCAAAAAAAAAACCACCAAACCAATCAACTTTTAATATTACACTTTTATTGTTCAGTAACAACCAAAGCACTTTGCATTTCATTTAGAGGATATGAAGAGACATCATAATCCAGAGTTGTGGGGAATAGAGTAGAAGGCTGGTTATATATAGGAAAAAGGACTGTCAAGAAAATTGTTAATGTGTTAAGATGTTTGCAGTTTCATCGGGTATTTGTGTTTTGTTCTGTCTGATGTTCTGCCACTTGAAATGTCTTTTAATGGCGGTATTTCAGTTTCAGCTGTGGCCAGTTAAATAACCATAAGGGTGCTGTATTGCATATGCTTTCTGGCTTTCCAGTGTGAAGTTTTGGAGATTCAAAACTTTTATATTTGGAAAGGCTGATGACCTTCTAGCTTAACTCATGTGAAAGATGGTCTTTGAGCAGTTGCATTCAAGAAAAAAATATTTTTTTTCAACAAAGAAATATTTCTAATTTCCTTTTCTTAACTGACCTGGAAATTATTTATTTGTATTTTGATAAATTTGTAGTCAAATGTTACAAATAGTTCTATAAAATCCATATATCTATAGGGTGTTTGTTTATACTTATACAGACAGAGAGAGAGAGAATGTTATTTGGTCAAGCAAAAGTTGAACTTAGGTTGAAATGTAAGTAGATTTAGAAAGAATTTAGGGAAATACTTTTATATTGCAGAGAAATTACATTGGGTCCTATGTGACTAGAATTTGAACCAAAGAGAGGTAATTGAATTGACAAGCAATTAAATATTAAATGTATTAACTTAAAAATAAAATCTATTTTATTGCTTGGGCGTTGCTGCACTTCCTGGACAACTGAGGTTTTACAGGGTTTTAAAGGATTATTTTCAGTGTGAGTCTAGAGAAAGTTTGCATAAGAGTTTGTTCCTTTCTGGCATGGAGAGAAAAGGAAAAAGAAAATCAAAAGCCTTAGTAAATGAGGTAGAGATAGCAATTGCACAGTTGCAGACATAAAAGTGCCAGAGTTGATTATAAATGAACTGCTTCAGATCCTGCTTTGCCATGTGGATCCTATGGATCAAGGTTTTAACATGATTTCTATTCACTTTTATAGAAACAGTTCTTACTTTGCCTTTATGGCCATGTGCTACAAAGGAAATCAGATTTCTACCACAGTCTCTTCAAGTGGAACCTTAGTTTCATTATGTGTAGTAGTGTTTGTTTTTAGTCATTTCTAGTTGACATAAGATGTTTGATGGGAAGACAGAGTGCAAGCTTGTAATGTTTTAAAACTTCATTTTAATTAAAAAAAAACCCAAACAACTGTGCTAACAACTTCAGCATTGCATAATAACTTAATATACTAAACCCAACATGCATAGGCTGTTAACGCATGGGAGTGGCTAAAGTGTGTTTATAAATGCTAAACTTTAAAGTTTGGTTGCGTTTTTTAACAGTAAGCCCCATCCTGGAAAGGTTTGCCTCTGTTATTAACTCTAGTCACCAGCAGACCAATTAGAACCAATGAACTACTCATTTACCTAAATATTTATAGCAGTGGAGCTGGTGCCAGAACACTAAAGTTGGGGTCCAGATCCTGTGCCTGGGTTGGTACAAGTTTTATGTTTGCTCTTTTGGAAGAGCTTTCTTGAAATTCTGTGCAAGTGCAAAGGGCCATCCGTGGAGATTATTGTTGCTGTTGGAATGCAGGGTTTATCTGCCCAGCGTTGTGCCTGTGCGGTCTTCTCTTATTATTTTTCTGTTCTTAAAATCATCTGCAATTGATCTGTGATCCGAGTACTGTTTTGTGTACCATAACACAGCTGTAACACACAAGCCTTGCGTGTTGTCAGCCTGAGTCCTGCAGAGCAGGTAAGAGAACTTTAATTGCAGCTCTTGAGTTTTCAACATTCTTCCCCATACATTAAGTAGTCATATGAAATTAGTTGCTTGGGGAGAGCAAAGTAAAGCGCTTTCTGTTCTGGTGTAGGGAAAATTGACTTCTTTCCTTTGGTGATTGCCTCAGCAATAGCAGAGAATTACACTGCTCTTGTGCTTAATCGTAATGAGAGTCTAGGCTGCTCTTTTAAATGTGATGGCCGTGTGCCATATTTTGGATACTTTGATTCAAGACTGCAGTAAAAGATGAGGGAAGTAACTTATAGGCCTGTATAGCTAAAGAAACTGGTTACTGGGTCTGTCACCTCTGTTAGTATGTGTGGTGATTCTACTCCTCTACTCTGCACTCATGAATCCTCACCTGGAGCTCTGTGTAGATGTGGATGCCCCATCCCTGGAAGGATCCCAGGCTGGATGGGGCTTTGAGCAACCTGCTCTAGTTGGAGGTGTCCCTGCCTATGGCAGAGGGTTAGAACTTGATGATCTTTAAGGTTCCTTCCAGCCTAAACCATTCTATGATTCTATGACTGCTGTCATAGACTGTCATAACGAGGTTCATAACCTAAACAGAGCATGCATGTAATAGAAAACTTCTATAATATTGAATATAGTTCATAAACATGCTCAGGGACTACGAAGTGCTCATATTAGACAGGGACAGTAAGCTGGGGCACCTGGAAACAAAGGGAAAATGGTTACGTATTTTGCCAGTTCTAGGAAGAGGCATCTTTATGCAGTTCATACAATGCTGATCAGATTTAACCCAGGGTTGAGAAATAACTGGCTCCAGGTACTACTGATGGACCTGACTCTAAAGACTATTTGCATTTGTATCCAGAGGCATATAAGGGTTTAGCTGATAGGCATTTGTAATGGCTATGAATAACTTTCTGTTGGTTTAGTTCCCCTAATGAATGCCAGAGAAGTAGAGGTCAGAATGTGTAGTAACGGCAGTGGGCTGCCTTTTGGGTGGTAGTTAACTATTAAATTTGCTTGGTTATGATATGAAACATCACTGCTGGAGGAGGCAGCCAGAGTTTAAGCAGCATCAGTACTAAATGTGAAACCTTGGATAGGGAATAAATGGAAAAATAAATATATTAAGGGTAGGGGGAATCGTTGAACCTAACTTGGTGGTGTCTGCAACTGAGCTACACTGACTGAATTCTAAATGGAGGGTATTTAATTAGGTTTGGTTGTTGTTTTTTCTTTTTTTTTTTTTTTTTTTTTTTTAATAGCAGCACTGGCATAAGTAGATTTGTTTACAACAGTATATTCCTATTCTGCCCTTCCCTGTCCTGGCTAGTTTGGTGCTATAAACACTCTCATGGTTACACAGTAATGCAGGTGAAAATGAAGTGCTTCTCTAGGGGATGGGAAGGTAAGAAGTGACTATCAGCTAGATCCGTTTCTTGAACTAATTTACCATGTGGACACAAATATTTGTTTTGGCAAGCCTGGGGGCAGAAATGGATTGGCTCTTAATGGTGGCTGCTTAAGTAATACAGCTGTTGTAAAAATATGCCTAACAACAGCCAACCGTGGATAAATGCTTTGCATTTGTTTTATTTGTAACTATTTTTTTTCTGTTTTGTCTAACTAAAACTTTGCTTTGTTTTACTGTTGAACCTCAAAACTAGATAAGAACAGTAAAGGATTCGTCATAATTCTATGAGGTTGTTTATGGAGAGAGCTACTTCTGTTATTGAGTCAGTTATTCATCTCTCTTTAACAGTACACAAGATTGCTGTAGAGCCCATGACTTTCAGATCTGTTGAGAACAGAGAAGAACTAGTCTGGCAGCCTATAACTGTGGTGTGAAATGGGTACATCCAAGAATGAAAGAAGGCTATACTAGCATAGATTTTTTGCTTTATGGACGTTTAGAAAATATGGAAATAGGCCATCACACAGAATCCCAAGCTGGCTGGTAAGATATAAAATAATTTGAATGAAAATTTCTGCAATGCTTGTTCTTGCCAGCAACTTCTATGGGAAATCACAAATAATAAAAATGTTAAAATGTTTATAGATCAGCTAGTTGCAATCTTGAGAGATCTTTGTGTGAAATCCAAAGACCAAGAGTGTATGGAATAATTGATGTTCCAGTCATAAAAAAAATTAAATACATATAGTGAGAGAAAACTTCTAAGTTGCATAGCAGTATATGGTTTGCAGAAAGCTCAGGTTCTTACTTTGGTAAGTGTACAGTGGTATGATGAACAGCCTAAAGTACTGCACAATAAAAGTTTAAATGTATTCAGAATTTTCCTGTCTCAAACTGTTCGCTAATTAAAGCAGACAATTTCAGACCTGAAGGAAAAATGAAAGCACAGCCCAAACTTAGCTGGTAGTGATTTGATAGTTGAGCGTGCAGGAGAATTTTTCAAGAAATGATAGGCTCCCTAGTGTTTGCAAAATCCTTACCTTTTAGCTGAAATCCTTTTCTTTTTTCTTCCTTTTTTTTTTTTTTCCTTGTTTCAGGCCAAAAAGTGTGCATCTTGAAGTCATAAAAAACATGCGTGTTGAAAGAAAACTTTCAAGTTGTGTAGCAGTATGTGGCTTGCAGAGAGCCAAGATGACTACAGTGGCATGATGAAGCACAAACCAATACAGTTTGCTAGGAATTGTGTGCTGTCCCTTTTAGGTGATGTACAGTGCAGCCCAGTTGTGGATATAGTCTATACAGAGAGATGGTGATTAGAAATGAACCAAACTTATTGCTTCAAAAATAGAGGAAACGAAGGCTATTTGGAAAGCTATGGAATGTCTGCAAGGTGAGCATAAAGTTTTGTGGATGTTGGGTTCCAGTAAACCTGAGTTACTTCATAGTAACTCTTTCTTAAACTTTCTGGCTCAGGGATTTGTTAAATAAGGACAACATTTTTGTGTCGAAAAGAAGGATAAATCTGTTTTGGCAGACTTCACAGTTAGTCACGTGTCTGTGCATGGCTGTGTGCTTAGTAGGGGGAACTACTACATCCATTTCAGTTATGGAGTAGTGGATGTTAGAGGAGACTGGGTGGAAAAGGTGAAGACTCAGAGTAGATTTCATGTTGGTGCATTTCTTCTTCAAATAAAGTTAAAATTACTTGGCTTGAAGCTCTACTGTGCTTAAAAGACCAATTAAAAGAAAAATTTTAATGTCAGAGTGCTTCTTCTAATGTTAACGTATCTTGTTTCCAACCTTCATTTGGAACAGAAAGAGAAAGCATTAAAATGTTTTGTTAAACTGTTAATTATTTTCCTAATTAAACAGAAGACTCAAAGCCAAAATATTTGTACCCAAGTTTTAGCAATGCTAAAATAAATAATTGACCCCAAACCTGTTGTCCTAAGGGCTATATCCCTTTTACAGGGGTGAGCTTGTTTACTGGGACATAAGACACGGGTTTTCCATGCCATGTCCTGCCTGATCTACAATTTCTCTCTTGCTTTGTGGATTACCAGGACTCCCTTAGTACTTGTGCTGGAAAACCAGTTATGTGAGCTCTGAATTTTGATTCATGTTAGGCTTCATCTTATTCATCAGACAGTGGTGTTCTCCTCCTCTGTCTAGAGTACATTCGTGGGTTCGGGATGACCAGTGGTCTCCTTTAGTAGTTTCTGTGTCTCAGTCCATTTCCTTTTCTGAATGCAGTTGAAACAGCAAAGCATCTCTGAGGCAGAGAGAGTGGTTGCCTTGCATCTTGCCTGAGCCCCACTTAGAAAAGGTGGCGATCCACTTGTCCTTGTTTGGAGGGAACTCGCCTCATTCTGAAAGATAAGTTCCATTTATTAAGAAAACAGTTTATTGCTTTTAAGTAGAATAGTGCTTCTCTTTGTTTAAAAGTGTGGAAAATAGAAGATTTTTTGTGGAACCTTAGAATAACAATTAGTCACCAAGGACGTGACCCCTTCCCTCTGCCCCTCCCAAGTGAAAACATCTCTACTTGATTTTATTTTGGTGTCTATCCAGTGCTTAAATTTATTTTTCAAGTGCCAAACTATTTTTTTTTTTTTGAGGGGAAGAATTCAGGAAAGCTAGATGAAAAATCAGCTCATTTCTCATTGGGTATTTTCTAATATATAAAATATATATGCCAAATCTTGTCTGTAGAAACTTTCTTTTGCAAAAGGGTAAGAATATCCATGGATTAATAACTGGCTGAGTTTTATTTTAAGATAGTGATTCCCTGCTTTCAAGAAATTATCATCTACTGTTTTTTTTTTTAATTAGAAAAACTAGATTTCTTTTACTGTATTCCATGAATATTCTAGGATATATTTTGCCAATTTAAATGAAACGGAAATGAACTGGCAAGATTGATACTTCAAAAGAATCTACAGTTCATCAGAAACACTTTGTCTGTTAATTGTTTGTAAATGTGTCCCTTTCTTATGCATGTAAAAGGGTTTAAAGTATTCTGTGAGCACTGAGGTCTTTTATCCCTTCTGTTGCTTATGGAATACTAATGAAGGTAATGTATGTGCATCATGTGGAAAATATGTTGGCAGACAGATACCTGCAGTGCCTTAAATGTTTTGGCATTGTCTTTGTTTAATCAGCATAGTTGATCCCTACTTCCCCCAGAGGTTTATACTTTCAGAATAAGATCAAAGGTTTATATGAAAATTTAAGCAAAAGTCAAATTCGCCTATTTTAGAGATGAATGAATAGATAAACAGAAGCTTAAAAATAAAACCTTAGGCACTCCAGTCCCTAATATAAAAAGTCTTGTAGGAACAATAATTACGGTAGTTATATATATTTAAAAATCAGACATCTGAAATGTTAACAGAAGAATTTCCTGGAATTAAATACCTATCTGATTAAACTTTTGTGATTTGTTTTCATGATGCTTTCTAGAAGAGCAGATGTTTTATGCTGTGTCTGCGTGCTTTGCGAAATTAATAGCTGACTTGGCATTGAAAAGGCTCTTTGAGGAATGCCAAATGCCAAAAAACCCCAAACATTCTGAAGTTAAAGTGACAGTCAAAATATCCACTAACATTTTTGGGGTATTCTGTCTACCTTTTTGTGGCACTGATTCTTTTTTTTTTAACCCTTTATGTCTGCTTAAAATAGTGTAAAGCAAGTTGGGTGGCTGCTCCATTGAAGGCTGATTCCAATAAATGTTTAGGACAATAGAGGAAAAAGCCTGGGAGTATCAACAGCTGAATTAAAATTATGATGCAGATGTGGTATCTTATTGCTAAATAGAAAATAAATAAATTGAATGGTGTCAGTAAAACCACGGGGAAACTAGAGTGCAAAGCAATTACATTAAAGCAAGATTATGACCAAGGTTCCTACTTCCCCAAAATTCTGTCAGCAATGTTTTCTGAACATTTTTCATGCTTCTTTATCAGAAGTGTAATTGTCGTGCGTTGGTATTTACTGTATGGCAAAATAATTGTTGTTTTGTTAAGAAAATTTCACAATATTTACCAATTGTTGTATCTTTGCATCTGACACCACACTTCCTGTTTAGTAATTGGTTGCTGCTGAAACAGCAGGGGCAGGCTCTGCTTCTGCAGTTGGAGCATCACCAGCATTTGGGTCCAGTTTGATAACACTTCTTCTATATGTACAAAATCTTAGTTGTAATGTTGAAGTAACAATATATTTCTTTTTCCCTGCAATTTTGAACTTATGAGGGGCACAGTGAGTTATACATTTTCTAAGAAAACTGTGGGCTTTAGTACTGTTCTCTGAAAGTGATGTTCGAGTGGAGTGACATCAAAGCAGTGCTTCTTGTATAAGCATACAGCCAAAGTCTGAGTATCTGAGCTAATGAAATAGCAGGTAGAGTAAGACATGGTGGAGACTTTTGCAGAGGACAGACTTCACAATTTATTATTAAAAATTATTCCTGTACCTAAGCATTATATCATGCTGTCTCTTCATTACTAGTCACCTTCTAGTTTTTATCAGGTAGAGTTTATAAGTACCAGATAGTTGTGCACGCTTTAAAATAGCAACATATTTTTCTTAAAAAAACTGTTAGAACAGTATATTTACTTTAAACTGAAATGGCGAAAGTAAACATAGAAACCGAAGCATTTAGCTTTAACTGAATTGCTTCAGCAACTTTTAAAATAAAATAGGGATATTTGGTTTTTCTACTTAGATATAATGAGATCAATAGGACTCCTAAGTAGGATTCCTAAATTCTGCAACACTTTAAGTGAAGTTTGTATTAATAGACTCTGTCTGTGGAGTTTGTACTTTTCTAAGAAATGTGCTAGAATTGTGACTCTATAGAAATAAGCTTTTATAAGTTGGTTTGGGTTTTTTTTTTGTATTTCACAATGGAATTAAGAACAGGCATTGCAGCTGTGATTTATATGAGATGTTCCAATTTTGTGGCCTTTCACCAGTGTGTTCAATGTGTATCAAAATCGTATTTGAAACAGTTACTGTTATTACAATTAGCTTTTCCTTCATTTTGGACAAAACAGGAAATAAGCCCAGATGCCTTTTGTGTTCTGACTTCTGCATGTATCTGCTTCTTGTTGGTAGGAATAATGCGTTTATTAATGCTACATGAGGCTGCTGCTCTTACTACAAAACAAAGTCACTATATAGGCAAATCCTAAGGTATTGTGTAGTTCCAGTGCCTCTCGGACAGCTTAGCAGGCATTACATCAGGCACTAAATGTCATAAGTTTCAGGAGGAACTTACTATTCTTCCAAAATGCAAATTAAGGAACCCTTCCCCCTCGCTCTTGCAGTTGGTAGATAATAGTATCTGAAGCTGTGCATACCAGGGAGTAAAATTCTGCCTGAACTACAAAGAGATCTCGTGTCTACTTGCCACAGCATGTTTTTGAAGTCTTTTGTGTCATAGCAACTGTTTTAAAAGCATATTTTGTTGAGGGGAAAAAATACAGTAGATCATAAAACGAGAAGGGCAGGCTTGTTTCTGATGTGTGTGAGAACATTCAGTCATATGAATGTTGATGTTAGTCCAAGAAAAGATTGATTAATTTAAAATCTATTTTAGTTCTCCTCAAACAGAGATGGATAAGAACACGGATGAAGAGCAGTCTTCGGCTGCAGGGAACCAGTACCCTAAAGAAGCGGTGAGGAAACGTCAGAATTCGGGTCGAGATTCCAGGGGCAGTGATTCTTCCAGAGCCTCCAGGAAAAGCTTCAGGCTGGACTACAGATTAGAAGAGGATGTAACTAAATCGAAGAGGGGCAAAGATGGGAGATTTGTCAACCCGTGGCCAACATGGAAATCGCCGACCTTGCCAAATGTTTTGAAATGGTCCCTCATGGAAAAAGATAACAGCAATGTGCCACGCTCAAAGCAGGTAAATACTTGCATGTTTTCTGTTCTTCATTTAAACTGCTTTTACCTCTTCTCTAATTAATAAAATAGCATGGTTTCTAACTAATACTTACTAGGCGTCTTTTGGAGACTTTTCTTACTGTTGTTTTTGTGATTTTTATTATCATCTTATTATTTTCAAAAGGTGTGTTGATACTTTCTGCCTATTTAATTTCCATGCCCTTTGATTTGTCTGGGTCGGTTTATATTTACAAAAACAACAAAAATGGCTCCTACTTTAATTGTAAACTGCAGTTACACTCTTTCCTTTTTAATAGGTGTTGCCCTATGAAGTGTACTACTAACATAATTCATATTGTATGAAATAACTGTGGCATATCTCATTTTAAAAATTTTACCTTTTTTCCCAGACTACCATTTACTAAATATGTTATACATTTTCATAAAAATGTACTAAATAGTTGCAGTCATTTACTTATGGAAGTGCGTGCAAATCTATGTTTCTCCACCTCAGTACACCAATTTTCTGGTGCATTGCCTGTACTTCGGAAAAGCTGTGCTGAAGGGTGTGTGACCAGGAAAAGCGTTTTTGAACAAATAGGCGTTAATAATGCTTTTAAGCATCCAAAAAGGCATGCATAAGCTATAAATCTCACCTTCTGTATTTAGCAAAGAGCTTACACTTTTCATTTTTATCTTTTATCTGTGAAGGAAGGAATTTGATCAGCTTTATGGACAGGAAAGCCATGTTACTTATTAACACATGATGGTCAGAGGTTTGGGGATTTCTCTAAGGATATGTGGCAAAGATCGTGTTTAAAGGAGAAATAATCCTGGCTGTAATTGTTCTATAATAATAATTTGACTTCAGAAAGCAGCGCAGCGAACATAATTCGGTCTTGGGATCCCTTCTGACAATTTACTGTTTTAAATTTGGTGTCCTGCTTTTAGGCATTATCTGCACCTTGTAACAGTGACGGCGGTTGTGCCTTGGTGCGTACAGCTTCCTTGGCAGCGTGCTGCAGTGTGGTACTTTGGCCACTTTTCTGTAAAATTCATTCCTCAGCGTTTTCAATTGCTTTTGACTTCTGCCCTGTGCCCTATGTGTACGATAGGCTCTGTATCTTGCCAGCACCAGTCACAAACCTGGTTAGTGACTGAAGTAGGTAGAAGACAGTGCTGAGGTGTACTCCAGACTGCAGAATATCCATCTCTCTGATGCAGTGGAGAACTGCAGCCGCTCCCCTTTAATTTACAAATTATCCCTGCAATAAAGGATGATTACAGAGAAATCTACGCTTTAGATTGACAGTTGTAAAGCTGTGTCTCTGACCCAGTTGGTATTCATTTTGAACTAATTTTATTGCTTTGCATGTGAAATTTTTTAATTAAGTGCCTGCAATTATTTAGGAGCTCGGTAAAGTAAATCAGAAATAGAAAAACCTAGATAGGGATCAATGAAATGCACTTCTTGAGTGCTCAGCCATTTTGATGCTTGTTCCAGCTATGTTTGCTCCACACCTAAAGGAACCTGTAAAGCACTTCTGAGCTTGTTTAAAATTCAAACTAAGGGCTCTGTACTTTATTTAGCACTGGTGGATAGCATGTCCTTCGAGCAGACTCCTACTTCAGTTTCCACATTTGAGTGTGCATAGTGATACCCTGCTATGCTGGGCAGGTTCAGTTTATCTGTACCAAGTGCTTTGCATATGTTAAGAAAAAAAAAAAGGCAGCATATTACCCAGGATATGTACTTCACTGTGTAAAAGCTATATGTATTATAATCATGCCTTCAAAACAAGCCCAGATAATTTTCCAGAATGCAGAGACTTCTTGTATTTTCATCACAAGCTTTTTAATAACTTTTTTCAGTGCTGTTGGCAGTATCTTTAATTATTAGGTTTTGGATCTACGATTTAGTTTGTTCTCATTTCTGTGAAATCCAGCGGTATTCCAGCATGCACTAAGCACCAAAAATCCTAAGCTAATTAGGTAGTCTTACCAAAGCCCGTCATGTGTTTCTTCTTGCTTTGCATTAGGAAGGAAAGAAGAACGTGGGAGGGGGGAAGGGGCACAGCAGGAGGAATTTCTGTATTACTCCAGTGATGAAGATAAGACAGTATTAGACACATTATGTTTCTGTTGGGAGCTGGTTTGACATTAATGCCACATTTCAAAGATCTGTTATAATTCTTTAGTATTAATGTGTTTCTGCTTAGTCTGACAGAGAACGAAATGTACTATACCAGGATAAAGGTTCCATAAGATTATGTATTTTGTTCATTATCCTATTGTATGAGTTTTTAGAATTTCATATGACATGTACTGCCAACAGAAATTGTGTTTTAGTTTGAAATTCTATGAATTGAGTAATGAGTTCTTACTGCTTTAAAAGGTAATTTTGGGGATTTTAGTGTACTTTTGTAAAATATTAAAAAAAAAACAACCAACCTAAAACAAAATACACAAACCCTCAATTCACACATGCATTGAAAAATATTTTTTTTCAGCTGTTCTCCTGTGTGATTTACTATGATAGCTCAAAATTATACCTGATTTCTGATCTCATCCCCCAAAGAATCACTGATTTGGATCAGATGCTGTGTATGACAAGCCTGTAGATCTCATACAGAGTCTGTGCTTTCCAAGTTCCACTCCCTTTTTGATCTTGATTTGCCATGAATTTTTTTTCACAGAATTTCATTTAAATAGGTAAGGAAACTAATTGTTTGAACTGTGCTACCCTTTTATGTATCAATCTTCCTGCCTGTGTCCTTTACAGGTGCCTTTTAGAGTCATTAATTTTACCTTTAAATCAGCTGTTCAAAATATTTACTAGTGTCAGTCCCAGTGACATCCCTGTAAAGCCTTTAATAGTGCAGATGTGTTGTGGTTTAACCCCAGCAGGCAGCTCAGTCCCGCACAGCCGCTCACTCCCTCCCTCCGCAGTGGGATGGAGGAGAGAATCAGAAGGGCAAAAGTGTGAAAGCTTGTGGGTTGAGATAAAGACAGTTTAACAGGTAAAACAACAAAAATGGAAAACAATGAATGCATTCACTCCTTCCCACCAGCAGGCAGGTGTTGAGCCCTTTCCAGGAAAGAACAGCTCCATCATGCATAAAGGTTACTTGGGAAGACAAACAGCATCATACCAAACGACTCCCTCTTTCTCCTTCCCCTGGCTTTATATACTGAGTGTGATGTCACATGGTATGGGATATCCCTCTGGTGAGTTGGGGTCAGCTGTCCTACCTGGGTCTCCCCCCCGCTTCCCAGCACTCCCAGCCTCTACTGGCTTTGGTGCTGTGTAGGAACTGCTCAGCACTAGCTAACACATCCTCTGTCATCAACGCTGGTTTAGCCATAAATCCAAAACATGGCACTATAATGAGCTACTAGGAAGAAAATTAACTCTATCCCAGTCAAAACCAGTACAATATGTTTAAGTCCCGGCTAGGAATTCTTTGTTCTGCCAATTAGCTGGTTCTTAATCCATTTAGTATTGTCTGTTAATATTGCATGACACTAATTTCAAAAACAAGTTTGTGTCAAATTTCAGAAAAAAAGGTGGATTCATTTAGAGATGATTTGTAGTCTTCCTTTAAAAACAACTACTTCAAAAGAACATTTTCCACAAAAATGTACTTACTGACCTAAATTGCATTATGACAATTATTAAATTCCATGACTTTGATTTCCTTGATATAATCTGATTTGTTGACTTAATCACATGTAATTGGGTGGGCTGTCCTAATTTCCATTTTTGAGTATTATGTTAGTTTTGTGGATCTTCCACTCTTTTAATTGAAGTGGCACAATATTACACTCTTTGTGGTTCAGATTTCTCCTGTTGATTGTCCCCTTGTACTTAGAATTAAATGGAGATGGATGTTTCTTTCTTGGAGAAGCAGCAGTTTATCTCAGTCTAATACTTATACTTTGTTTTTTTCTTGTATGAATTAAGTGATTGCATTGTAATAACCTTATATTCAGCTTTGTAGAAGGTTATCTACTTCTCATTCCTGGAGACAGTAATGAAACTTTTTCAGTAGATATGTTTTGTCCATTAGCTTTCAGAGAAAGCAATTTCATTAATATTTCATTACTTACAGTAAAATGTAAAATGTAAAATTACAGGGAAATGAGGGGTGTTGTGTTTGTTTTTTTTTCCCAACATATGCCCTCCAAATCAATAAAATATTGTGGAGAAGGTAACTTCCCTGAAGCTGTCGGGACTGATTTAGCAAGGGAAATCCTGGGCTCCTAAACTGTCACAGCATCAGCTGGGCTTTTAAGGGAGCGGGAGGCTAGCTCTGAATAAGCTCCCCGATAGCACTAATCTGGACCTAGAGAATGAGAACAGCAGCCTTGATGGGGAGACTTGGAGTAGGAACCAGACATGCTGAGACAGCTGTGATTACCAGGGAGAGAAGGTCAGGAGTCTGTTGAAGATGCCCAACATAGGGAAATTCTTCTTGAGCAATGGGAAAAGTTCAGACCAGAACTGTTTGTGAGGAGAGCCTTGGCCATGCTGGTCAGGAGCCCCAAGATGACTTTTTGGTTCATTGGGTTTTTTAATAGGAAAACTATTTATTAGAAATAAAGCTGAATAAGCATATCAACCAAACTGCAGTGAAGAACATAACGGCCATTCAAAATGAGAGAATAAGCAGTGGTTCGATAATGAGTTTCGGTAGATTGGCTTCCTTTGTGCCAGTTGTCCTCTTGTGGCTGAACATAGGGTCAAATTTGGAAGCCGATGGAGCTGAAAGCTGTCTCTTTTCCTCCTCTAGATTGATGTCCAACTGGGTCAGTTGTCTGATGTGTCACACTTGAGTGGGGACTGCATAAGCATTGAGG
Organism: Gallinago jamesoni; assembly: GCA_025769975.1. Lineage (NCBI taxonomy): Eukaryota > Metazoa > Chordata > Aves > Charadriiformes > Scolopacidae > Gallinago > Gallinago jamesoni. The sequence goes on along the minus strand of JAOQGH010000001.1, from coordinate 13,656,650 downwards.
CTGGAACAACAGGACAGGCAGGGAAGGTTTCCTTAACTTTGTACACAGGAGTATGGCTTTGGTTGATTTAAGTCATTCACAGGACTGCATCCTGAACATACAGGGAGATCATACAGTGATTTATTCAGTAATAATTAAAGTTTAATTACCTACAAAGCTTCAATAAAACATCTTGACAATCATAGCTAAGTGCCTAAAGGACCGTCTTAAAAATGAGATCTGAGTTTTCATTTGTGTTTTACGAATGTTCGCTGAATTCTTGGCAGGATGGAAAGAGAGAATGGTAAAAATGGTTAGCCAAGTGAGGTTAACCTTAACGTGCTGCTTCTGTACCTAAAGGAGAGAGAGCGTCTGCTAAACACTAATAGGCCAGAGCTTTTGTGGAATGCTGTTGGGAACGTTGAGTTCTCTTTCATCCCTGGGTTTGTGACTTACTTGTGGGACTTTGGGGATGCATCATTTAATCGTACAAGCTAAATTTTACAGTAACTGTGTGTGTATTTATACACTTTTCCAGATTGGGAAGGCCAACCAATTGCAAAGCCTTTCCCAGGATGTTTTTAGTGCCTTACAGTGCTTTCACTGCAATGCTTTCAGATTCTCTTTTTCTATTAACAGGTCTCCTGGCCTGGTGGGTTACTCTCGAGTTCTCCCTTCTCTCTCTTGACAGAGAAGTCAAAATGTTACAAAAACTTAAAATTAAATTGGGGGGGAAATTAGCTGGGAAAATGGTGATTAAAAAGGCAACTGTTTTGTGTTGCAGATCTGTTTACCTAAAAATATAAACAAAATGCAAGTCTCAACTGTAATGATTTGTGCCTTGTACGCAATTTTTGTTCCATGGTCAAGTACACTATGAAATCTTTCATGCATATTGTGTTCTTTTTTTGCTAGGAACTGGATAATGAGCTCCCAGTGTTAAAACCTTACTTTGTTAAAAAGCCGGAACTTGTTGGGAAGACAGGAACTGGTATGCGCGTCACATGGCTGGGACATGCCTCAGTTATGGTGGAAATGGATGAACTTGTATTTCTTACTGACCCTATCTTCAGCCAGCGAGCTTCCCCTACTCAGCTGATGGGTCCCAAGCGCTTCCGAGGACCTCCATGCACAGTAGAGCAGCTCCCCAAAATAGATGCAGTCGTGATCAGCCACACCCATTACGATCATTTGGACTACAACACCGTAACGAGTTTAAATCAGCGCTTTGGGAGTGAGCTGCGCTGGTTTGTGCCTCTGGGGCTCTTGGGCTGGATGCAGAGATGCGGTTGTGAGAATGTGATTGAACTGGATTGGTGGGAAGAGAACTGTGTCCCTGGTCACGATGCGGTAACTTTTGTCTTCACCCCTTCTCAACATTGGTGCAAACGGACTCCGATAGATGATAACAAGGTTCTCTGGGGCAGCTGGTCTGTCTTGGGACCTTGGAATAGATTTTTCTTTTCAGGAGATACTGGATATTGTGTTGCTTTTGAACAGATAGGTAAAAGGTTTGGACCTTTTGATCTTGCAGCCATCCCCATCGGAGCTTATGAGCCAAGGTATGAAAATCAAAGTTTGATCAAAATACGTAAATGAAATTATATACCGATGACAACAAAATACACCCAGAAGTGAAAACGCGTATTAAGAGGCACAGTCATTATCAAGATTTTACAATAGAATATAGAGGCAAAAGACAGAAGTTGCTGAATGGCAAAAGAAAAAAGCAGGCAATTGGGTGATGGAGCTACAGTGTCTAGGATAGTTGCCTGTGTATGTGTGGTGTTCTTGGAGGGTTTTCTTTCTTTAGCCTTAAGCACAGGAAGGATGAATCAGCTGACCTTCTTCCATGAAAAAATGTTGAGTAAAAATCTGGAATTACTTAGTGGCTTTTTTTTATAAGTAGCATCACTTAATCCAGCCTGTTTAGATGCATGCAATTTACAGCATTTTTCTCTTGCTTCAGTCCTTATGCTGTTTTTGCAACTTATCTGGAGACAAAGATGAATCCTTTATAGAGTGTGAAAGATCCGTTTGTTTAAGCATCTGTATCCTGCTTATGACAGGTTATCTAAACTTTTAGATGATAGCACTCATATAATGCTGGAAGCAGAGCGTGTATATGCTGGGGAAGGAAGATAGGAATCAGAATAATGTGGTAAAAATCCGGTATCTTTCAAGAATTGCCAGGTTCTCTCTTCTGCTTTGCCACATGTTCCCTTAGGCTGTCTTCTGAAGCATGCACTTTTTAGTGTGTGCTGCACACAACATTTTTTCAGGGATGGATTTAAATCTATGCCCTTAATGCCTCAAGGCACCAATAATACATCCTTATACTATTAAAAATATAGATAAGAAAAAAAAAGTTTGAAAAGAGGAGTGAAATACAGGAACTGCTGTTTTGTGGGTATATCAGTATATTCCAGCTTGTTGATTTTGAGTGTTCTGTATGTTGTTCAGACGTAGGTGCTCCATATTTCTTTTTTTATTAGGTGAGAGTATTTTATTTATTTATTAAGATTCTTTGCACCTTACCCAGTGAAAGTAAAGAAGAAATCTTGCACTGAATTAGGTGACACAAAACCATTTACTTTGTGTTTTGGTAGGTGGTTTATGAAACACCAGCATGTGGATCCTGAAGAAGCAGTAAGAATTCATATTGACGTTCAAGCAAAGAAGTCTGTAGCAATTCACTGGGGGACCTTTGCTTTAGCAAATGAGGTAAATGTCAACACTATACACGAGTTCAGGTTCTCTGAGCACCCAGTCATTAATGAAGCTGTGCTTTTGCAGTTTAACCTAGGTATCTGTGAATGTATACTTACAATGTAAACTTTGTAGGAGTGAAAAGTTATATACTGCAGTTAAAAACAATGCTTAGCTTTCCATAACCAATTACTTAAAATATTTCCATGGTTAAGATCGATTTGAAAGTACAGAGTTATTGAAACAAACGTGGAGGATTTCTGATATCCAAAAGCTGCAGAACATGAAAGGTTAGGACACGTATGCAATAATAAAAGTAAACTCAGCAGTGCATCACTTGGAGACAGAAAGAATCATGTACTTGTACGTCAATATAGTATTTATTAATCTGTCTAGTAAATAAATTGAATAGTATCTTTGATAGTTGATTAATAGTTAAATACCAGCAAGAATATGAAAAACTGAGTTATTCTGTGTTGTTGATTTATTTATTTATTTATTTATTTTAATTCTTCCTCCTCCCCCCCGACCTGCCAAGTCCCCAGTTCTAATAAGGAGGTTACCCAGGTACCTTAACAGTGACTAAAAATGCGTTGAAAGGGAAGTAGCTACATCTACTTTGACATGCTTTGTCTGGTAGCTGGTTTTCAACTTTATCTTTGCATCAGTTACACCACTCAGTCCTGATGCTGTTAGCTATGCTCACCTGATGTCATGTTCTCTTTAACTTGGATATAACATTTTAGAAGCACAAAAAAATGGCTGATTTCTCCCCAAGAATGCCTTTTTTGAAAAGTAACAAATGCATTGAAGTAACTTCAAGGGGACCTCATTGAAATGGCACTAGTTTTTAAACAGTAAGTGACAACTTTGTTTCACTAGACAAGAGAAAGCGCCATCTGCTGAGCTGCTAACCCTTCTCCTCAGCCTATTTCTGCTTCTAAAGGGTCTAGTTCAATTAGTTGAAGCCATGCTGAATGTTGGATGATAGGTTTTGCCTTGCTAGTTACTCTAGTTACTGTATATCAGCATTCTTATCGTTTAAAAACTGAAAATGAAACCAAACGTTTTCATTTGACAAATATACACCCACCCTCATCCTTTTTTAGGTAACGTCTAAAATACAGACCATTTCTTGTTTAGAGCAGGGATATTCTTTCTTTCCCCCAGATGCTGCAATGGTCTGTTTTCCCCTCATACTTTTCTTATTTTTCCAGTATTACATGGATCCTCCAGTTAGACTGAATGAAGCTCTTGAAAGATACGGCTTGAAAAAAGAAGACTTCTTTGTCTTACACCACGGAGAATCACGAGACTTGAGTACAAACGATGGGTGTGAATAATTAAGCAGCAGTTCCTTTTAAGCCTGGATTGATTTGAACTAGCAACTAATGTTACAACGATTGATATGATGTAGCTACAAAGTAGATTTTTTTTTTTTGAATGAATGAATTGGATTTTTAGATGCCAGGTTTGTCAGTTTCACAACTAAAACTTGCATACCAATTTCATGATAAATTTTACTAGTTATGCTGTTTATGAATTTGGAGAGGTGATTTAAAAATTGGCTAATATATACAGTATTGTCTGGGAATAACTTGCGGTTTCAACTCTGTATACTACTGATCGATTATTGTTTTTTTAAAAAAACTCTTCATCTTACCTACACCAGCAATAATAACCTCAGCACGGGACATATTCTTAAAGTTAATGGCTGACTCAAATTAGTCATTGTTAGAATGTCATCTCCCACTTGTTAGTCATTAATCTTCAGGTTATGCCCTGTACCTCAATAGCTTCACTGTATGTTTTGTGGGGTGGAGTCTTCCAACACAGCTGTGTTGTTCAAGCACAAGCGCAGTAAAATAGCTACGCTTCTACATTTTCATATGTTGAACCACAAAAGCTGAATTTTACACTGATCTAAAGAAACGTGCCTTTTAAAGAGAGAGATAATTTAATATTGCATCACTGATGTGTAAAACTTACTGCTGGCCAGAGTATCTGCACACTTTCATTGTTTTGTCAATATTTTTAAGTTAGACCTGAATATGTCTACAACAACTTTCTTGTCAAATGCAGTACGTGGAATGGAAGAAACCCTTAACGGCGCTTGCCTTGGCATTGACTCAGCCTATTATTAAGGGGGGGGGTTGTTTGTTTGTTTTTTAAGTGAAAAGTCTTAAGCAAGGGCTGTGGTATTTTTTTCTTATAGCTTTCCTATAATTTTAAAGTTGAATGAGAGATCACAACATTGTTCAGTATTGTAAAACTTGGCTAAATCTATCTGTATCAAATTGCCATGCTAATTTACAGCCTAATTAAAGCCTACTGTTGCCAATAAAAAGGGTTGTTATTCTCTTTCATAATTCATTGGCAAATCATTTTTTTGTTTGTGATTTGTTTTGGTCTATGGGATATGTGTATTTTTTTCCTCTTGCTGTGCATTACATTTTATGTTCATACTCCATGAAGATAAATAATAATAAAAAAAAGGACACATTATTTCCCTGCAATTTAAAGACACGAACTTCTGGCAACTAATTAAAACCATCTAGTCAGATTTCATGCTAGGAGCAAACAAGCAATCTTTTAACTGTTGACAGTTATCTTTTAAAATTTTGTATCAGAAAGTCCTAGAAGTCTTATAGATCTTAATACCACCAAGGAATAGCACAAGGAGGCAAAGATCAGTTAGTCCAAGTTCATGCTGAGAAAGGGTTCTGGAACAGATGACACTTGCATGTATGAAAAAAGTAGCTTATATTCCTTTGGTGGGACTCATATTTGACAAATATCAAGATTTCTTTATTTGAAAACGTAATTCCAGTAGGGTCTAAAGGTATTCACCAGAATTTGTTCAAAACTAGTTTAAAACTACTCTCAGTCCTTCAGTGCTGATTTTGGGAGGGTATTTCAGATGAAGTCTCTATTGGACCTCATATTTACACAGTAGCTTGAATAATGATCATCATCCTGCCGTATGGACCAACCCACTATCAAAGTATCCGAAGTTATGATGGTGACACCAGCCGCAGAGCCATGTATTGATTGATTTAATCCATCTGCTCCTCTCAGCATCATTGCCTGCCAGTGGAGGGAGTGACGAAACAATCACCTGAATCGATGCATGGACCACTCAGTGGATAAGGAACTGGCTGGATGGCCACACTCAAAGGGTTGTGGTCAATGGCTTCATGTCCAATTGGCAGCCAGTGATGAGTGGTGTTCCTCAGGGGTTGGTACTGGGACCAGTGCTGTTCAACATCTTTGTTGGAGACATGGACAGTGGGATACTGTGCACCCTCAGCAAATTTGCTGAGGACACCAAATTTGGTGGTGCGGTCGACACAATAGAGGAAAGGGATGCCATCCAGAGGGACCTGGACAGGCTTGAGAGGTGGGCTCGTGCAAATCGCATGAAGTTCAACCAAGCCAAGTGCAGGGTCCTGCACCTGGGATGTGGCAATCCCAGGCACAAATACAGGTTGGGTGGAGAATGGCTGGAAAGCAGCCCTGAGGAGAAGGACTTGGGGGTGTTGGTGGATGAGAAGCTTAACATGAGCCAGCAATGTGCACTGGCAGCCCAGAAAGCCAACCCTATCCTGGGCTGCATCAAGAGAAGTGTGGCCAGGAGATCACAGAAGGTGATTCTGCCCCTCCACTCTGTGCTCATGAGACCCCACCTGGAGTACTGTGTCCAACTTTGGAGTCCTCGACAAAGGAAGGACATGGACCTGTTGGAATGGGTCCAGCAGAGGGGCCACAAAGATAATTAAAGGGATAGAGCACCTCCCCTATGAGGACAGGCTGAGAGATCTGGGGTTGTTCAGCCTGGAGAAGAGAAGGCTCCAGGGAGACCTTATATCGGCCTTTCAATATCTGAAGGGAGCCTACAGGAGAGCCGAAGAGGGACTCTTTGTCAGGAACTTGTAGTGAAAGGACAAGGGGCAACAGTTTTAAATTGGAAGAGGGGAGATTTAGATTAGATACAGTGAAGATGGTGAGGCACTGGAACAGGTTGCGCAGGGAAGTTGTGGATGCCCCATCCCTGGAGGTGTTTAAGACCAGGCTGGATGGGGCTTTGAGCAACCTGCTTTAGTGGGAGGTGTCCCTGCCCATGGCAGGGGGGATGGAACTAGATGATCTTTAAGGTCCCTTCCAACCCAAACCATTCTATGATTCTATGTTGTGAGTACTTTGAAGGATGTGGTTAAAATTGAAGTTGTTTTGGCTTTTTAGAGTTTTCAAAATCATCAATAGACTATTCTGTAAAATCCTGTACTTCAGAGAAAAACTGAAACTAAAATACCAAGGACAGCCATGTAGCAGAGAAGTACTGACTTACAAGGTTCAGAGACTAAAGGTCAGTAATTGCTTATGTTTGGATCTATTAATTTGCAACATTTGTATGTAGAACATACGAAGTGACAGTTATGCTTTGCTTGGTGCTGGTAAGAAAGCATCTGTGGTGTGGGATAAAAAAAAATTAGACACACTTGTGTGAAAACACTTTGGAGCATCTTGCATGATTTCAAACATCTCAGTAGCATTGGTCTCTGGAGAAACCATCTAAAAATAGGCCTTTCTAGACCAGAAAAATAAGACTGAGACAACACAGTAACAAGTTTTCATGTATTTTTAGAAAAGGCGACAATGGTCACTTTTTTTCTGTCAGCTATCAAATCAAAGGGTAAGAGATCAACTTTAATTACAAAAAAGATGCTATTTGAAAAACTTATTTTGAGGTTGAAGAATGTGGAGAGGAACATCTAGACATCTCTGCTGCTGAGCTTAAGAAAACACATATATACCGGCCATACCTAGAACAGGCTCGTCTAAGTTCTTGTCAGGAGAGGAAGGTGGAATTGGTGAATTCTTAGTGTGTGACTTAGCCTTGGTTTTCTTCGTTTCAATACAGAAGCAGAAAAAAAATTTAAATCTACAAATAGTAGCAAAACATTAAATGATTGTAACGTAATTTGCTTATTGCAAAATGAACCATGTTTTTGGGCCGGTGGGAAGGAGAAAGGAAAGTTCACTGTCAATGCAGCCCTTGTCAGGGTTCTGACTGGGAATCACGCCAACTTCTATTTCTGCCTTAAGTGTACTCCTGGTGACTTAAAACCACCTATGTAGATAAATTAGATACATGTAGCTTTACCCCTGTATTGATCAGGGCATAGATATCTTGGATTTTCAAGGTCACATTTTTCTTGCAGTTTTAGCTATTTGCAAAGTCACCTACCAAAAAGAAACAAAACATCTATTGAATTACAGAAACAGAAGAGAGTAATATTTTATGAAGAGCAGAGTGGGTATACTAACTTAACTTAGAAAGGTGAAGTATCTGGTAACAGTTTAGATAATAAAGGTCTCTTAAAAATGGTACAAGGTGGAAACTTGTTTCTAGCCTTTACACCTGACATTTTTTAACTTTCTCTATGATGCAGCATTCGGGAAGATTTAGCAGTCGTGTTTTAGCCTGAAGTGGTTTCTGTTCATCAGTGAAAGTTCCTTCAGGTTCTTTTACGATGATGTTTATATGTGTTCCACTGCATTTCTTGTTAACGCTGGATCGATGACTAAAATTTTATGGGAGGTAACTCAAGAGAAGCATTTATTCCAATGATGTTCCAGTTGCAGAGAAAAAGGAGCAAAGCTTTCCGAGGAAAGTGGGCTTGAGGGCTGCTACAGAACAGGAACCTTTTATAAAAATGGGTACGACACTGCTCTTGTAGACTTCTATAAAGATGAGAATGTTGAATTGCAGCTGCAGATAGTCTTTGAATCATAATAAAATATTTTGAAAAATATGTATGCTTTTCTTAAAGTCACAATTTTATAACAAGATAAAATCCTTTTGATTTTTTTTCAAGAGTAGAAACCTTGCATGCTTGTGGCTAAATGCGCTGCAGTTTGGCTAAATGGAATGGATGTGCTTAGCATATGAGAATGTAGGCTTAGAATATATTCTGTGCAGGTAAGGTTTAAAAACAGAGGCTGGATAACTTTAATATGCAGTTTTCACTGAGAATACTAATTTTGTAGGAAGCCAATTGGTATTGTTTTTATCTAATATTTTTGAAGATGTGCCTACAGCCATTTAGCAGATATCAGATTAATAAAACGTAAATGCCTAATTTCAAATTGCTATATCTTTAATGTACCATTCTATAGAAATATTTGTTCAACAGTTGTAAATATTTAAGGCAACAAAAACTCTTTATGACATAAGGAAGATTATTTCAATTCACTTTACTCATACATTTAAAATGTTCACCATACATATGAAAGTTTTCACTTTTTAAACTATTCCTCCCCCTTTATGTACATGTACCAGATGTACAGTGATTTCTCAGTGCTAATTAAGCTATTGCTTTTATCCTGCTTGTAAAAAAGAAAAAAAAAATCTGTTATGCTCTCTCTATATTAAATACATTGCATCCTCTAATTTGTGCCTAATAATATGGTATTATTCAGTATTTTTCCGGTTGTTTTATTATTTGCTTTTTGGTTTGGTTTTTTTTAACACCGCATGCCTAAGATTAGATATTTTCATCAAGTCAGTTTTTTTTTTTTAAAAAAAATCACTATTGTGTTAATATTCTCACAACTTGCTCTTTCACTTCTGTATCAGGGTGATGTAACAAAGATGCCAGTTTCTGAGCGAATGGGGCAGAGTCCCTGCAGAGTGTAAAGAAAATTGAATCTTTGCTGGATTGGTCCTGAATAACGGTGCCATCTTCATTGTTTACGTTCTTTTTCAAGTTTGCTGCAAATGCCAGGGCTCTAAGCAGAATATCTCTGTTTATACATTGGTCAAAAAGTAACAGCAACGATGGCACCTAGGATATTCAAGAAATAATCCATACTTAATCAACAGCAGTAAGTACATGTAACTAAATCTAACTTTGAAAAAACGGGAAAAAAAAAACCTGCACCTCAGCCATCTAAACCAGAAACCCTATGAAATACCCGAGCTCTATATGCTGTGAAAGCATGCCAGAAACTTGCACAGCACACACATTTCTGCTTTAGAAGAGACTGGGTTGTGCTTCACAGGCTAATAAATGCTCTGTACTTTCAGCGTCCAAAACACGCCTGTCTGGAAAATTCCCATTTGGAAGAGAGGGTCTGCTTTCCTTCTCAATAATGTTGCTTTTGCCCTCTGCAGTGATCTGAATGTTTTTATGTTAGCATATCTGATAAATGAGAAAAGGATACACTTTTAACAGAGAACTGAATTATTTAGTTACCTTACCCTTTTTTTAATAATGAAAAGCAGTAGTATCTAGACAAGCTTTGCCTGTGGCAGAAATAAAAGCCACCGCATGTTTTAAGAAACTTACTTTTGGGAGGGGAGGAGGAGGCAGTACCATTCCACTAACTCTGTTTTGGTGTTAGGAGGAAAGGATATGACTGAAATAAACCTGTGCACCAGGGCCAGCAATAGCAAATGTCAAATAAAGTCCTCTACAAAGACATAACTAAATATGCAGGGAAAGTTTACTTACAGTGAGAGACAACAGTTTTATGGCTGTTTTTGAGTAAAGGGTGGGGATTTCAATGGAATTGTGTTGTTTCAGTTACAGTGTGTTAGCTATAGAAACAGCTGCTGAGAAGGATCATTTACAGTACTGGTTGTATTTGATGTTTGTACCTGGTCTTCCATCTCTATACTGACTACATGTCTGGAAATGAGGCTTTGGGTTTGTTTTTGAAGCTTATCAGGGTACATTACATTATATATATTACATACAAAAGTTCATAGTCCCAGTCCTTTGGTGTAAAGGGAAGGTGAGAAGGGCAATGAAGGTGGTGAGGGGTCTGGAGAGTAAGTCATATAAGAAAAGGCTGAGGGAGCTGGGGTTGTTCAGCCTAGAAGAAAGGAGGCTGAAGGGAGACCTTATTGCTCTCTGCAACTACCTGAAAGGAAGGTGTAGAGAGGCAGGGGTTGGTCTCTTCTCCCAAGTCACAGGCTATAGGACGAGAGGAAATGGCCTCAGGTTGTGTGAGGGAAGGTTCAGATACACTGGAAGGGTTATTAAGCATTGGAATGGGCTGCCCAGGGAAGGGTTGAGACACCATCCCTGAAGGTATTTAAATAGACAGGCTGACATAGTGCTTAGAGATGGTTTTTATCAAAGTTAGGTTGATGGTTGTACCAGATGATCTTAAAGGTTCCTTTCAACCTAGACAATTCTATGATTCTATGATTTGGAATGGTACACAGGCAGTGTGACCAACTGTCTTCAAGTGCTTATTCCCTGTGACTACCCCTCTGCCAGTACAGTAACTGTATTACACCACACTCTGCAAAAAGCCAGCCTATGAAAGAATGTACACTTCTACCTACTGATTTTAACCGGCTACTGCCTACTGTAGAATTTTACTTTGGAGTTGCATATATACTTCTAAAATATTAAAATTCTTCTAATGCATGCCCATATCTATGTGCATATGCATGTATAAATTCTAAAAATATAGTGAGAAAACAAGAACCTTACTTGAGCTCTGAGAAGATGTCTTGTCATGGCTGGGTTTGCAGATAAGTTCACAAGTACTTTCAAAACTTGAATCTGAAATGAGGAACATAAAAGTAAATTGCAAGCTCCAAAACCCAGTAAGCACAGCAGTAACGGGCATCAATAATGCCACTGTTAACTTGGAGGGAAAAAGGTAGAGTAGGTTGACAGGTAGGTAGACATCTTGAGTTGTGCATTTCAGTCCTTGGTAGAGGAAAAAACAGACCTTATGGAGCCACTAGCATGTATATACTAAGTATAGACATTTTAGAAGCAAATTCAGTTTGACTGTAACATTAAAATAAGGCAAGACCTATAAATAACTCACAGTAGGCAAAATATGGAATATTTTATAATATACAGAGGATAGTTAAGTGCTGTATTTAAAATGTGATCAGAAATGTATACAAATACGCCTTTGTACTTTCCTGGACCTTTTGACGCTAATGTTTTAACTAAACACTAGGAAAAGGCCAAATGCTACTTATTGTACTGAAGTAAAATAGGCCTGCTAAGTTTAGTGGAAATTTATGTTTTGGAAAACTGGTTTTGATCTGACAGAGCAACTGAATATATTGATATTGAAGGTACTGTGACACCTTGAATAAAGACTTGAAGCTCTTTTCTTCTTTTATTATTACAGTAATTCATAAATAAGCTCAATTCCCCATTAGGACGTAGTAAGGACAAGCGAGTTAGGTTATCACTGTTTGGCATGCTTCCACAGAGACATTTGTGCATGAGTGAAGCCTTTCACATACAGGTTCCCCTTGCTCTGTGATGCAGTAGCAACGTTCAGCAAGCAGAAGAGAATTCGGGAGCTGTGACAGCAAAGACATAGGACAATAGCACACAGAACTGCTCTGGTAGAGCTCTAGCCCAACGGTTCCACTAACAACACTCCCTTCTTCTTTCAGAATTTATGAATTTTATGCACTATCTGCTATCATCCATGAATATTTGATTTTCTAAGCACAGCCTAAACCACTTTACAAACCCAGTAAAACAGAGGCAAGTAAAGCAGCTTCATAAATGGTTACACTGCCCAGTACCTGTGTCCTTTCATCTCCTTCTGAAAGCAAACGAAGAAAGCAGGGAATTGAGTATATCATCTTATGGTGATAGTCACTGGTAACAGACATGTTTGTCAACAATCGGAGTGCAGCCAACTGCAGATCGGAGTTCAGGGGAGCTGACTCAATGATCCTACAAATTTGCGTAATGTATACCTGGAGAAGAAAGGAAGGAGACAAAAAGAGAAAACATTTTTTTGATATAAGCAGATTTTCCATTTGCAAATAGTATCAGTGACCCAGCCACAGTAGCGTAAATACCTCTTGAACGCTGCTGGCTGAATATATAACCTCATCAAGGTTCTTGGAAATGAGTACTATTTTGTTTTGTTTTGAATATATTCAAACATTCTACTGGCATGATAGAAGCAGGTGTTACAGGTACACTCACTAACCTTCCTGAAGCATAAATTGCTCTGAAAACCCAAACTGCTTTGACTCCATCTCAGAATGGCACATTTCCTTCAAGGAGTTATTTAAAAAAAAAAATCACTTACAGTAAACAACATTGTCTTAAATGTTGAGAACAAGTTAAAGACAAGTCCTGGAATGAAATCTTTTCTTCCAACCACGTGGCCCATGCACCTCAAGAGCAGTGATGACAACTGACATGAAACTTTTACCAAATTTTTCTTCTGGATCCATTTCTTCTGGATGTATACTTCTTCATTTTCTTCTGGCACTATACAATGGATCTTGGTGTCCTAACTAAGAAAAAAATAACTTTGCCTTTACCAAAGGAGTTGTTTTCTATCTATATATCTGTATAAATATTTGCTGTTGGCAAGCACTACTTCAAAGACGTTACTCAGTGCTAAAGATCCTGCAAACTACTACCTACAGTCAAACTGCCTTTTTATCAAGCTAATGAAAAAAATAGTAAAAAAAAATCTTCAAATCTGCATCAGCTCACTGCTTGGACATACCTTGATCTATTGATTAATCTGGTAACGTCAAAAGTAGATGCTTTTTTGATGGTTAGTCCTTTCACATTCATACCATATTTACCAGCGGGACTTCTCATTTTTATATGCTGTTCTTTTAAGATAAAAGTATCCCCCTGAAAACTGGTGTCATACAAACCCAGGGGATCAATTACTGTTCTCTCCTTGCCTAAGGAGTCATGGTAAGTTCAGTCTCAATTCCATCCTACTGAACAATCACTACTGATGTTCTCTATGTATTTGGAAATCCTCTTGCCTCACATAATTTCACTATTAACTTAGCAGCACAATCTCTGATTAATAGCATTTGGTGAAAGCCAAACACAAAGTGCCTAGTTTTGTGACTGTCTTTTAAAAAAAGTGCCAGTGATGTAGTGTATTTTTAAGTTATCCTTTTGGCCTTGGGATGCACCAATCATCCAGATCTGCTGGTTTGTATGTCTAACATCAAAACATTTTGGCATCCTGGTCCGTATGCTGCAAGTCCTGTAATATCTCCTGTTTTTTTCCCTTTAAGAAACTTACCTGTATCTCTTCCTGGTTTTTAATATTCATACTCAAATTATTAAGTGCATTTAGTGCTTTCTCTTTAACTTTGGGAACGCAATCTGAGAGCATTCCTCCAATAACAGAAAGGCCATCCAAATTTCGGATTATATCCTGCAATATAAAACACATATTTAATAATTATTTTTAAAAATTAATTAAATGCTGAAGGCTTTCCTCAAAGTTTCCATTTTAAAACAAATGGAATGTGTAAATGAAGACTACCAGAATAGACTCCTCAGTTTAAAAAGAGTGCATTAGCAGATATTGCTTTATTGCTTCCATTGAAATTTAGAATAATCCTGCTTAGGGCCAAAGTATTATTTGATCTTATTTGACAATGGCACAACACCTTTACTTTTAAAATCTGTCCTGCAACGCATGCTTAAAGCATTTCAGATTATGAAGAATCAAAGGTAATTACGGCATAAAGGGTTTGCAGAATAGCTGAGCCAGATCAGAGTCCTAAAAGTCCTGACTGAATGGAACAGAATTTCAAGATGCAGCTTTATATTATGCATAGAAGTTCTAAAACTTTATCTTTCTTTTCCATTACACTTGATTATTTTCCTTTAATCTTTCTCGCTTAGACTGTAACCAGGTACTGTTTTCAAGAAAATCAGAAATGAGCCAATGGGCCTTGAGATTCAGTTCTGTTCTGTTCTGAAAGTTTTGAGAAGCCAGGATAGGCAGCTGTCATAAGTACCATACAAAAAGTGAAAAAAAAAAAAATAAAAAAAAAGGGTGAGGCCCCGGAGGTTAAACGTTTATAAAGCCATGAAAATCTGCACCCAGCTCAAAGTTTTTCTGTGTCATATCTCCAATTGATTCAAAGAGACCTGGATAGCTGGAAAGTTGCTAAGATGTAAATGACATCCAACTTTGTAAAGATAATTATCTCAGTAAATTTTAGATCTGATCCTGAAGGTATTTAACTGTTCTCCAACCCTTTCATTAACATTACATAACTCTAAGCAACAAAAACACTTTACAGCACTTTACAAGCAATTTACAGCACTTTTAAAACATAGAAATCTGTACAGACTTTAAGTTGTACAGACATTAAGCTTACATAAATTCTGTGAAGCTGGTCAATTATATTACTTGGGCTAGCAGAAATTAAGGCATAGACATAAAATGGATTTTAGAACACAAGTTACCCTGGCTCTCAGTCCTGTCACTCTTCAGCAAAACAGCACCTCTCCTCTCCCACATTGACTGATATTAAATTGACTAATATTAAAACACTATTGTTTTCTACAGAACAATACTTACTTGATTTACAGAGAAGGCAGCGCTGTTGCTGAGAGTGATTAAAGCTTGCTCTTGAATTAATGGATCACCTGTGACCTGGAGCAAATGAATAAGCTTCTGTAGGGCATCTGCATCCATGGTGTGGGTTGATGCTGCAGGTCTGTTGTCTGTCAGTGTTTAAAAATTAAATACTTGATACTGAGTTTGAGACATTTAACTTAGTTATCACTAAATGTTAGTTCTCAGTTGTAGTACATGTCGTTCTCAGTTTGACTGCATGCAACCGTCGTATCATGGCAAAAAGAGTGTGTTCTACAACAGCAAGACTTCTGTCCTTTTTCTTAAGTCCTCTGACTACCTCTTTTCAAAGCAGAAAATAAAACAAGAGCTTGAGTGTTAATTTTGTATGTTACTTTTTGGTTAAACCTCCCCTTCAAACTATTAGGAATATTCACCAAACATGTTAATTTTTTTTTCCTTGCAGTCTCTGAAATGAAATATGGAAATCTGTCTGCAGGAAAACAGAACTGTAGGAAAACAGAACTTCTGACTTGCAGACTACTACTTCCAGAGATTATGATAATGGCGTTTTGCTACTAGCCTGAGGTCCTTTGACAAATTAAGAGCCACAATGTTAAGAGCAGTGCAGACTATGGCATCACTCAACCAAGAAAGGCTTGTTTCTGAGTCAGGATGATGTTATGGAGTACCTGGCTTTTATAAAAGGGCAACACAAATGTCATCAAAGATCATTTTCAGCCAGGCTGCAGGCAGAACCATTTATCTAGCCTAACTGCCTGAAGAGCCAATCTATGACTGCTGGACTAATCACAGATGACTCAAGATGACTTTTGAGAAGCTAACCAGTCCTTTATAATTCCATGTATGTGCTGTCACCATCTCAGCAGGCAAACACCATAGGGTTTTTTGGGGGAAAAAAGAAAAGAGGTCAAAGTTAATTATGATAATCCAAAAGCTAGCTTGACGAACAAAATCATTTTTCATCCTCATCTCATCCTCGTCTAAACACTTAGCTTTTAGTTTAGCTTTGAATTACAGGGGGAACACAAACAACTTCCATGACAGAATTTTAATCAGCCCATGAAGCAAACACGCCGACTAAACGGACGCTTTAGGGGACTCCAAGAAAATTAATTAGGCTTTTCTAGAAATCAAACGTGTTCCAGAGTCCTTTACAAAGGTCGCAGGGCTACCCGAGGGCGACAAGCAGCACCCCAGCACCCCTGACGCGGGCCGCAGCTCCGCCTCCCAGGCCCCAGGCGGGCCCGGCCCGCAGCCGCGCGCCCACAGGCGCTAGAACGCCCCGGGACCCCGCTGCGGCCTCCTCCGCCGGCCCCCGGCCCGCAGCCCCGTACCGCCTCCCAGCCCCTCACCTGCCGGCGGGTCGGCCCCGGCCCCGGCTCGCCGCCGCCGTCCGCCCGCCGCCAGGCGCCACAGGCAATAGCAGGCTCCCGCCGCCACCACCACCATGGCCGCCGCTCTCGCCACCGCTCCCCGCGGCTCCCCCATCTCCCCCGGCCGCCCGCGGAAGCCGCCGCCCCATCCGGCGCGGCTCAGCCCCGTCCCCCCTCGGTCCCCGTCCCTCGGTTCTGCCCTTGCCCGGGGACCCCCGGCTGCCGAGGCTTTTGCTGTGAGTGACCCGCGCCCCCAAAAGCCAGTCAGTCCGGGCCCCCGCACCCAGCCCGCCCCCCCGCGGGAGGGAGGGCTGATGCTGCCGGGCACCGGGGAGGAATAAAACCGCGCTTCTGTATAGCTACTGAGCTGGTTCAAAGGCAGTAATTAGAACACACTCAACCCCCCTAAAGATCAATGTAAAGTTTTAATGAGATAAACATTTATATATGTATCTATATATGTGCACATATATGTGCGTGTACGTATATATATAAGCAACCTTCCAGTATCTGAAGGGCACCCACATGAAAGCTGGAGAGGGGCTTTTTACAAGGGCATGTAGTGACACGACGAGGGGTGATGGCCTCAAACTCAACAGGGGAGATTTAGATTAGATACCAGGGAGAAATTTTTCACAGCGAGTGTGGTGAGGCACTGGCACAGGCTGCCCACAGAAGCTGTGGTTGCCCCATCCCTGGAGGTGTTCAAGGCCAGGCTGGATGGGGCTTTGAGCAACCTGCTCTCGTGGAAAGTGTCCCTGCCCATGGCAGGGGGTTTGGAACTCGATGATCTTTAAGGTCACCCGAACCATTCTATGATTCTACGAGCTACAGCTATGTATTAAAACCCCCATGCTGAGAACACTTTCCTGGGGGGTTCGCACACCTGCTGACCAAACCCTCACCCTGCCGGAGTTACCCGTGCCCGCTGGCATTAATGCCTAAGGCAGGGCGGCTGCCCTTCGGGACCCCGACCCCCTGCGAACCTGCTGGGCCACACCGGCCCGGGCCCCGCTGGGCTCAGGGGAACGGCGTGCTGGGGCGGGCAGCCGCGGCGCTAGCGGGGAGAGGGCCGGCGGAGCTCTCCGGGAGCAGGAGAGGCAGATCCTCCCTTCGTTGCCCCCCAGTACGTGAAAGCCCCGCCAGCTCTCCTTGCCCCGCTCCGGTGCCTGTCAGGATGGCGGAGATCGCCGGCCGCCTCGGCCCGGAAATCTCCAGGCCGCTGAGCCCGTTGCTACGCGACTGCCGCCGCCATGGCATCCCTCAGCCCCCCTTCCCCCGCGCTTACTTTGGCTGTCACAGCCTCCTCGACGCCTACGAGGGCACCGGCGGCAAAGCCCGCCAACGCCGCCTCTCTCCCCAGCCCGGGACCTCCGGCCACCCCCTGCCCGCCGCCCCGCTTTCTGCGCAGGCGTCAGGAAGGGCGGGAAGGGCCGTCCCCAGTGTGGCGGGCTCCGTGAGGGGAGCGCGTCGCGGGGCGGGGGACGCAGCCCTCTCAGCCGCCCCTAGCCCCTAAAGATCCGCCGCCCTGGTCCCCACTGGAGTCTGTGGGGCTACAAACTCCGCCGTGGTGTTCGTGTGAGGGACAGATGCCCCTCAGCAGCGCCCCGGTGCCGGCGGGTTGGTACCTCAGTGATGGCCAGGGCATTTCACCCTCCTGATACTGCCCGCTGCTGGCGTGGGCACCGTTCTCCCTCCACACCTTTTGTTAACAGCTTGCTTCGAGCAACTATGAAAACTTCAAAAATAGGAACAAGATGGAACAAGGTAATTCTGCATCTTAATCCATGTCTAAACTCAAACGGTGACTGGCATGAAGGCAAACGGAGTGAACATCTTCCCTAGAATCCAGGGAAGCATTGATACCTTTCCCAGATTTGCTTAAGGTTTTTAATTACAGAAGTCTAAAGACTGAGACGTACTTCCCTCCTTTTTGAGCACTGAGGCCACAATCAGTAGGTTTTTTTTATGGCCTGTCAAGGGTAAAGATGGTGGTGTACCACATTTTAGATGTTGGGGGATTATTTGTTGCCCCAGGAGTAAGTAAACTTCCACGAAATGTTAGAGGATAAAACAGGCCACCGCATCATGAAGGGCTGTGGGGGAAAACAGAGTTGGTGGGTTTGCCTTTAGGTTTTTCACCTGATTGTATTTCTTTAGTTTCCTCCCTGTTTATCTCTGTCACCTTCACCCCTGCCTGTTTCAACATCTGCAGCAGCCTTTTTTCATTTTCCTTAAAACAAAGAAAGGCACAATGCACAAATACAACTTTAAGAGACATCCTGATACTTTTAAGCCACCAAAAATAGACTCCATTTGCAAGCAGCTATTACAGCCAGGATTTCCATGGAAACATTAATAAAGAAATCTTGAGCCAATTAGAATAATTATAGAGCAGCACTGCCACGCAGACTGAGCACCTCTCCTGAGAGGCAGTCTCTTGATCATTCTCTTTTTTTTTTTTTTTAAGCACAGAAAAACAAAAGGTAAGATGTATCTGTGTGAGGTGCATTTCTTGATTCAGCACTTCAAAAATAGCTCATATTTACATTTCCAAGCAAAAGTTATAAATACTTTTGTAGCAACAGTGACATTAAATTAATAAACTAAACATGAAAGAATTTAGGTTAAGATTAAAGGGAGTTTCTTAGAAGAAAGAACCAGTTAAAAGTTAGCCTGTGTAAGACCGTTTTTCCTTGATTTTTCTTTGTTTGTGATTTTTTTCTTGTTTCCTAGAGGTTGGTGCTGCTTGCTGATATATCTCTTATTTCATTTCATTGCATTTTGATTTCTTTATGAAATTACAGTGTGCTTGGTGTGAAGATAAATGCGATGATACTGGTCCCTCTATTAAGGGACATCAAAGCTAAGCTAAGACCTATGAACATTTATACACGCTGTTCAAAGTGAAGGATATAGATTTCTAAAATGGCTATTTGCTTAAGTCTTTTTAGGATTAGGTTGTAATTTGGACATGATCCAAACACAGCTGGAGTCTGAATAATCATGTCCAAATAATTTGGGATTCCCTGCTGTTTCTGAGTCTTTCATTCCTGTCTGATTTCTCTCTTTCAGTTCTCATCCAGATTTACTTTTAAACAGTGTGCTTAAAAATTCAGGCAAACCGTTAATTGTAGAATCATAGAATCCTGCAAACACCATGCGTGTGACGATTTCCACTGTTGCTAGCAGCTGTAATCTTACAGTGTTAAAATTAAACATGGATGCAGAGCTGGTTTAAGGTTTTTCTGCCTTATGAATGGAATGAACCTTGCTGTGAGGGATAAATGGCTGAAGTGGTAGGAAGAGGAATGGGGCTATGGCTGGAAGGGAGAAGCCTTTGAGAGTAGCCAGGCTTTATGCTCTGGGTTAGTGGAAGACTGAGGGTCCTGGCCGGTCCTGGCCTCATTATGTGATTTGTACACCCTCCTCTTTTCCTCCTCTCTCCCTCACAGGAATAGCAGCAGCAGACCAGACTTTCTGGGGATCCAGAAGAGACAAAGCTGACAACTGTTTTGTCACAGGTTTGCATCTGTTTCATTATTGCTGTTACTTCGCTGCTTTGGGCTGCTGGGGATCCATCCTCCTGGGGATGGCGGGCTTCTGCTGTCTTTGCAAAATGCATCTGGTTTTAGCGTGCGGTCTCTTACTGCAGGTAGATGTGAAATAATAACATGTAGTATTTATAACACTACATTGACATTTAAGCAAGGTGTTATAGGATAGTAAAATGTATAAATGGTAATGTAGTTTGAATGTACAGTGAACAACACATCTTCAGCACTACAAGTATGAGGCAGGGAAATGACACACTTGTAGCAAAAAATCAAAATCACAAAATTCCTATCTTTCTTGGTAATTCTTTTTTAAAAAATATTGATCTCACATACTACTTCTTGTAATAGTCACCATCGTCATCCTAATGCTTAGAAACCTAGGTAATGACTGAGGATATTTTGTTGTGCTAGGTGCTGCACTTTTTTATCAAAAGATGTTCCCTGCCCAAGTGCCTTATAAGCTGATGGTGAGTCAGCAAATGGACATGAGAGACACAAGTGGGCATGGAAAACAGAAGGACACAGTGAGATCAGTACTGGTGAGCAGGGAAAGGCAGTAGTCACAACACGCGAAAACAAATCAAGGTCAAGGGCTTTTATCTAAGATACACAGGAAATAGTTGTGGTAGGACCTATTTAGTTGGCTTTTTTGATATTCAACAGGAAAACATAGTCTCTTGATTTTAATCAGTGCTTCTGGAGAAGCATTGCATGTTATGAGGGTTTCCAAGTAAACAACAGGAGTTGTTAACAAAACTACACCCAAAGGCAGCTACCGATTCTGGATAGCCTATGGGATTTTGCAGAATTACAGAATCACCTAGGTTGGAAGGGACCTTTTAAGATCATCTAGTTCAACCAATGAAAAACAAAAAAAAAAAACAAACCCAAAAAACCACAACCACCCACACCACACAAAACACCACCCAACATTAATCCATATCTCTGAGCACCATGTCAACTCGTCTCTTGAATACCTCCAGGGATGATGCCTCAACCACCTCCCTGGGTAGCCCATACCAATGTCTGATAACCCTTTCAGAATCATTAAGTTTAAAGCTTGTTGTATCTCTAATAAATTGCTATTGGGTAGATGCTGTGTTGATTTGTCCAGGACTAGGAGCAAGATAAATGATGAAAATATACCACTGTTAAGATTTTTCTGGTAAAAATGAATAAATTATGTTTAGATTACCTGATTTTTGAGGCATAGAACTTAGATCTTGAAACTTTTTGCTTTGAAAAACTTTATAGAAAAGACATGGTTGGTTTTTTGTCCTCTTAGGGAATATTTTCTAAAGCACAGTTGACAGTCATCATCCATGCCACCCAGTTATGCTGTTCTTTTGGTATTGGAAATAAAAAAGTTACCATTTAGAAAATGTCTGTTAGCATCAACAAAGCTATTGCCCTGTGTACTGAAGTCAAGTCAATGACAAAAAAAAAAAATTACAGCTGAAAAGGTTGTGAAACTTGATGGGTATCAGTATCAAGTATTTTATTCAGATGATGAGTATGCCTTGCATTCCAGTATGTGGTTGAATAGTTTGGATTTCATGTGTTGGAGAACCTTCAGAGCATCCAAAGGAAAAAACTTGGCTGTGTCAGTTTGAAAAGTGTAAACAAAAGGGAGTAAACAAAACTTGAAATAATAAAAAATAGCATTCCTATGGCAGACACGTACTGCTTTAATCCAGCAGAGGGAGTAGCCGACAAACGTTGGGACTGGCTTTGGGAAATTTGTCCATAGAGAAATTTGTGATGAAAGCCATTTAACTCCCTGTATATTATCTAAAATAATATTATTTGTCATGAATGAAAATTATAGGTGATGTATTTATAATATCTATATAGTCGACCATTAAGACATATTAATATATCTTAAAAAATTGCATTTTTTGTCAAGAAGATTGAAGAGATGCCAAGGTTGGAATCAGTGTGTTGATTAGTGGTTATAAATATTCAAGGTGTCTAAACTCAAGACAGTTGCCTTTAGTTGTGTCTGTGCATACAGAAATATTTTTCTTTGCATTTTCATATTGATCTTAACTTAGAATCATAGAATCATGGAATAACAGAATGATTTGGCTTGGAAGGAACCTTCAAAAGTTACCTAGTCCAACCACACTGTCTTGGGCAGGGACATCTTTCAGGTTACTCAAGGTCCTGTCCAGCCCGACTTTGAACACTTCCAATGATGGGGCATACACAACTTTTGTTCAAAAATGTTCAAAGGTCCCTTCCGATTTACATTATAGTCTGATTCTGTTTCTACAAAGTATTCTAATTAGCATGTGGGAAGGCCTCTCTTGCATGCAAAAGTTCCCAGGCTGTTCCCTCTGCCTGCCTGCCCTGCTCTCTGCCTCTACAGAGTGAGGACCCACTTGACAGGGTGCCTTTTTTTTCATGCTTGTGCATGGCTTTTGCTCTATATCCAACAGCATGGTTTTGATTTAGGGCCGCCTTCTTTCCCCTTGTCCTCCCACCATGCTTCCTGAAAAGGATTCCAGCACATGCTCCACATTAATTTAATAATAACAAGTCCATGTCTTGAAAGGAAAGTAGTACTGCACCATTTGAGCTTGTACAGTGAGTAAACCATTATATTCTTGTAGTTTCTCGATGCATCATACATGTGGCAGTTGCTTCAGATATTTTCTAGCTTTAAAATTTGGTTTTATATTTACATAGATCAGTTGTATTGCAGTAATAACAAATCAGAATCAATACAGACATTAGAAAAGGAAGAAAGTATTTCTACCCACAGTGTACCTAGGTGAAAGCCCATGGTTTGGGAAAATTAAATCTAAGTGGATGGTGGGATTGCAGAGTCAGAATTTTGGTGATTTTGGCTTATAGAGGCTAGAGCAGATTCTGAATGGCAAGATTTAGATGTGAACTATCCAACTGCACCGCAGAGAGTGGTGGTAGTGAAAAGCGGGCAGAGGCAAAGAAAAACAGTTTTCTGTTTTTACTCACTGGACTTCAGCCAAGAATGCAGTTTTATTTGTATGTGTCACAGCTGTGCAATAATAAAGACTGATGTTTTAGGATATCATTAGGATTAAACTGCAAGAAAACTTTAAATATTGAGAAGAACTTCTACTGATATTGTAGTGTTAGCAAATAAGAAGATAAGAAAAAATATCAACAAAATTTCATAACAGTAAGGATGCCTGAAGGCAAAAACTCTGTGGGGAGAATTGAGACCTTTGTACAGGAAGGAGATGGGAAATGTTAATTCAGTATGAATTAAATTCTGTGCTGCGTGTAATTTAAAAAAAAAAAATTAATTTTCTTTAAAATGCAGAGAAGACTGCATGCACATTATGCAGCTCCTTAAGACAGAAAAAACTGCTAGGCCAGAAAGCAAGAGGAGAGGAGAGGAATCTACTGCAAGGGCACAGTGGGTAAACAAAGATTTCTTTCTGAAATTTTTTATTCAATTTGTTTAAATCAATTTGTTGAAAAGGTTGTGCTTTTTTGGTATTTTTGTATCCTTACAAAATGTAACTTAAGAGAGTGAAAGCTTGTTAATATGCTACTTCTAGAAGAGAAGGTAATCCTACCCAGAAACAAGAAGATTGATTTGTGGCAGTATTTTAGAAAAAGAACAGAATTGTTAATTACTGATTGTGGGGCCTTCAGTTATAGAGGCCTGTTTAACTAAATTATAGGTTGGTTACTGAAAATAATTGCCATCGAGGGATACATTGGAACTACTGCTAAAATGTTTTAATTTTATTTTCTTAAAATAGTATGGACCATAATAAACTAAAAAATCAGCTTTTATCCAATGAAGTCTAAAAACCAAATGCAACTACTTAGTTTTAAGCATGTGCATAATGCCACTGATCTACCAGGAAACTTGAATCTGTAAGCTAAACCATGTACATAGTTTACAGACCTTACTCGCCAAAAATACAGCATGCTTTAGTTGTTCCTGATGTTATGGATTCCACTGGTGGTGCATATGGTCTTCATGGATGTGAGACTGGTTTATTTTGATATAAGTCCATCAGTGGGTTTAGTTTGTGCTATTTTCTTAGTACTTTCTCATTCAGTAACCAGAGAACTTCTGCTGTCAAATGATTCAGATGATATGGGCCCTTTGCAGCAGCAGCAGTATCTCTGCTAAAGAATTTGAGAGTCGTAATACTCAGACCTCTGATTACGAAGATATTGATACAAGTCAAGGAAGAATCTGTAGTAAGAACCCCTTCTTCAAAAGCAGTGCACTCAAAAGGGAATGTTCTTCCCATATATATGTGGGACCTGGAAAGGCTGGAGAGGTGGGCCCAGGTGAACCTCATGAGGTTCAACAAAAGCAAGTGCAGGGTTCTGCACCTGGGCCGGAACAATCCTCGTTATCAATACAGACTGGATGACGAGGTATTAGAAAGCAGCCCTGAGGAAAGGGACTTGGGGGTGCTGATGGACGAGAAGCTGGACACGAGCAGGCAATGTGCACTTGCAGCCCAGAAGGCCAATCGCATCCTGGGCTGCATCAAAAGAAGTGTTGCCAGCAGGTCCAGAGAAGTGATTCTGCCACTTTGCTCTGGTGAGACCTCACCTGGAGTACTGTGTGCAGGTCTGGAGCCCTCAATATAGGAAGGACATGGACCTGATCACTAAAATGATCAGGGGGTTGGAGCACCTCTGCTACGAGGACAGGTTGAGGGTGCTGGGGTTGTTCAGCCTGGAGAAGAGGAGGCTCTGGTGAGACCTAATAGTGGCCTTCCCGTACCTGAGGGGGCCTACAGGAAGGCTGGAGAGAGTCTGTTTACAAAGGCCTGCAGTGACAGGACGAGGGGCAACGGCTTTAAGTTGGAGAAGAGCAGATTTAGATTGGATATTAGGAAAAAGTTCTTTACTATGAGGGTGGTGGAGCACTGGAACAGGTTGCCCAGGGAGGTAGTTGAGGCCCCTTCCCTGGAGATATTGAAGGTGAGGCTTGACGAGGCCCTGGGCAACCTTGTCTAGTTGGGGATGTCCCTGCTGACTGTGGGGAGGTTGGACTAGATGACCTTTGGAGGTCCCTTCTGGCCTGGACTATTCTATGAATCTATGACATAAGCGTAAACACCACTAAAACAGGGAGAGAGATCCATTTACTGTATGAGTATCAAAATGACCAAAATTTGATCTACAGTGCCACCTCCTAATGTTCTCTTTCCTAATAACATCATACACTACAATAATATAATATATAAAAGGTAGTATTATATGAAAGTGTGTGTGTGTTTGTATATGTATATATATTAAAGATAGTATTAAAGCTTACATGTGTCCATATCTATCAAACTTTGCATACCTATAAATAAATAATTATTCAGATTATCAGAAATTCTGAGGTCTGTACTAGCATCCTTTCTTCATTAAAAACCCTGAAATAGTCTTTTCTTTCTGGTAGTTTATAACAATCAATATTGATAGTATCATTCCTTTTGTAGCTTAGGAGAAATCTATTTATTTTATATTAATCCGTGAGCCTTGATTTTTTGAGATTCAAACCATGAGCTCAGAATTTAGTGACATTTTAAGCTGTCCTCATAGGCTGCTCTTTTTTAAGGTCGCAGCACACTCATAGTTACATGTTCAGCTGTCACAAAGAATCAGATCTCCCATACGTAAAGACTGTGCACATGAAAACCAGAATCTGGATATTAAAATATCAAAAAGAATGACAGCTCTTCTGAGATATGTAGCCATACCTTTCAATTAAGGCTACAGAGCAGCTGTGAAAATGCATTACATAATTTTCTCTTCTGTGTATATATGAAGTTAATTTTATAGCCCGTATAAATCAAATATACTGGTGCTACTTTAGTGGCTTAGCGCAAAGCATTGCTGTCTTCCATCTCTAGAGCAATTCCAACTCTGAGCTCTGGAGCTGAAAAGCAAGGTAATTCGCCAGCTTAGACTCTGGTCCCATCATAGTGCTTATTTTAATGTGTGTTTATGAGGAGAATAAAGTAGGAAGTGAGAATTCTACTGATTTGAATAGGAAATAATAACCTCAAGAATGAGAAAAGAAAATTGCATAATCCACACAAATTTCAAGCCGTATTTCTGTGATCCATGTATAAGTATGTCATTGTAGGAAGAGGAATTATTTTTGTTTGTCTTTATTTAAATAGCATTTGCAGATCTAATATCCAAATCCAAAAGGTAAAGCTAAGGAAACCGTATGTCATAAAAGAAATCAAAACTAATTGCGTCGCTTCAGTGAAAGAATCCAAGAAGTAAGAAAGAGAATAGCAACAGTAGAGTAAGGTGAATATATTAGAGAATGTTAGTCAAAACTCCATTGTAATAATGATGATGTTGAGTTTTTCACTAGAGAGTGATCAATATCTGTTGAATTTTCAGGAAACAATAAATAACAATAACATTTTCTGAGTATTTCAAATTTCCTTTTAATTAAAAAGATCTTTAATTATCAGTATGTCCAGGAATATACTTTTTTTTTGTCATGGTTCTTTTCTTTTCTTGTGACTGAGCACACAGGTAAAGATAAAGAAATGTAAAAGTCCTGCGTATTAAGCAGTATACATATTTTATAGCTTTGTATTCCTAAAGACAACATGTACAAGCCAGTTTCTGTACACCTTTTCATATACTCCTGTACGTAATATCTGCCTTTTCATTGAACTGAATCAAATGTACTTTTCTATCCTTATTTGTATGTAGTAAATAATTTTTAAATTATTATTATTAATTATTTTTTCAGTCCTCTTTTTTGTGGTTGAGTTCTGCTATTTCCCCCTCTTTACAGCACAGGAAAAGAAACCCAAATCCTACCAACTTCTGTCTTTAGCAGAATGAAGATAATAACATCACTTTGAGATAGCGAGGGCATAGGTTTGGGATATAGATGAAGACAGTAGCTGAGGCAAGAATGGAGTTTTTTGTGTGTGCAGTGGTGAGACAAACAGCTGTGGTGGGGTTTGCTGTGGTTGCTGTGGTGTGTGGGAGTGCAGCAGTTTCCTATTTTCCCTAGGGAGCTATCCCAAGAGAAGTTGGGCCACAAGGAATGGGAGATGATTCTCTTGGGTTATGTTGGGGTAGGGAGGATTAAGGACTGGGTTAAACAAAAAGACAACAGCAGGGATGTGGGGAGGGATGCATGGAAGCATCCAGAGCTGGGGAACGCCTTCTGGAGGGTCTCTTTGAGGGCACACAAGAGAGAACACGCTGAGCCAGCTGTGCTAAAAGTATTTTTGCAAGTATTTTTTGTATATGTGGGATAAGTCATGTGAGTTATTACATGTGTGGCCTGAAAGCTAGTACTGTGAATCTTTGGGGCAGGCCAGAAAATAATGGCTTTATTTATGTGTAAAGTGCAGAGGGAACAAAAATTACAGAAAAGCAGGAAGCCTACTGAAGTGCTTCCATTTTGTATTTTAAAAAAAGTGCAGCTCCCTTGTTAAAGAGAGAAATCCAAATCTGTGTGGCTGTCACCTGGTTTCTTTCTCTTGAGCTGTCATTATTTTATTCAGTACAGAAAGTGCAGAAAGAGCTTTTCTGTTTATTTGCACAGACCACAGCTTCCCACTAGCTGAGTGCCTAACCATTTGCTGCAGAAAGGTAGAGCTTGCTCTTTTCCCTTCCCTTCCCTTCCCTTCCCTTCCCTTCCCTTCCCTTCCCTTCCCTTCCCTTCCCTTCCCTTCCCTTCCCTTCCCATCCCTCCCCTTCCCTCCCCTTTCCTTCCTCTCCTTCTTCCCCCCCTCTCTCCCTTTTTTTCCTTTCCCTCTGTGATTCCTCATGTTGTCTTTTTGGTGGATCCAGTATGTAGATATGATCTCCTTCAACAGGAGATTGTTACTGGGTGCTGTCTTCTCCAGGCCAAATCCAAGTTTGCTCTGAGCATTCACAGACTGTGGAAAATAAAGCATGCCTGCACTTCTCTAAAGTTTAGGAACTTGCGATAAGGAGACTTTATTGTCTTTGGCATGGTGGATGATATTTGGTGGTGGATCATTTCAAAATCACAGGGCATTTAGTAAATATTAGTAATTTAGTAAAAATGTTATCATTTATTGAAGCTTTCTGTTCTGCTCCTGTGCAAAAAAAAGAATCTGTCATTTTGTGTTTACTTCTTGGACAAGACCAGTCCTGAGGGCCAGCTGGAACCCATTTACTTTGTAAATTACAGTTTCCTAAAAAAGTCAGTGGTACCACAGTACCCTAATGTTGAATTATTGACAGAAAATGATTGCTGTGCTTTAAAGCTGACTACTGTGGTCTTGACCTAACATGAAATAAATGTTTCAATAGAACTTTTTAGAACTGAAAATTCAAAAGGTTACTAGCAAAAGAGTGTCAAATTAAAAGCTTGCTTTTATTCTTCTAATATGGAACTAAACCCTATTAATGAATAATAATACAGTCAATATTTCCTCTGTCATTCTAACAAGTCACGCAGTTCCATTTATTTGAATACTTTTTTTGAGCTGTCAGAATTCCTTGGAGTTTGAAATTAGATTGAGTTTTGAAGTTAAGGAAATAATCCACATGTCCAAATTAAACAGACTTTTGGTTAGAGAAGCCTGTGATGGGTCCAACTATAATTACCAAAGGATGCAAGTCTTTGAAGGGATGGGGTGTACAGAATGAATCTGCTACTGAAAAGAGTCTACGCATTTCTGTACTTTAGAGATCTTTGTAAGTCCCCAATTGCATTCTGAACTACCTAAGTATCTGTAAAATGAGTATGACTCAGAGCAAGGTCCCAAGGTGCCAGAAAAAATGATGTTTTAAATTGTTTTAAGTGTTCATATGAAGACAGGTTGTGGAACAGCAGCATATTTTAAGGAGCAGGAAAATTGCTTGAATGTATCATAGAACAATAGAATCACAGAATCCTATGTTGAAAGGAACTTGCAGAATCATTTGGTCCAAACTTTTTTGGCAAAAACACAGTCTAAACAAGATGGCCCAGCACCCTGTCCACCTGAATCTTAAAAGTGTCCTGTGTTGGGGGATCCATCACTTCCCTGGGGAGGTTGTTCCAATGGCTGATTGTTCTCATTGTGAAACATTTCCTTCTTGTGTCCCATCGGAATCTCCCCAGGAGTAGCTAGTACCTACTACCCCATGTCTTTTCCATGTTACTCCCTGCATAAAGGGAGTCTTCATCTTCTTTGTAGCCACTCTTTAAATACTGGAACGTGGTGATAAGGTCTCCCTAAGCCTTCTTTTCTCAAGTCTGCACAAACCCAATTCTCTCAGCCTCTCCTCATATGGCAGCCTTCCCAGACCTTTGATCATCTTTGTCACCATTCTCTGGACCCTCTCCAATGTGTCCACATCTTTTTTGCACGGTGGGGATCAAAAATGAACACAGGTGTGACCTGACAAGCACTGAGTTGAGTGGGATCTGCTGGTGATGCCCTTGTTCATGCAACCCAGCATCCTGTTGGCTTTCTTCGATGCAGCAGCACACTGTCCACTCACACTGAGCTTGTTGTACACTGGGACTCCCAGGCCTCTTTCCACAGAGCTGCTCCCCAACCAAGTAGATGCCAGCCTGTGCTGCATTCCTGGATTATGTTTTCCCAGGTTCAAGACCTTACACTTGTCCTTGTTGAACTTCATAAGGTTCTTGTTATCCCACACATCCAGCCTATCCAGGTCTTCCTGTAGAGTGGCTCTTCCTTCTGAAGTGTCAACTTCCCCACACAGTTTGGTGTCATCATTTAAAATGATACTATAGTACAGTATGCCACAGAAAGTGGCAATAAGGACATATCTAATTCTCCCATAACTGACAATGATAGTTTGAAAGTTGACTCAAACTGAGTTCAGTTGTTTTAATTTAAAATTTAATTTAAAATTTTTCTTACCTTCTATTTGGCTGAAGACCACAAAAGTTCATAAAAGGAGCTCCTATTCTGCCTGATTTGCTATTAAAATAGTGTTTTTTCAGAGATGTCTGCTTCTTCTGGTATCAATTTAAGGAGACAATCATCTACGCATGAGATTTGAAACTATATTTTTCAGTTCTAAAATACTGTAAAAGAGAACAGCCAAATGGCAATAAAAGCTAAGG
The DNA here is from genome assembly GCA_025769975.1 of Gallinago jamesoni. Classification (NCBI taxonomy): domain Eukaryota; kingdom Metazoa; phylum Chordata; class Aves; order Charadriiformes; family Scolopacidae; genus Gallinago; species Gallinago jamesoni. The sequence goes on along the minus strand of JAOQGH010000001.1, from coordinate 13,626,591 downwards.
TTAAGGCATCAGTTTTCCCCATAAGTAAAAAAACACTGCTCCCTACTGAGAGTGCAGCAAGACTTAGGATCCCTCAAAGAAAAAAGAAAAAAGTTTAAGCAGAACTTTGAGGAGAAGCTTTTAAGCATCTGGCACAATTATTACTATGGCTGCCTTTTGTGCTTATATCTCCAGTTGAGTGGCCTCAATACATCAGCTGTGCAAACACAGATAGAAAGAGGAGCAAAGGAGCAGGAAAATATTTAGAGAGGTTTTTGGTCTTTTATCTTTTTTTTTCCTTTTTTTTTTTTCTTTCCCCTGAGATGACATGTCGGGTAAAATCCATGCTTTTATTATGTCAGTGAAGTAAGCTGAATTGAACCGGAGAATATTTTTCCTAAAGCATATAAATGTTTAACATTTATATAAAAAACTTCTGTATAGAATATACCATGGGCAATCAGACTAATGAGGATATTTCATGTATATAAGAACTACTGAAATCTTGATTCTCATTTTTTCATCTAGAAGTC
>JAOQGH010000001.1:13565979-13624287 GCA_025769975.1 Gallinago jamesoni | reverse complement strand
CATCCCTCTTCTCTCACATGTTATAGAACTGGAAGTGATAGTGTCCTGATCAACAGTCACGTTCTATTTTATCATAGCCTATATTTTGCAGGGGAGAGATAAGCAACTGAATGGGAGTAATTGCTTCCATATCTGAGCAATGTCTGCTTTAATAACTAAGAACATGAATATCAGTTTTACTAATCAAGCTTTTCATGAACGATATAGAAGGCTTGCATAAGGGCAAGGGTGTATTTTAATACTTTTTTTTGTTTTCATTTTTGCTGTTCAAGTAGGTGATTGTTCTACATATATCCACAAAACGTACTGACTGGTTCAATTTAGTGGAAAGAGAAGCTGAAGAGTTCAGTCTCTAGAGACAGCAAAAATTAATCAGGGACTGAGTTTAGTAAAAATCATGAATAAAGGCAACAGAAGACTGAGCATATAGTATTTGCTGTAAATCCTGACTGGTTTTTTTTCTATATATCTACTGGAAATACAGTTATTTAACTTGCTGCTGTTGTAAGAAAAATGTAAGTCACAGGACTCACATCTTTTAATCCAATTTTTTTCATTTAACCTATATTGTATATACCAACAAGCATGTTATTTCAGTTGATATGATTTTTTACCGATTTTGTTATTTGGGAAGTATTTTCCCTATAATAGGTTAGAAAAATAGATGCAAATAAGTCTCTAAGTTAGTTTTCTGTAATAGTCTAGTACAAAATTAATCTGTCAATATGTACGAAGTGTACAGTTTGCAATAATTATGGAAACAAAATTTATATGTATATGAGATGCTGAAAATAAAAGAAGGGTAATTGGTCCTTATTTCTGTGCTCAGAAATCTTCACTTTGCACCCTGTTCTGAATTAACATTAGAATGCAAACAAACTTCAAAAGGAAGTACACATTCCCAGAGCTCAATCCCACATGTGCCTCGGGGTGCTAATGTTTAAAGACAAAATACACCATGTAGGAGCAAGAGTTGTGACAGGAACAGCTAGGCTTTCAAACAGCACATCACATTCTTGCCTTGAATTGATATGAACAAAGACAGCATTGCTTGAATCACAAAGGGAAAAGGTACTAACATACCAAGTGACAGAAGGAAAGCAACATAAAAGAGTATTGGTATAATGAATATACATAAAAAACAAGCCAAAGGTCATAAAGCCCAGAACACTAATGAGGCATGAAAAACCATGATTATAATTCAGCTAAAGACATAGTTTTGACAAGTCTAGAAATCAGAGTGGTATTGACAGACCATGGGATTTGTGGACTATTCATAATAAAAAAAGTTGAGAAGAGCAAGGGTGCTTCTAGCAAGCTTAATTTGGGGATATTTTTCTTCTGCACATTGAGAGCTGCACATTGAAATGGATTAATAACTACTGAACTTTTTCACACATATAACCTTAGCAGAGTATTCAAGGGAAAAATCAACAGTTTCATCCCTATGATAATTTACTGATGTACTTAATTGGATTATTTGTTGCCAACATGTCATTAGTAACTTAAATAAATGTGGCAATGATTTTTCTATCTATATATACAGCTACAAAATGTATGTATAAACAGATTATGCTAGAGTTACTCTGGTGAAAGGGGATGTGATAGCATGACTGTTATTTCTGTAGCCTATTTACAAATTGCATTTGAGTTTTATAATTCATTCTTCCAACTTTGAAGATGCCCAGTAGTTCTTTTTAAGAATGAAATACATTTATATGAGTGTACTATTGCTATTTAGAATACTAACATATTTCTTCTGTTAAAATTAATGATATTGATCATACAGCCTACTGTTGCCTTCTTTTGAAGCTCTTGTGAATGGTTTTTAAAATTGCTGCAAAACTATTTCTCTATCTTTTTTTAGTGATTAAAAATCATGCTGAAATTCTCTTCCTTTGACATTTCTTCAGCTAAGAAACTGCATTGAATTGTCCTTTCATTTATAGCCTACAGATGTGATGAACCTTTCCATTCGAACTTCCCCAAGCTACATTTCTGACCTCATCTTTCCAAATAAATCCAAGATTACACAGATTTTGGCAACAGGTTTTTACTGTTAATGGTAAAACAGCAATGATATTAACTGGGGTTTAGGTCTGTTTGGCTGGTTAATCATGTTAATATTTTTTTGTAAATTTATTAGCTGCAATTTTTAAAAATTGACTTTATGTACTGCAACTTTGGTATGTGGTGTGTGCATGAAATAGTTGTCATTGTTTAATATCTACATATGAAGGTTATATGACTTCAGCTCAGAGTGTCTTTGGCAAATGAATGTGTTATGGTGCCAAAGAAAAATGAGCATGTGAGATGCATGGATTGCAGCTCAGCTGTTCGTGGTATTACTCCACCCACTCAGTGATCTTAACACCCATGTGTGGCTGGGAACTGCATTTAAAAGCTGCCATTCACATGCATAGTGCAGGAGCTAAAATTTCCTCAGAAGTGTTTTATTCCCAGCAGAGGTCACGGTATTCACAGAGCTGTCCATTTTTCCTGCACCCTATCATGGCAAAGCATGGCACAAAATAATCTTTTTTTGTGTTTCATGCCTGCTGTATAGAGACAGGGCCTTCTATAGAACATAGAGTTAATCCCTTACAACAGCGCTCCTAGTACAGATACTGCCTATCAGGAAGACAATGCACTGTCATGAAATTGTTTCCTGGATCTGGACAGAGAAAGAAGGGGAATCAAGAGAGAGATTACTGAAAGAAAGGACTGAAAAAGTCCTAGAGAATTTTCTTTTAGATGTGGAAGTGCTTCTGGGACTTTTGTGATTAAATAGCACAGAAAAAAAGAAACATCAACATTAAATTGTGGTTTGTGGCTGTGGTTTTTCATGGAGGGTGTGCTTTAGTTTACAGTACATTTCAGAGAAACTCAGAGAAATAACAATTAAGCCTGTAATGCTTAAAAATGTTTTTGTCAACTGTTAGTCATTTCCCCCATATGTATGTTTTTCAAATATATTTTTATCTTTTTCCTTGGGCTGCCTCCTTCTTTACTATTTTCATAGTTTCTATATGCTTTTCCTATTCATACAGTCTTATATTATTTGCAGTTGCAATTACTGTGTATTCTGCCACATCCTCACTATGGGTGTCTGAAAACGCCAACGGGCAGAAAACACTAATGTGTTCCAGCTAGTTTTTCAAAGAGGGCTTCCCTTCACCCCTTTGTTTTTAATTATAGGAAACTAAACTGCCACTTGAATACTCTTATATCTATTTTATAACAATTCTCTAGCATCCTTGCAAAAGTTGAAATATGCAATAAGTCTAAAGGGTAAGGAATAAAATTATAGTGCATTGTAGTTAAAAGAATAGAACTTCTAGCTAGTCCTTGAGAGCTCTAAGGAAAATAGTAGCAAGACTTCAGTCCATTCTCCTCTTAACTGCTAGAAGCCTTTTTTCTTGCTGAATCTCAGATCCACTCTTCAGTATTGAATTTCATTTTAGTGTTATTGCACAGTGTTTCTTTCATGGCGTTTCTGAGAGGACACTGATTTCGCAAGTTCACACTGAAACGTTTATTTGCAGAATAGTTGTTGAACCATGTTCCTCTAAAGTGTCCTTGTTGACATGTCCCTCACTTTCAGATTTCACACTAAATAGGTGTCACCAGACATCTTGTGCTGTTAGTATGGGCAGCATGTTCAGCTTATCACCCCCCTTGATCCTTCAGCACATGCAACATTTTCTGGTGCTACTGTTTTGAGAACCTGAGTGAACATACCCTCTCGCCCTTAATGCTGGCTTGTACTGAACAATTGTCCTATTTATCACTGTAACACCCAGGTTTTAGCCTTTTTCCTAAGAGGGACATTTTGTGATCTGTTCAGGAATTCCCAGGGCTTTTGAACTTACTATTTACAACAATTGAGCCACTGCTTGTGGTCCTCAGTCTTATTCCACAGCTTTTCCAACTGGTAACCTTTTGCTGACCACAGAGATCAGAGACCTCTCACCCTGCTTTTATCCTATATTCCTTTCCTGGATTGCCTTTCCTACCCAGACTTTAGCCAAACTTGAAGCTAGTGTTTTTTTCTGAACACTGACTCTTTGCAGAAATTAACCTAACATGGTTTATAAATTCATTTTTTCCTACTCAGCTTTTCTCCACTGGCTGGGCTGCCAATAACAGCTGTTCTTCTGTGGTTCCCTTGTCTGTCCTCTTCAATCATTCCCAGAAGTTCCGTTTTGTTTTGAAATAATCCTTCAGAATTTGAGAGGAGGAGGAGTACTTGAATTAATGCTGGCTACTACTTATGACAGATTTTTTTTTTCTTTCAGCACTTTTAGGTTTCTAGAAAATGCCCCTTTTAGTGAATATTACTGGCCAAATGGGATTTTCATCTGCATTGCATCTTTTCAGGATTAACCTTTAATAATTAAGATAATGGTTAAGATATTCCCAGGAGCAGGTCAAATACCAGTCAAATACCCAAAACCAGTCAGATACTGTTGTATTTGCTATAAAGTTTTAAAAAGATACAGCAGATGAAATGGCTGAATTGTTCTCTTTATCAGTGAAGCATCATTAAATATATCTTTAATCTGAATAATGGAGGACATGAAGGAAAGCAGTTAAAAATATTGGCATTCCAACCACCCTTAATAATTTCCAAATTTTTTCTTTTTGTTTTTCTTTTATTTCATGTTAACACAAAAGTGCTGAGTGCTTTGTATTGTGCTTCTAAAACAAATGTGATGTTTTGGGCTTGTGGCTGAAGCGCCAAAGGAATCCACAAATGTGGTAACTGTGTGCAGACCTTCAAAGGAGGAAATCTTCTCCCTGCAGTGCTCCAGAACGTCTTCCATGATAGCCAACAGCTAGTTAAAGTTTTGGCCCTGAATCTCTATCCTACACTTAGGTATTTCTTACTGACCTAAGAGCAGGACATTCGTCTAGGGCTTGAGCTGGAAATACTGAAGTTTTAACCCAGCATTTCCTACTTGTCCATCATGTAAGCTTGGGGAGTTACTTATCCTTTCCAAGGGTTTATAATACCTGCATTTAAGAGGCACTAGTTCTGCTAGTTCATTATGAATCAATGCAGAAATTAAAAAAACAGAAGTATTATGTAAAAGCCAAGAAATGTCATTCAGTAAAACCAGCTTTTCTGTAAAGGAACTTTCAGCCAGTATATTATGTAGCAAGGAATTTTATCTTTAGATATATTGTCTCTTAGCTGGCGTAGCTGTATGACTTGCCCTAGTGTTAGAATAACCACAGTTTTTAACGAATATATATTCACATAAACAGTTGTGTGATAAGGAGTTGCTATAATGTGCATTTTACAGATGAGCTGGGGGAAAAACAGACTTTGAGGATGTCCCACACTTCCAGTGAGCACTCAAAAGTGTATTTACCTTTGGTTTGAATGGGCACTGTCATGTTGGATGCATGTGGTCCTCTTCATCTAGCAGTGTTGTCATGTAATCTCTGTCAAACTGACACAACAACCTAAAATGCTTCCTAGAAAAACTTCAGCTCTGCCTACTGCAAAAAACAAACAAAGCAAATATGAGGTTGTGGAGCTGGATGTTGGGAAGCAGCCATGTCTTGGCTCTTCATGGTCTGGGGCAGCTCAGGTACAGAAGAGGCAGAGGCCGAGTTATTAAGACTGAACATGAACACTGGTAAATCAGTGAGTAGGACCCAACTTCTGGTTTTGAATCCTGATCAGTATAACAACTGCCATTCCTGTATTTCTAGAGCTGTATTTAAGGTTAGTCTTCAGATTGATTTTTGGTATACAATAAAACAACAGGAAGCTGATACAAAAATCTTAGAAAAGTTTTCTGGGAATATTTCAGGAAACTGGTAGATACAAAGAACTGTCAATACATTCAAGAAAAATGAGTCTTGGTCACAATCCTGCAGCAAGGTCCATCTCAACACATAAGCCGTGTTCATACATCAGGCAGCTCCTTCCCACCACATTATGTACATTTGTGTCTATCGATTTCTACTGCATAGTTTCAGATATTTGCCAAAATATTTCACAAGAATGTCCAGAACAAATTGTCAGAAACAATTACTTGATGAAAATGCTGTATAACTAATGCCATTCGGTAATTATTAACTGCAATAAACAGGAACCTTTGTAGTCAGATAGTCATACAAACAATAGTATAATAAACAAAAAATGTAAACAGCATGTTTTTCTTTGTCAAAGTATCAAATATTTAAATGTACCAAAAAAACAAAAAGGGATTCCCTTATCAGCCTATCACAGTGACAATTACACCGTGCTTCTGTACTGTTTGAACTGATTGTTCTTTGTGTCGTTCCCATTCCTCATCTTCTTTGTCCAGATCAAAAGTTTCTGGATAAATGGGAAGCTTGTCTTTTGGGCACTCCTCGTAGTAACTTCGAACGTATTTTCCAACAGACCACCCTTTGTATTCCTCAGGCGTTTTGCATTCTAGGCCATTGTAGTGAACATTGTAGTGATGCTTCAACCAGTAGAAAAGATAATGAATGTTGTAATCACATCTCCAAGGATTGTCTCTCAGCCACAGTATTTTCAGAAAGTAAAGATCTTCCAGTACTCCATATTCAAAATTCTGCAAGCTGTTGTTTGATAGATCTAGCTCCTCTAAGTTATTGAGGCCTGAGAAAGCAGCTAGTCAATAAGAAAAATAGTTATTGGTACCTTATAAAGATAAGTTAGGAAAAAACATGCATTTCTGCAACAGGAAGAACATTTTCATAATGATACATCTATTAATTTTAATATTTTTTTTTAAGAAAGGCTACAAATAAAGACTTTTCAAACACTGAACTTGAAAATATGGCTTGTGCCTTGAAAAGTGACATATTGGTGAAAATATATTGACATTAGGGGGGTTGTACTGATGGTCAAGTTATAAAACACCTAATGAGCATGCACCAGTGTAGAATAGGGACAGTGAGGGTGCATGAATGCCTGGTTTGCTTGTAGAAGTCTACTGTTATTGCCATGATACAGAAGTGGAAATATGGAAATTGATTATGTATGAGATAATGTGCAGGGCTGGTAGTTTTTGTATGTACATATGTGTGTATTTGTGTCTGTGTGCACAACCGTTAAATTTTTATTTTAAGATATGGAAGATAATAAACATGGACCTTCAAAATAATGCTTCTGAATCACATTTCAGAGAGCAGTTTGGACTTTCTGCAAGTATACTGTTTCATTTAATGGCAGAAGTCTTACTTTAAATAAATTGATTATGTGTAATAATAACCCCATAAGTACCATTTTACTGATATTGCCACTTTCTACTGCTGTTTAACTTTCAAGATGTTACTAGAGAAGGCCCGTTTTGCTTCATACTTGCTGTCTCTCTCTCCTTGTGTCTGCTTTCATTTCAAAACCAAATATACATAGGCAATAAGCAAATTCCCAAGAAGGCCACTGGATTTCTAATAACATACAACTTAAGAGAAATTATACGGAGTGATTTTTAACCCAAAAGAATTTATCTATTACTTTATTGTCCAATGTAACTGAAAACCAGCCTCATTATATGACATATTTTCTTAGATTTGGTAAAGATATTTAAAAAAATCATTCAACTATTTAGCATTTTGGGAAATAATCAGTCTTCAGTCTGCAGAATTGAATTTTTGCATTAAATATTATTTAATTAATAATTTAATAATTTAATAAAATTTAATAATTAATTTAATATTAAGAAAGTGCAGCTGAAATCAGACTCTCTTCATTGACTTCCATGGTGAATACATTTCAGTGCATACCTTTACTGTGAGTTGTTGGTACAAAAGGTAAAATATGCACCAACTTCTAGATTTCTAAATTATTTTCCCCCCACATTTATATCTGATAAGCTTATAATGAATAAAAAACAATTCACTTTTTAATTAATATTTAAAATTATTCTTACCAGGATCGATGTAAGCTATTCCATTACTGTTCAGGTTTAATATCTTCAGTTCACTGACATCTTCAAACTCTTTGCTTCGTAGTTGTCTAATTTTGTTGTTGGACAAATCAAGTTTAACTATATCAGGAGGTATGTTACCTGGAACTTTCTTTAAATCTTAAAAAATGAAAAAGACATAACTTGGGTCAGCTTTATACTATTCTTGCTGCTTGTGGTATTGGTGTTGCACACCACACAGTGTTTTCAGTCTAGCCTTGTTTCTCATTTTTTTTACCCCTAGTACTAGCGTCAGCATGTTTTTTCAACCTCTGAATTCCATTGGGTTTTTTCACTTTTATCTTTACATTTCATGTGGAAATTGCTCACTTCATTAGTACTTATAGTAAAGCCTCTTTCTGTGTTTTATATTTTTATTTTAATAGAACTGTACTAGTCATTTGCATAGGGACAGGAAGGCTAGTGAAAATGCTATACTAATAAAAAGTATGTGTGAAGGGATTGATCATTTAAAGAAAAGAAACAAGAGTAGCTATATAAAAAATGCTAATTGGTATGTGAACATCTTCCATAATGAAACTATGGTGTGTTGTCTTAGATAATTTGTTTTGTGTTGTCAAAAAGAAAAACGTTCTAAATTTTATCAACAGTAAAAATGCTAGTTGTTATAGGTTTTTTTTATAGTAATATACATAGTTATAATTATAATTCTCTAATTACAGTTACGTTGTGTTTCAATAACATTTAAGACTTTATATTTGTCACAATACCTACAGCTGTTACATGTCCGGGCAGCATTCTGTGGCATTCTGTCTGTCTACTTCTCCATCCTACCTGTACCATTGGCATTACCGAAGTAGCCGAGCACGTCTCAGGCAGCTCCGTGCGTGCCCTTACAGTCTTCCTTGCAAAACTGTTACAGAAAGAATAACTTCTAGTCCAGTAGTAAGGGCACGTTCTTGAGAAGTACAAACTGTGGTTTGAATCCTCTCAGGATAATGTTAATAAAACTCATCTCCAGGATTATGTTCACTCAATGAGTGTTCTCATGCTGAGCTGTTATTATAAGAAAATGAGTGCTATCTCTTATTTGAACATCTTTGAATGAAAGCAAGTAGTCTCTGGATCTGTGCTGAAATTTGTCTTGTCAGTGTACTTCTGAAGTTCTGAGGATGTCTAATGCATCAGGAATTCTTGAGACTAAAGCAACATATCAGAGACTTCCTGCCTTATATCTGATTTTGAGCAGAGCTTTGGTATTATAAATACATAAATATTTTAAGTACTCCAGTCTACTTGGGTTGGAGTGTTTCCTGCTTGTGCAGATGTCAAAGCTTCAGAGCCTATTTATGATCTAATGAATGCAAATAATACATTAATTTAGAGACCTGGAGAGTTTGGCAGTACTAGAAAGCAGATTTTTTTCAACTGCTCTTCCAAATACAAATTATTTTGCAGAAAAGCAAACAGAAGTTACTTTTGCATCCAATTTCTGTTGCTCTTTTTGGTTAAACAGAATCAAGGGCATAGGATACTTTTATTCTCAAGTACTGAAAGATCTGGTGTTATCACCAGTCTGATGAGATTATATATAAGAAGCTCTTCAAAAAGGAGAACATACACATGGTTATATGTATTTTTAAGATGTTTCAGAGATACATAGTACTGGTATGCCGCTTGTCACTCCATCCCCTCCATTGTAAAGGAATAATGGTTGGCAGCTTTTCATGTCATCTTACTGGTTTGGGAACTGATGCACCTTTTTTCCTACTTAAAAATCTTGGTCACGTGGTTAGAGGTATTTTTGTGTTTTCTCGGGTTTTTGGGTGCATTATACTCCTATTCCTGAGGAAAATTCCAATGAAATTGTGCATCTGCTGCACAGTAATCATATGCAAATGCAGCAAGTACAATGCTTTCATCAAAGATTACCATATGTTCAGAAATCCTAAATGTCCATGGGATATCTGCATCCAGCTGTCAAGCATATGGACGATAGATCTGAAAATTCCTAAAAAATATTGAGCGTACTCATGTGTCCATGCTAGACATTCAGGAAGTCCTGGAGTGATATGCTAAGCTCTTGACCTGAAGGAGGGAGTCCCTGTACCCTCTAGTGCACTCATGTAGAGACTGAAGTAACTTTATTCCTTCATTATTAGTACTAAAGATACTAAACCTTTTTTTTTTTTTTACTGTAAAAGCTGACCACATTGAGTGTTTCTATAAACTTAGAGAAAAAAGTATCATTTTTCTTGCCAAAAGTTTTTGATTATATTAATATAGTCTCATTGATACAACTAAATGGGGAGAGCTGGAAAGGCAGTCTTATATTAAGATTAAAATATATATATATATTTGTAGCAGTTTACAGGAGACATAAGGTAATAATGATATAATTAAGATCCTATGAATGATAGTTAAGATTGTAATCTGTGATGTAATAATTAAGATCCTATTTACAGGGAAAGGTAAGATAGGTCAATATTAAGAAATTAATAAACGTTATCCAGTAAAAAGAATAAATTAATAATAGGCAGAAAAAAAGTAAAAATGTAGAATTATAGATTCATAGAATGGTTTGGGTTGGAAGGGACCTTAAAGATCATTGACTTCCAACCGCCCTGCCCTGGGCAGGGACACCTCCCACCAGACCAGGTTGCTCAAAGCCCCATCTGGCCCTTGGATGTAGACCAAAATTTAGACCATTTTTTATAACATCGATAGTAGATAAAGCATGTAATTAAAAACTGAAATAATTAATTCTTTATATTTAGGTATTTGCTCCTTATACTGACTTCTGAGTTCATCTTTGGCATTAAGGTCCAAGAATAAGGGCACACAGACTTGTTACTTAAATTTAAGTCACTGTTAGAGCAAATAGAGTTTAGCAAACACATTGTAAGACAGAAGCAGGCAAAACATCCTGCAGGTATCTGATAAAGTTGGGAAAAAAAAATCTTCTCAATTTTGGCTACTTCTAGTAATGCTTTTTTTTTTCCAGATTTGTAATGTTAAAGAATGACTCTTTTCTGAATCATTTTGTTGTTTGCTTTGTTTCATCATGGAATAAAATATGGGAAATATAAAGCATGAATAAATGTGCACTTTTGTGTTGATATATGTCCCAGCTGGTTTACCCTTAAGTCTTAACTGTGGCTTTCTGGAGCCTGAGAAGGATTTAGGAATGGAATGGTTCCAAGTGTCTGAAAAACGTTTCTTGAAGGGTCTTCAACTTTGAAATGTTTGCTGGGTGCTGGGAGGAAGAATAAAAAGGAGGTGTTTCTTTATGAACAAAATGCAATTTTTTTCCCTTAGTAGAAGAAATCTTGCACAGAAAATGTGAGGACGCAATGGCCCTCCTTTGCAACCAGGATCCTCTGGGCATTGTCAGCACAGCTGGCTCCTCCAGTCCTGCTTCACAGCTCGCTTCTGTCAAAGCTGTTACTATCTTTGTTATTTGTACACGGGAAAGAAAAGACACTCTGTGCTTCTCTCTATCAATATAAAAATTTCAACACAGCTGCAATTTGACCAATTAGTATGTGTATAGCTGTAAAATCGGTCCATTGAGGTGCTGGTCATTCAGTAACTTAAATATGTGCTTAATTTTATTCCTGTTGATTTTTGTTGGGTATCTCATGCTAGAGCACTAAAGAATATCTGTGCAACTGGGGCTGCAGAGTAGGGGTAAAATGCAGAAAGAATTCCTACTTGTTGCTTGTAGTTAATGGGAGAAAAACAATTATCAGTAATAATAATAAAGTAAGTAAAGCAAGTAGTTGGCTATATTAATTTGCTGTAAGTGATATGTGAATAAGTGTAGTGAATAAGGGAGCAAGAATATTAAAATAATTAATTCAGTTATAAGAATGGATACAAACCTTTTCTTCTGCAGTTCAGGGTTGGTACAGGAAACACATACATGTGGCACAAAGAGGAATCAAATTCTGGTTTGACAGCTTCAGGCTTATCCTGTTTTATGTTTTGGGGGTCCTGCCTCTCCTCTTCGCTACATAGCTGTTCAGCTTTTATCTGCTTTAACTTTTGATTTTTCAGTTCTATTGGGTGCACGCACTTGGCATAATTTCCCAAATTCCTATTTGTTGGAACCTGAAGCATTGTAATAAGAGTTTCTAGTTCACAGTTGCAATGCCAGGGATTATCATAAAGACGTAGGTAGTTTAGACTGGGTGTATAAATAAAAATCTCTTCAGATAAACTCTTAATTTGATTATGTTGAAGTAAGAGTGTGGTAAGTTTATTCAAACCAAAAAAAGCCTCGCTCTCAATTTTTGATATATCATTCTGTTGTAAATCCAGACTTTTCAGTGCTTTATACTTGGAAAACATATTATTCTTCAATTTACGAATCCTGTTTCTTGCTAGCAGCATGTGTTTTAAATCCTCTGGCCAATCAGGTGCCACAAAAATCAATTTTCTTTCCTGACAATCTAGGTATTTCTCATGAAGATAAGTGTATATATCACATGGGAGGCCTTGGGCATTGCGCTTAACAGTGCTAGATGCTCTCCTTAAAATGTTTTCTCTTTCATTGTTTCTCAAACCCCTATTCCTTGTCTTCCTACAGTCAGATGCTTTACAGAGAAGAAATAGTAGTATAACAGTAACTAGTTGCATCCTGACATTCAGCTGGCCCCAGTTATTTTCTGTGACAGCTGGAACAGTTGAAAATTTTGGACAGTCTTATTCAGTGTTGTACAGATCTGAGGAGGCACAGCTGGGGTGTGTGGGATCCCTGTGTTGGAAAAAAAGTAAAACATTAGAACAGATGGATCAGGCATTTTCATGGAGGCTTCTACATAATATGCAGTGTTCGGTCAAGTACTCAATCATCACGCTACTTGGGACTTCACAAATACTTTGAAGATTTAACATCCTACCTTTTTTTTGGTTGCTTTTACTGCCTCTGGTCTACTGTTACTCATTTTGATTAAACATGGGAAAAACTACATGGACCAATTTCTAACTGATCTTTGTTAGAAGGTTTTAATGTATTTAGGAAAATGGCATCAGGCTAAATCTTCTTTATTTAAGTTCATCTTGGAAGATAAGCTTGAGAGAGGAGCTTGAAGTTCTTATTTTCCAGGTTTCTGGGTGTTGACCCACTGGAACACATACAGGGCCAGACCAGGGAAAGTCATCCAGTGTCTATCAAAGCCTGTCTAACTGGACTTGGGTTCAGGTGGCGCCCCAATTTATCATAACTAGCCCTGCTACAATCAAGTGTTATGGCCCATGTCGGGTAGATAAAGCTGGCTGGACTGCTCTGAAAAGGAGCCAAAAAGAACATTTTGCAAGAGCCTATGAGGCTATATGTTGTCAGAGTGTGGGCAGAGTGCAAAGGGAACCTGCAGGTCCTGGCTCTGGCCTGCTTCAAACCACTTCCATGTCTGGCCACCTGAGGAAGGAGAGTACAGAGAGGTAAGCTGGGAGATTTGCCTTTCCAAGAAAGTAAAATATAGTCATTATAGAATGATAGAATCATTGAATGATTTAGGTTGGAAGGGACCTTAAAGATCATTGAGTTCTAACCCTCCTGCGATGGGCAGGGACAGCTTCCGCTGGACCAGGTTGCTCAAAGCCCCATCTAACCTGGTCTCGAACACTATTAGGAATTATTATTGGGGAAAGAGGGGGAAGACAAGGACTGCTCCCTGCAACCATGTCCAAAGTTGCCTCAGTATTTTTAGTAATTTTTTGGCTTATATTCCCTCCTGAATTTCCTGCAGTACTCCTGTTCACTGCCCTTTTCTTTCATTTTTAATGAAGTTTGGCCCCAAGACTGTGTTTCCTTAGAAACGTTTTAACCCTTTAGGTTTTTACTTTTTCTAACTTTTTTCATCTCACAAATTTCCTACTTTTGCTATTCAGTATCATTTCTTCTGAAACTTTTTTTTTATTTCTTCACTGTTTGGCTTAATTACTTACTTCTGTATGACTGTGGACAACTTTACGTTATGCTCAGTCTTTTAAGCACTTGGGAAGGTATTGAATCCCAATCTGGAGTGCAGATCGTTGCAAAGATTTTCTGTTTCTAAACCACCATTGTTTTGGGCTCAAAAATCTTGTTTTATCTGGAGGAAACGTGGTGCAATAAATCAAATAATATCAGGCTTGATAGAACTTTTAAATTGGTAGATGGGTTTAAACCACATCTTGACTGTTGGGCATTCTCAGTATTTGTGCAGTTCCTACTCATTAGACAGATGGAACAGTCTGGTCTGTGTGTGCTACTGCGTCCCCCTAATCCATGTGGCCAGTTGTTAATGTTACCTTTGCAAAGCCATTGGCTGGTTTCTCCACTTTGTTCCTGCAGTTGCCAGTTGTCTATCTGCATTCAGATTCTGTTAGTTCACAGTGTGAATGAGTGTTTACATTGACAACTTTGTCCATTACATGAAAAAAACACACCTCTGTTTGTTACTTCTTGGGAGCTATGTGCTAGTCAGTGTAAATTGATCATGTGTTTTAATAACTTGAATCATAACTGGGATCTTCTGTGTTGTTTTGAACTGTTCATTGTTCTGCTAACGTGATAGCTCATTCTATCCAGGACATCTCGGAAACAGAAAAAAGAACATGGGGAGGAAAGGCAATCAATAATTACGGTAATATGTTTTTTTCCTCTTCCTTTCCTCCTCCAGGATATGAACTGGCATTTATTTCTAGAACTACATTCTGTCTGATAATTAAATTATAGTCAGCCATAATACCACCATGAGTAGCTGCTTTCAGGAGCGTAGAATCATAGAATCGTAGAATAGTTTAGGCTGGAAGGGACTTTAAAGACCATCTAGTTCCGACCCCCCTGCCACGGGCAGGGACACCTCCCACTAGAGCACATTGCTCAAAGCCCCATCCAGCCTGGCCTTAAACACTTCCAGTGATGGGGCATCCACGACTTCACTGGGCAACCTGTTCCAGTGCCTCACCACCCTCACAGTAAAAGATTTCTTCCTGGATCTAATCTAAATCTACCCTCTTCCAGTTTGAAGCCATTACCCCTCGTCTTGTCACTACATGCTCTTGTAAAAAGCCTCTCTGTAGCTTTCTTGCAGGCCCCCTTCAGGTACTGGAAGGCTGCTGTAAGGTCTCCCGGGAGCCTTCTCCAGGTTGAACAATCCCAACTCTCTCAGCTTATCCTCACAGGAGAGATGCTCCAGCCCTCTGATCATCTTCATGGCCTTCCTCTGGACTCTTTCCAACAGCTCCATGTGCGGAGAACTCCAAAGTTGGATACAGTACTCCAAATAGGGTGTCACCAGAGCAGAGTAGAGGGGGAGAGTTACCTCCCCTGACCTGCCATCCAGGCTTCTTCTGATGCAGTCCAGGATACAGTTGGCCTTCTGGGCTGCAAGTGCACATTGCTGGCTCATGTCGAGCCTCTCATCAACAAACACTCCCAAGTCCTTCTCTTCAGGACTGCTCTGATATTCTCCACCCAGCCTGTATTTGTGCTTGAGATTGCCCTAGCTCAGGTGCAGGACCTTGCACTTGGCCTTGTTGAATTTCCTGAGGTTGGCATGGACCCACCTTTGAAAGCCTGTCTCGGTCCCTCTGGATATTCCATCTAGTATGTCAACTGTGCCACACAGCTTGGTGTCATCAGCAAACATGCTGAGAGTGCAAGTCACCAATCCCACTGCCCATGTCACCAACAAAGATGTTAAACGGCACTGATCCCAGTATTGACCCCTGAGGAATGCCACTCATCACTGATTTCCACTTGGGACATCGAGCCATTGATCTCAACTCTTTGAGTGCAATCATCTGGCCAATTCCTTATCCACCAAGTGGTCTATCCATCAAATCTGTGACTCTCCAACTTAGAGACCAGGATGTCATGTGGGGTGCTGTCAAATGGCAGATGATGTCTGTTGCTCTCCCCTTATCTGCCAACACTGTAACCCTGTCATATACAGTCACCACATTTATCAGGCTTGACTTGTCCTTGGTGAAGCCATGTTGGCTGTCACCATTCACCTCTTTATTTTCCATATGCCTTAGTGTGTTTTCCAGGAGGATCCTGCTCTATGATCTTGCTGGGCACAGAGCTGAGACCAAGTGGCCTGTAGTTCCCTGAGTCTTCCTTATTCCCCTTTTTGAAAGTGGGGGTTATATTTCCCCTTTTCCAGTCAGTGGGAACTTCACCAGACTGGCATGAATTTTCAAATATAATGGAAAGCATCTTAGCAACTTCATCTGCCAGCTCCCTCAGGATCTGCAGATGGATTTCATCAGGTCCCACGGAATTCTGTGCTGTCATGTTCCTTAGATGGTCTCGTAGTTGATCTTCACCTATTGTGAGCTGTTCTTCATTCTCACAGCCCCTGCCTTTGCCTTCTTCCAGTTGGGCAATATGGTTAGAGCCCATTCTGGTGAAGACTGAAATAAAAAAGTCATTGAGTACTTCAGCCTTCTCCATATCTTGATGACCAGGTCCCCTGTTTCTCTCTAGAGAGGGCTCTTATCTTCTCTAGTGTTCCTTTTATCACTGACATACCTATAGAAGTTTGTCTTGTTGCCCTTGATGTCCCTGGCCAGACTTAATTCTACCTGGGCTTTAGCTTACCTAACCTGGTCCATGGCTGCTCAGACAATTTCTCTGAATTCTCTTAATGTATAATGCCGTATCCTTATAAAACTAACATTTGTTTTGGCAGTTTTGGATTTAGCGTCTCCAATCTTAGCACTCATCTCTTCCTCAGTATTATTTTTATCATAACCTGTGTTTTCTCCATGTTGGCTGATATTTTGTCTTTTTACGTTTCCATATATTTATGTTGAAGTTTGGAACAGCTGTTCTATAGCTAATCTCAGTGTATGTTATTCTGGTTACCTGTGCATGCTGTTGTCACCAAAAGTGAGAACCGTTCATTTCTTTTGATGTGTAAATAGCACGTACCCAAGAAAGAATTTTCCAGAGCAGGTGAAGCTTTCAATGCACCAGCATGTTTTAAAAAAAAAAAAAAGAAAGAAAGAAAGAAAAATTCTCCACTGAAAAAACATATTTTGCAGTTAATTTGTACCTCGTTAATAAGAAATTTTCCCAGTCACACATGATAATTCTGATTTAAAACTATAAGATACCACTGTTTTTATTGCCAGTTTTTGAACAAAAAGCTGATTGTTTCTGAGATTATGGGGATGTGTGAAAAGTTGCTGTCCTGGGAAGATTTTGATAGCAGATAAATTTCATCAACGTTTTACCAGCCGCCTCAAAAGCGTTAGCTCACCACAGGTCCTGTGTGTGAGGGAACTAACACAAAGTTCTCCGAGGTGGCAGTATTGCATCTCATAACGCTGCATGTGAACTTGGCTGTTGTGTATCAGATGTCCGTTACTGGAACGAGGAACAAGTGAAGTGTAGGCGGAGGGTGCTCAACACTGTTGGGTCACTTTTGATTCTCTCCTGCTGTTCCATACAAGCATTTTGACCTCCCTATTACACAACAAAGATAATCAGCTACAGCTTCCCTCTCAAAAGTTCTGTTGCGTATGGCATACGTGAATGTTCTCTATCAGGAATGTCAGAAGGGTAGTGCATTTAAATTAATTGAAAAACCAGTATGACGGAATGCCTGCAGAATTTGACTATAACAGAAAACAAGGGGTTTTAGTAGTATGTGTGCTCAAGCTTAAGTCTTAAGAAAGCTGTCCCTTTAAAATTAGCAGAAGGCAGCATGTGCATAAAAATGGATCACATGACCTGTAAAGAAAATCAGTGCCTCTTCAGAAGTATTGGAAGGTTGTGATCAGAGTCTTCAAAATGCAGTAAGAAAGGCCTCCCTGTATCTGTGCAACATTGCAGCAACTTATATTTTAAAAAGTCTCAGAACTACCAGAGTATAAACCCCAGACCCTTAATTTGTGATCTTTTTTGTCAGAAAATTTTGGAAGTGTAGTCTCTCTGAGTTTGATTTTCCCCCCTCATTTCTGTGGAATATGTCACTAAAATGCAAAAAAGCTTATGCTTCTACAAAGAATGATACATTTATTTCTGTATTTAATATGAATTGTTTCCATTTAAAAAAAAAACAACACCACACTACAAACACATGACCTTATATTCGAATATCTGGTTCTGTTGCACATTGTGTCTTGGTTCTTGTTAGATTATTTTTTTTCCTTAAAATGTAATTTTATATTTAATTTCTTAATATTTTTCTATGACCCTTTTTTATAGAACAACATTCTTTTCCAGCTTCCTATCTCTTTTTTTTTGGCATTAAGTTCAAGTCAGCATGTTTCACTACTCTATATTGAAAGTATTAAGTCAGTTCCAAAAATGTATGCCACTCCTTAAGCAGTCAGCTCCTCAGTGGGTGTTCCCATCTTTCTCCAAAATGCCTACTTTTGCTGACTTGCAGAACTGCATGACTATATCCCTACAACTAAATGTCTACCAGAGCAGTAGGTCCTAATTCTAGGTTTTGATTTTCTGGGTGCTTTCATTTGTGGTGCTTGTGGCAATTGTTATTTATTCCAGTTAGAAACGTAGTTCAGTAAAATGAATAGTTTTCAGTATATTATAAACCAAAGCTGCAGATGGAAACTTAAGTATATTCAGGGTATAGATTCTTGCTTTTACAGAGTGCTGTTGATTTATATTTTCCACTTATATAGTTTGCTTTCTTTTAAGTAATGTTTAGTATAAAGAAATGTTTTCCAAAAGAATTGATCAAAATCTAACACTGGATGATATTCATTTTTGGATAATTCCCTTTTGTATCTCTTTCAATTTTTCAAATACTTTTAATAGTACTCTTGTAAATAATTATATGACTTGAGAAGCTCTGACTGTATATTTATGCTTTTAACATCCTTTGCTAGAGTCCTGGTTTTTATTTCCAGCAGGCACTGCTTGTAAAATCAATGGCAAAGACAGTCCAGCAAACTTACACTGAAAAGTCTATTTGCTTTCAAAGCATGCACACAAAAATCCCAGTTAATTGAAAAAGTATGCTCTTACAGTTATTTGAGATAACTTTAAAATGATACTGTTTTCTTATGGTGAAATATATTGTGTGATAGTGCTATTACACAGGAATTTGCAACACAAAGAGCAGAGGAAAAAGTACAGCAGAAGAAACGGACTTTCAAACCTCAGCAAGGAGATAATTCTACTTCATATAGAATATCTTTTCTTTACAGTAACTTTCCGAATACTTTATGGTATTTTAGGTTCTTTTGTTTCTGTAACATATCCTTGTAATAATTTGCTCTCTGTTGTTTTTTTTTATTGCTTTTTGTTTGGTTTGGTTTGGTTTTTTTTTGTTTTGTTTTGTTTTGTTTTTTTGCAAAGCAGCTTCCCCAGTTTACAGTATCTGAATGTAGCTCACTGCAGAAAATTCAGAGACAAAGGTTTACAGTACCTGGGCTCTGGAAAAGGCTGTCACAAGCTCATCTGTGTGGACCTTTCAGGTTGCATCCAGGTTTGTAGTTCACGTCTTTCTTTCATTCTGTGAAGAAGAGAATCCTTTATATGACTGGCTGCATCCTGCATTCATGGTATACTGAAGTTGAACAAGCGCTGCAGCAGACTTCCAGGGTTTTGAATTACATGACTACAGCTGTTTAAATTTTGCTAAGGAATAATAGCACTATAGGTTTGGATCACTTCCAACAAACTGTCAGATCTATAAACAGCTAGTACTTACTGCATAATGAGAACAAGGCTTGCTTTTTGTAGCCATAAATAGACTAATTCTGTGTCATGATTAGTTAGGATTTTAAACCAGGAGCTTTGAAAATGCAGTTTTTACAAAGATATCAAAAAATAAAAGCCACTGTGCACTGGAAAAATAAGAATTTACATTTTATTTCCTGAGAAGGAAATTAATTAAAAAGTGAACTTTTGTTACTGCTTTATTATGGTTTAATATATAAATCAAAGTAGTATTTATAACTGCATTCTAAAAATAGTTAATGGTTTTGATTATCTTGGTCTCCTACTAAACCTCTAAAGAAAACTAAGATTTTAGAATCTGGTACTATTTTAGAAACCTTCAAATATATACTGTATCTGGAAACATACTTTGAAAGCAGTATGAAATGCCAAACTGTAAGGCAATAAAAGTCTGCCAATGTTTCTATGAAGACTCCCACATATATTTCTTTATACACTGAGAAGATTTTCCAAATTATGAAATACATGTGAAATGATAAAGAGAGGGAGTCTGAGGCATATAATGGGGTTTAACGTCCCATCTCTCAGAAGCTTCTCAGTACCAAGGGTGAAGGCAGCTGGGGCAACAGTCTTGTTCTGATTGCTCTTTACTCTGAGTGTCTGTTTCTCCTTCCTGAAGATCACGCTGAGACTATTGTGCAGTGAGAGTGTGAAACTTCAAATGAGGGCTAAGGTTAGAGGAAAGTTAAGAACTACCTACCTCTGAGTTACTTTCTCAAGATGCCAGTAATTGCTCATTTTTTCCAAAAGCAACATTCCTGGTTGTTCAGAAGTGCAATTATGAGCTGCAAGGATCTGCCTCTAGAAAGCATGGTCCAATAGTAGTTAGAGAAAAGTGATCATCATCAAACCGGGAAAACCACAATCCTCCCCTTTCCAGAGGAAAGTGGGTTTGCTCGCCAGCGTGTTTGAGAGCTCTGAGAGGGATTCCACAGCTTCCTCCATTTTGGGTTTCCCCACGGTTCTGGAACGGTGCTTAATGATTATGACTGAGTACTTAAGTAAACAGTTAAAACCAAAAATAGCATCAAATTACATCACTGCTGCAGAAAATTCTATCTTAGTAAGATAGAATTCTTCCCCCCCCTATCATTGGATGAACTAAAACAAAAGGAACTTATGTAAGGCTAAAGGTTCAGAATTAGAAAAATAGTGTGAATCTATAGTATAATCATTTAAATTATGCTAAAAATTGTTCTATAGGGCAGAATATATATTCTATAGTATACATGGTTTTCCTTTTTTTGCATGTTTCCTGTTTTTCCTTAATTTTAACCTTACAACCCTTTTATATGAGCTCTTATATTACCATTACTACTGTAAGATTTGAATGTCTATTTAAAAAGCGCATCTGTAAAATGCCTGATTATGCTAATGATTTTACAAGTGGCAACTTAAGGACCTGGACATTTAAATAGCTTGTTAAAACATACCTAGGCAGAAAACTGTGAATTAAGCATATATTTTCTAGTCCTTTTTCATAAAACAAGACAGACTTTCCTTTGGCTATTATATTAATACATGGTAATAATACTGGATGAATTGTAGGTATATTTTTTTGCACAAAATCTCAGTAATTAAGGTTGAGTCTTTATGACATGGATGGTAAATATTTTTATTAATGAGTTTCAAGGTCATTTCATAAAAATATAGAGATTCTCTTGTGTGCACTCAAAATGTGTCATATTATGCCATTGATATTCTCAGAGAATTACCTAGAAAGCATTCTAAACATTTCTCTGTGCTATTGCTGATGCTGAACAGTATAGGTGAAAAATTTTCTGCTATTAGACACAAAACTGAAAAGACGGAAGAATGTAAAGCAATTGCATGTCATTTACCGACATTAGTTTGGTGAGAGCTATTTTCAGTTAAATTAGAAGCATGGAGATTTGCAAAGAACTTGACTTTTATTTGTGGTGCCAACAACTATGGCTGATTTTCAGACTGGAATTATTCTGGCCCAAAATGTGGTTGAGCAGTCTCTCAGTTGCTGTAGTTTATAACAGCTGGATAAGAGATTACAAGACACTGGGAAAAATAAATTTGAATCTTTCATTTCTTGATGTCCTGCAATGTTTGTGGGGATGACAGAGAAGCTATTGGCAAATGTGTAGACTTTACCAGTTTTCACCATCTGAGTTCTTTCTGCTCTGGCCTCATTGGGAGAATTCTCATTTTGGCAGCTGCTATCAAATTCTGTCTTCTTCAGACATATCAAGCAGCAAAAAGGGGCCATCACTTGGGGAGAAAAAAATGAGCCATGTTCTTTATTTATTGAAGAAGAAGACTCATTGTTTACATTTCCTCAGTACAAACTTGTGTAACGAAAGAGTATCTTATTATAAGTTACACATGCCCTAATCTATATTTTTAGAAACATGCTAATTCAGGGGCATGTGGAGGCAAGCCACCAATGTAGTGTGCCAGACATCTGAAAGGATGTCACAATTCATTTTACCACTCTTGAAAAACACAGAATAAAAAAAAAAGGTTGCCCTTTGTGCACCACAAGAGCACTTCCCCAGTCCTGAATTTCAAGTTTCTCCACTCGTGGTGCATTGACAATACTGGAATCATAGAATAGCGTTTCCTCAAAATCCCTTCTGCGCTGCAGACAGCGGTCTGCCTTACAGGGTGGATTCTACAAATGTTATCGGTTCAGGGGGAGAAAGAAGGAATTTTAAAGCAGTACTGTATATATAGCAAATGAGCCAAAACCGGAATAAAAATTCTGTGTATTACTATTCTTTGAAATTAAGAAACTATAAAAAAGATGAAATAAAATGAATTCTGAGATTCTTACAGGCATTTAATCATTTCACTACATTTATTTTCTAAGTCTATGGGGACGAATCCTTAGCTGTGATTTGCTGAATGTTTGTTTTGATGTATTTTCATTTCAGATCAAAGTTTACTAGTACACGGTTAAGAAAAAAACCCAAATCAGCCATTTAAATACTAGAGTGAATACTCCTCACAGACAAGGAACTTATTTCATATATGATTATTGCATTTACTGCTGATCCTGTACATGCAAGAAAAAATAATACATTTATTCAATGGTCTTACTGAGTTATGCAGGAAGAGTCAGTTTTGCAGAATTTTATAGGATCTAAGACTCATAATAACCTTCAAAGCATCCTCCCTCACGATTGTTTTGAAGAAGAAAGTTTAAGTGGGATTTTACTGATCCAGGGCAAAGAACACAGTATTAAATTCCATGTGTATCCAAACACTGATTCTTGGGTCAAGCTGTTCACTCTTGAGACAATCTATTAAACATTGAAATTCAAAGTAAGTTGAGAAAGCAACTGTTTTACTAAAATGTGCACAAAGTTTCGTATTTCTACACCTTATCTTCAAGAGTGCCTGAAGTTTCATAGACAATTCATAAGGGCTTTAAAAATGAAAGTCAAGATTAAGCTGTTGTTCTAGGAATAAAGACAAGTAAGACAGATCCATATGCTATTGCAGCAGGATTTAAATGTTTACTAATTTAGTTGAATCTTATGTGAACATGTTTTGTGCTGGAGCTTTCTCAACCTGATGCCTGGATCCAGCTTTAAGTTAAAAAACAGTTCAAGTGAAAAAAATTTGAAACAATCTGTGCAGGTGTATTATTAGCTGCTTCAGTATAATTGTTTTTGGCTTGCATGGAGGAAAACACTGAATTGCTCCTATTTGTGGTATCAAATGGCTGTGTTAAGAAAACAGTGTTTTTCCAGACAAAGAGATTAAAAGTCCTTTAGACTGCAGTTAACATTATGCAATCATTACTGAATTCCAGCAACAGATATGCTACTTCTGCCCCTCAGCATGGTTGAGATTGATCTAATTACCTGTTACCTATTATCTATCCTTTTGAGAACAGGAATTTCTCTTATTTTTAGGCATCTAACTAAGGTAGTGCCTAGACAATTACCTTAATTTATCTACATAACAATTAGAGAGGGAGAGAGGTGTCTAGAGGTGATTCAGACCTTTTCAGGTCTGACCTGTCTTGGGATCTTTCTTGCTCTTTGCTTGCTATACAGAGATCCGAGGTTTCATAATTGTCTAACACAGATACCTCAGTTATATTCCTAATTTCAGTGGAGTAAAGAAAGGCTTTTGCATTTGCAGTCTGTTTTTTAAATAATTATCAATATATTTAGCATTTTTCCTACCTATTTCCCCGATTTTAAAGTCCTCTCAACTGTGAATCCTCTTCTGCAATTACCAGAAAAACCTGTAAGCCTCACAAATATTTATCTTACTGCTCAGTTAAGTGGCTAACATTTGCAAAGTCAGGAGCCTAAAAGTAGGCTCCTGAGTCTGCACTTAGTTTTTTTCAGTGATATTTTTAAAGTCTCAGCCAACGCAACAAGTAATGTAATGTAACTAAGATCCATCATTTAATTCTATTTGCATCTAAATATTAGGTGCCTAGACACAAGTGATCTTGTATTCCTACTCTGTATCTAGCTGTGATCACCAGGCTAGGTAGGTACTCTTAACACTTATCAATGTGTTCATGATTAAAAAAGAATCCCAAGAAGAACTGGCATCACGCCCCATTAAGCCCCACACCTTCCTTGGAATAGCAGTCACAGGAGTGCGTTGTAGTTGGTTACAACTGGTGCGTGCATTTGAGCTGAGTCTTACAAAATCTCTTTGTTTTGAACAATAAGCAGAGCTGAATATGCTTGGTTCTGCCCTAGCTCAGCTTTTGAGTGACTCTTCCTTGGGAGCAGAGTTATTCCTTCTCATCACAGCAAATCTCCTCAGCAGTTACAAGGGGAAATCCTGCTGTCATAACAGCTAAAGCATACTCAAATTGCTTAACAAACTGTGGCTGATTTTTCAGAAGACTGAAAACCTCAGCCTGCTTTTGAAAAGGCATCATGTTCAGATTGTAATGGACAGTGTTATTACCATGTATTGCAGCAAACTGCGTGGTGTAACACACCCTGTCTTCTACTGAGAATGGTTTGCTCTTTGATGTACGTGGGCCAGGAACAAGACTCAATTACCAGAACTTCACCTCTCAAACAGAAATTTCTGGGGGGGTGATTTCTTCTACTTTAACATACTAAACTACTTGGTGCATGTTGCAGAAATGTGCTGTCTTCTGTGGTGCTGCTTGAGAGCCCACAGTGAGGAGGTCTGTTGCAGGGCTAGGTAAACTCTTACTTGAATGAATTGGTCATGCCACATTAAAGCAATTAGTACTCCCTGACCAGCAGAGCACAGAGATTTCCCAATAGCTCCCTTAGGCAGCTGGTTGCGTGATGTTCACAATTTAAGCTAATTCCTTTCATACAGACTGGAGGCTTTGGGCTGAGGAAAGGGGAGATAGGATTACATTGTCCTACATTACACAGCGAGTACAAAATAGTAAGTACAAAACTGTAGAATTTGGACAACTGAATTTCATATTCTGTCCTGAAAACTAGCACCCATCTTTCCATGCTGACATTTTACCTTCTGGTGATCACTACCAGTTGAAAAGAGGTTTGTCTTTGCCATAGTAGCTCTACATTAGTACTGGTTTTGTAGTCATTTGGGGTAGGCAAATTCAACATCTCTGTGCCAATGGGTGAGATCTGCAGTTCTATCTGCAGACCCTCACTCATGTGTTACCCACATCAGCCACATTCCCAAAGTCATGGTGTCCTTTTGTCCATCAGACATGTCTTGGTTGAAGGGTCTGTGAGAGTCGGGAATGCACCAGCAGGCTCTACATGCTCTGACCAGTTTGTGATTACGAGATGGTTATCTTTCGGTATAATCCCTTTCTGCAGCCTTCCCTCCTACCCTCTAAGGTGTTGCTTTTTTTCCTTCTTCAGGTCTTTCTTACAATGTAGCTGTTTTCAGAGGAGCCTGATCCAAGGTTACACAGCTGCACTATATCAGACCTGACCTTGAACACTGGGAGCCAACAGGGGGTGGTTCATAGAATCAGAATGGTTTGGGTTGGAAGGGTCCCTAAAGATGATCTAGTTCCAATCCCCTGCCATGGGCAGGGACACCTTCCACTAGACCATGTTGCCAAAGTCCCATCCAACCTGACCTTGAACATTATTAGTAATCATTATTAGGGGAAGACAAGGACTGCACCCTGCACCCATGTCCAAAATTGCCTCAGTATTTTTAATGTTCCCTCCTAAATTTCCAAGCTGGCCTTGTACTCTTCCAGGGATGGGGCCTCCACAACTTCTCTGGGCAGCCTGTTCTAGTGTCTAACCACCCTTATAGTGAAAAATTTCTTCCTAACGTCTCACCTAAATCTACCCTCTTTCAGTTCAAAACCATAGTTGATGGGATTTATATCACCATGCATTACCTGTAAAATATTTTCTATAGTTATTTCGATGGTAGGGTTTTATTATTTTGTTATTTTGTTATTTTGCAGGCTGTTACAGACCCATGGTAGGAAAAACCATTCATGCTGTACGTGCCTTGAGCTTAATACACATTGGACTTGCATCCACAGTGCTACCTGTGCCAGTGCATGGCCTGAGCCACATCATGTTCTGCCTGTCTGCACATGAGACCTGCACAAACGCCTTGAGCCCAAGAGCAGATTTGAGTGACCTGTAGCCAGTTCCCCTCTGGTGCTGACACCCTCCTGCACAAGGGAAAAAGTGCAGAGTGCCACAATCCCTTCTGAAGGAGAGACATTTAACATTCAAATATTTAAAACAATTTATAAAGAATCTGTTTAAAAGGCCACTCCAGCCTGAAAATAAAGAGCAAGCCAACCTGGCTGTTAGTTAAAAGGTAAGGCATTGTGCCAGAAAAGGAAAGACCATCTGCCTTGATTTAACTTTAAGTCAGATACTCAGGCCATGAAAAAAAATCTCACATGCAAAAAGAACCCAAACGTTAAGTTTGCAAAAAGAAGAAGAGCCAGAAACCCCCTCGCTCAGTGCTGGAGTGGAAGGAAAGCAGGCTGGGCACTTGGTCCCACTGGTAAGCAGTTGTGGGGAGCAGTTAAATGGGCTACCAGGGCTGGAGGCGGCAAGTGCAAGAACTGGAAGCATCTTCTGATGCACTGCTCCCATGCTGACGTGTGATGGCTGACTACCTGCTGCTTAGCTTCTGGCTTGCTTTGCTGTGACTACCTCCTGTCTGCTAACGGTGTCCACTGCCAGACATATATACCCCAAACAGTTTTACGCTGCTGCTCCCCTTAAGCACTGTCACTAACCAAATCAGGCTGCTGCCGCAGCTGGAGAGGTGGGGCACAGCAAGAATCTCTCCCAGTATACTTTATCTTTTGAAGTTTCCTCCTTTAGATTCTTGTCTCCTCAGGCCTTATTTGGTACCCAGAAGAACAAGCCAGACTGCATTTTTTTGTGGATGTTTTGCAAACGAATTCCTGGTGCAGAGCACAGCTGTGGTCTGAGCAGTACAGGACTATTAAACCCCTGGGAAATAGTGAGATCTCTAGAGGCAAATATGAGGAGGAACTATTTCATGTGGAGGAATCATTCACATTTGTGTTGATGTTAGAACGTGGGGCTAAAAGGAAACTGTTCTTTACTTTACATTGGATGTATGTGTCAAAGGAATTGCCTTGTATTCCCAAGAGTGAACTGACATCTATTGAATTTGGGCAGTTGAATAACTGACTCCTTGGAGTCACTCCCTGAAGTCACTCCCCGGAGCGATAAAGGGAATAAACTGAATTGACAGATCCACCTGTCCATTCATACTATCCCTGAATATTGCTGTGAGAGTGTGCAGAGTTGGTGATGAAGGATTCTGTAAACAAGCTCCATGTTATTGTGATTGTGTAGAATCTTTCTCTGTATCCCACCTGGATTTAGCACACATTTTACTATGGATCTAGAAAAAAACAATGAAGATATTTTACCTCATTCAAATCTTGCTTCAAGCTAGATGTGAGCATTTGCCATGTAAGAATTCCTCACAGGGGTGGGAAAACAAAGGTAGAAGGGGTGACAATGACATTCACCACTGCTCCCATAAGTGGTGTTGACTGTAGAAATTCTTGTACCTTACTCTTGCTTTTTGGAACAGGTCCTGGATTTGGATTATGCTGTTAAAATTTCAGAATAATATGTATACCTCACGTGTCTGTTTTTCTTCTAGTGGAATTAATGCATTTTTTGTTTTAGTGACCATCTGGATACTTATGAATTTAAAGTATTGAAAAGATCTCAAGCCTTTCCTGTACTGTTTTTGTTAGGCTTGTTAAGACATAAATATTTTATTTCTTAGATTTCAGTTGATGGCTTCAGAGATATTTCCAGTGGCTGCAGTAGGATACAAGATTTGCTAATCAACAAGATGCTAGCTCTTATGGACAGATGTATTCAAGTAAGAAATTGAAAATAAATCTGTACTTTGAGAAACTTTCTGATGTTAGAACTGGGTTATTCTCTCAACTGACTTTAAAGGAATTTAAGAGGAAAATCTGTCTCCTAAAATATTTTTTAAACTATTATCTAATTAACCTTTTAAATCTTGCTCACTTGCAGTTACTTTCAGAAAATGTCAGTTGTATTGTCTTCTTTTGCTACTTGGGTATGGCTGAAATATATCTTCCAGTTTATATATGAGAGTTTCTCTTTTTTTTTTTTTTCAGTGTTAAAGCAAATGTAATATATGAGAGCAGCATTTTGCTACTTATTTTGCCCATCAGAAAAGAATTTTCAGCCTTCTGCAAAAGTGATTGTTAAGTAGATCACCGTCTCGGGTGTCTGCCATACTTCATGTCTCCAGTTACTTACTTTTCCTTGTGTTCCCAGACATAATATGGAGAAGTTCAGTCATTTATATGCCACTCAAAATCTAAAAGTTACTGTTAAAATGGATTATAAGTATTTGTTTGAAATTGTAACATTTGGTATGATACGCAGAACATTGCTGATCCTTTGTTACGTGATAGCATCGGTATATGAATATTTTATTTCACCTTTTCCCCTTCAAAGCCTCTGGTTTCTTGGCTCTCCACATCTTTCTGATACAACCTTTCAATGTCTTGCTGAATGTAAACTGTCATGGTCAGCACTGAAGTATAATAATTCACAGAATTATTAGGATGGTGTTGTTTTAAAAATAATTCAGAAAATTTGAAATAAATAAGAATTTTCAACTTATTTCAGTAGGTATTTGGATCAGGCCCTTAATGTATGTCAGATGTGTAACTTACATCTTTATATATTTCAGCAGGGAATAATGAAATTACTGCTTTAAGTTTCAAGTTGATGAGTAAATGCTGCCCATATATCAAGCACATTTGTATGGCGAATTGCCAGAGGACTACAGATGCTGCTCTTAAGATGATTTTGCCATTGAAGCATACTCTTTTACTGGACGTAGCAGACTGCATAAGGTACTATATCACATCCAGATTTCTGTAAACCATTGTAAAGGAATTTTATTAGAGTTAATTGTAACCATAATCAGTCCTGTTAGCACATCTTTTAGTTTTAAAAATAAACTCTTAGAATGTTAACACATCTATCTTAATATTTTAAAAACATTTTATAAAGGTAGGTTTTTGTTCATGTATCATGTGTTCAAAATTCCATTAATTATTATTCCAGTTCAAGCAAATAAATCAACTGTAGATGTAATATTACTTAATAGCCATGGCATATTTTGGTGCTGGAATGTGGCTATAAAGAATGTGAAAATGATAGCCAAAGACAATGTCATTGCCACAACTCTATTAAAATGTGGATATTGTTTAATTTTGTGAATATTAAAATAATACTTTAAAACTGTCTAGCACTAAGATATAAACAAAACTGTCTATTTTTTATAATTGTAATTTATGTTGTAGACAAAGCATATATTTTGTGTGAAGACTGTTTTCCACTTCAGGTGTGTCATGTATCAATAGAAACAAAGACAAATGAAAGGGCTTCCAAAGCTGGATGCTTGTACCCTGGTCTGTGACATGGTGATGGAGTGAAGGACGGGAGGAAACAAGGAAGGCAAAAACTCCAAACATTTCAAAATCAACATATCTATAAAATAACACAAAGAAACTAGGATTGCTGCTTATGTTAAAATTTCTGATGTCATGTGAAGTTTTAGGGATTCTGCTTTGATGTGCCACAAAAGTACTTATTGTGCCTGCTGATGCTGTATGAAAATGTGATGACATCGTGTGTAGACGCGCTGAGAAGTGCTGGAGTAATACCATGATGTTGTGTTGGTAGTTCAGCTGGGCAGGTGGGACAGCTGCCTGCATTTTCTGGTTTAACATTTAGAAGGCTGGGTTCTCCAGTCTGTTAGCCAGATCTCGGGCTGTGAGTGTGTTTGCACACGTGTCTACTGTCTCTACAGCTAAAGACTTGCTGAATTACCTTAACAAAATACTTTAACCAGTTGTAAAGCTATTTACAAGTTTTTTTTGCCTACACTTGTAAAAGTTTGAGCATTAACGAAGTTACAGATTGTGACACGTCTAAACTTAGTGAAGAGTTTCTCTCAACAGGTACAAAAATACAAAATAGGAATTGATAGTATTTGTGTTTCTCTTACTTGGACAGTGTATTGCTATAAAAGTTCACATTGTGAGTTAGAAACATTCAGGAATTTCTCACAGAAATCAAGGGAAGCACCATACTGGTGGGAAAATCTTAAGAACAGATTTTGAAATGCTTAACCATCTGAGTGCTCCTAATAAGTAAGTTTCCTTTTTTTCATTGACTTTTTATCTTAGACTAAGAGTCTAAGTTTTTCTAACTTAGTCATATGGAAGGTTTTGTTTGAGAAATGAAAGAGGCAGAAAGAGCAAATCAAACAATTCAGAAATCTTAAATTACAGGAAGTATTCTACTGCATGTGAAAAATGAAGAAAACTAACTGACCATGATTATTAGAATTAAGAAATAATAGAATGTGAGTAAATAGGTATCTAAAAATGGACACGGGTAAGGTGGTGGTTCATACCCTTGGCACTTTTCCCCAGTTTAACTATGTTATCTTCATGTATTTATCTTTCTCAGCAGTGTGTGGCCTGTGTTCTTACACACACACTAGAGAAAGTTAGTTGTGTTCACAGCAGAATTATTTCAAAACTTATCATGTCCATATTCCAACCCTCAATCCAATGTGGTTACAGAATATCTTTTTTTTAATTTTTTTAATTGTTTTTAGTTCAGTTTACTGTCTTGCCAGGCCCTGCAGTCTTTACAGATTTTATGCAAGTTAATTATTCTGAAGGCATATTTCTTAAATTTAACTATCTTGAATGAAAAGCAATGGCACTGTGTAATAACACCAAAACTACCGCAGTGGCTGAATTATTGCATAGTGGTTACTTTAACACTTCATGAATTATAGCTTCATCTGTAGCTTGTGGTCACACAATGAAGATCTGTTCTGGTGGTTGTTTTTTTAACACTGCTATTCTTACCCATAAGTTTCTAGGACTTCGGGATTTGTACAGCAAACTGTAGGAGCCAAAATACGATTCTGTCCTACAGGACTCTGGGATTCATTTTTCGTTCATCAAGGAACACAGAAGAAATACTGGTCATGCATTGAAAAGCTAAGTGTACAAGTAATGTCAAACGTAGCAGAGATATGAACTGTATTGAAACACCTAAATTGTAGTCAGTTCTCCATCCCTCTCAACTTGGTCGAAAGGTTTTTCATCCATCTATCTATCTACTTAATTTTTATAACCTTTGTGTATATTAGGAGTTGGTGATATTGTGTGAGACATACAAGTAATTAAGTGAAACACTCAGAGGAAGAACTTGGGTTAACTCTTCATGGATGTGTTCAGAGCAGCTACTACATACATACATATACTACCTATGACTTTTGCTTCCGTGCTAGAAGATAATTTTTCCTTTAAATTATTTCAGTTCCTTAAATTAATGAAGATACTAACCCAAAAGTTACTATGTTTAAACAGGTTCTGATAATCTCTAGATATATTTTCCAAGCTCTGTCCCTTGGGGTGCTGTCATATCTGAGTGTTGGAACTAACGGGAGTTCTCATAAGCTCCAACAGACTTTTTTTCAGAAAGTTCTGGTTCCAAAGAGCAGCATCTTTCTACGTGAGCCATTGTGAGTAATTTTTGGGTTTAAAAGGCTATTAAAAATACCATCATTAATTTCTGCTTATCTACCATGTGGGCTGCTGAATGCAAATTGTATATTGAGTATGGCGTAGTTGTATGTAGTAGTATGTATCAAGTATGGAGTAGTAAAATAAATATTATAAATATTTCCTACATTTCTCTTTTAGAATCAGAATGGCACATTTTTGTAAACTCAAAACATACTCTTGAACTAGATTTTATGGTAAAAAACCCTGAGTGTTAGCTCTAGTAGAGGCACTGCTCTACACTGTGGTCTAGAAAATAATTGCTAGTGAAAGAATTACTAACAAGGTGCCTTCAATGTGTCAAGTTGCTAAGACTCCGGAAAGCAAAACAGTGAGTGTGGGAGCCAGGTTAAACATTGCAGGCCTCCACATTAGATGTTCTTGGCAGGTCCTGCCTCGTGCGCAGGGTTCAGAGCCAATTCTGCTGTTTCTTGTACTTCTGGGGCAAACACTTTTCACTGGACACAGAAAACTAGGAGAAACCTCACGAAGAAAACTTGCCATAAAGACCATTCACGTAGGCACTGTTTAAACAGAATTCTGACCAAGAAGAATATTATTTGGCTCTACCACAGAATTTGTGCAAAAGTAATTAAAATGCCTTTATCTTTTAAGGAGGCCTGAAAATAAAATAAAATAAAATAAAGTAAAAAATGAAACTAAATAAAGAGGGTTGGGAAATCCAAGATGACTTCATTTAATGTAATAATTTAAAATATCATAAAATTATATATGAATGAAATTTATAATGCCCTGAATTACAGTCCAACAATGTTTCAACATAAATGTTTTCTTTCTCCTTGCCTGCCACAGTCAGTCTTTGGAAATGCTGTGATGCTTCTTACTCTAGTTTTCACATAGCACAGCCCGTGACCTCGGCAATAAGCCAAGCTCTTTTGCTTACACTGCATTTCCAAGGCTTTTCAGCTGCCTCCCTCCCACAAGAGAGATAAATTAACCCGGAAATTGACCATTCATCATTTTTGTGATTTCTGATCTGATGGCTAGTCCTGGCTACAAAACTGTTATGGTTTTTGCTGTTTGCTGTGTTTAAGTTTGTACCATTCAGGCTTGGATAATAAATACAGTTTGTAATCTTAAAACATTATCTGATAAAAGGAAATCTAGCAGTCTGCTTTGCAACAAGCTACTATTTGTATGCTTTGACTTTATATTATGCATTTCATTAGCTTATAGATGAAGTTGTATTGAGATCTCTTTCCATTTAGACTTTTTAAGTATTGCTTTAAAAATGTAGCGGAAAGCACGGTGTTTTATGTGCGGTAACCAACACCATTATGTTGTGATTATAAAGAAAAATTGCCAGGCTCATATGGCTTCCAACAGTAGATTTCTGTTACTTTTGCTGTCTTGCTACGTAGTGTGAAAAACGTAGAATGTGCAACATGGATTTGCAATACAGGGGAATTTTCCTTTCTGGTTTTTCAAATGACAGCAGAATCATTCTGTTCATCAAAGCAGAGCAGAATTTATTGCAATATGAATGACATACACTGAAATGAAAGATAGAGGAGTAAAGATACAGTAGAGTCACATTTTCTTACAGATTTGTGTCTCAGGTATGACTGACAATCACAATGGAAGTTTTTCCCACTGTTGGTGCCTTCCTCTTCCTCTACTGTAGTTATTGGTGCCCAATAAGTGAATGCTCCTGTTGCGATCTCTATTTCATTCAGGGAATGTGTTGCATTTGGAAGAAATCCCTGGAGAATCCCTGGAGGTATTTAAAAGGCGGGATGACATAGTGCTTAGTGACATGGTTTGGTGATGTTTTTTTATCAGAGTTAGGTTGATGGTTAGACTAGATGATATTAAATGTCCTTTCCAACCTAGACAATTCTATGACTCCATGAAATATACTGACTCTTAGAATTGTCCCTGACAAGAGATATTGTTAATAAAAAAAAATAAATTACAGTACCCTGTAGACGCACAGTAATTAAAAAATGTAGTGCTAATAAGAAATACATTAAAAGTATCTTTTATGTTTAGAGAAGCTTGTTCTGACTCTACTCATCAACAGAAAGACTGGAAATCAAATAAAAACAATCATTTCATACATTTGTATATTATTATTGTATAGAAAGTTATGGATTTTATATGGAGAGAAAATGCCTAGGCAAACTTCTAAACACAAGCTAGACTAAGACAAGTAACTCATCACATGTTTAAGTTGTATGTGCGCTTAAGTGTCTTGCTAAATAAGTCCAACACCATCACTAACAAAACCAAGTATCACCCAATGAAGAGGGTGTCAGCTTTATGCATGTGAGTAATTGGTGTCATATAAAAGAATTTACTGTACTTTTAAAATACTAATTTATTCACTCAGCTATTTTAGCATTCATCCTTTTACATTTCAGAATATATTTTTTTATTTATTCAAAATTGATTTTTAAAAAATAAATAACACACATTTTGATGTTCTGTTTTTGTCATTCCTGGAGTACTAGAAACTTGTTTCTTAGCGTTATAAACAACTTAAAAGACACTTAGAAAGGAAAAGGTTTTCAATCTTTGACAGGTTTGCAAAATGACAGATTTCTTTTAAAAAATCTCAATGACAGAGCAAAGATGTTGAGTTCTTTGAAAAAAACTACTTTCCTTTTTTCTATCTAGCCCCCCATCCCTCATTGTTTTCCCTCATGTTTTGCTCTTCTAAACTCTCTCGAATAGGGACCTTAGTGTTTTAAATTGTCAGTATGGTGAACATGTTCATGAATTCATAGATAATATCATAAGTCATTTTAGATATGACTGTAAAGGTATTTACAATATATGAAAGGTGTTTAAGCATCTATTATAGAGCTGAAAACATTAGCCAAAACTTATTTTTTTTTCTTATAAAAGCAGACTCGTTGGAAATGCTTCCATGAGTATGAGAAGCAGTTACAAGCTTTATTCTCATACTCTCCAGATTTTTGTTAAAATGTCTTGAACTTCTTCTGATGTCTATATGATACAGCTTTGGCAGCTTTGCTCCAAGTGAGTCCGAAAGTGTGCAGCTGCCTGGCTTTCCTCATTTCAGCGCAAGCTGTTGATGCATATGGCCTGGACCACCCATCTTCTTGGGATATATAAAAAAAAATTAAGTATAGAAGTGTAAGGACATTGTCTGAAATCAATCAGGATCTAGACAGAAAAAGCGTAACAAAGAATAATAAAATGAGTTGTTAAAGAAACTTAGTTGACTCCTGAGTCATATAGAGCATCCAACAGCAAAACCAGTAGATGCTCTGACAAAGAATCAGGGAAGCTTAATGTCAGCGGTAAATTCTATGCAATGTAATAATGAGAGAGAAAAAAATAGCCGAAAGCAAAAACCTGGTAAAATACATAAAAAATACAAAGAGTGCAGATATGCTGAATTTCAGAATGCTGAAATTGAAGATAAAAAGGAAATATGAAGTATACAGAGAAATAGTCTTTGCTTCTGCATCTTCTGTAACAACTGTCATGCATTAAATTCTCTCTCATAATAATCTAAGGCTTCATCCGCTCTTTTGGCTGAAGTGTCTCCTCAAGAATTGTCTGTGGCATCAAGTCAATTAATCAGCCATCAATATTTTTTTGTGCGCTATCTATAGTTACTCTTTAAAGTTGAGGATAATTTGTAATCGTTGGGAACTCTGGAGTAGTGGTTAACTTGACATACGGAGTCAGCTCAACTTTCTTCTCTTATGTGTTTGTACTTGATGATCTTCAGATCCTGGCTGGTCCCAAAGGCCAGGATGCAACATAAATATTTACTAATATTTTAATAACAATTTTCTAAATAGATCACAGAGAAAGAAAAAAAAAACACATTTTGGCTTCCCATAGTTACCTACAATAATTTCTTTGAACTCTTTGTGGGATTCTGAATCTATGGTGATGTTTTGGTCCATTAGAAATTTAGGCCAATGGGACTAAGGAACAGCCTTGTATAGGTTGAGAAAGAAATTTTATGAGGTCTAGTAGATATGACCAGCATCAGACTGCAAATGAATTTGTACTTGCATTTGATTTCCAAAGAAAAGGATGTGACAAATCACACACATTCCCAGGGCAGGAAAAAGGAAATGTTAAAATATATTAAAGTGGGCTCCAAATTCGTATGTTAGCACTCCAGTTTGCTTGGGGGAATAGAGAAAGAGACAATTTGACCTGGAGACTTAGAAACTTAATTCTGCTTAAAAATAGGAAATACTAACACAGAGGGTCATTACAATCAATGCCAGATGTGCTAACACCTTGAGTTTCAATGCACATTAGGAATTAAAGGTACTGAGCAGTGTTGAAAACTGGGCTTGATATTTTTACAGGACATTTTGTTACAATGGAAGCCCTGTCATCTGGACTTAGTGTCAAGAAACATTGGCAACTATATTTTCATAAGTTGTCACGTGGTCTGACTGCAAATGGTGTTAGGTACATAAATTAATTTTTATGGCATGGATTATACACAGTTGTACAGGGGGACTTCTGCACTGCAACAGAAAAATGTTTCTATAGTTGCTGTAAACAGATCTGAACTAGCTTTATATTAGCTCAGGTGTCAAAAACAATACAGCTACATTTGCTTAAGAACTTACTCATTTTCCAGAAGGTTTTTGCTATCTGAAACTGCACTTCGTCCTTCCACGTATGTAGTGTTATTAGCAAAACGATACTGCATGATAGAGTTAAATTCTTCTCTTCTAGTGTTTAATCCCTGAAACTGGTGCGTGACTGTGGGCAATCTGTGCAGATATCCGAGTATTTTAAAGAATAAGCTGAGACATTTAACATTAAATGATGCAGAAATGGAAGGTGGGAGATACCTCTTAAGAGCTGTCTTCCAAGATTGGAGATGCTTTGAGGTCAAACTGTTTGGTTTGGGGTTTGAACGGGAAGTAACATCTGTGTATCTCTGGAACATAAAGATACACTACAGATGCTGACCTTTAAGGTTATGAAGATATATGTGAACAGAAATCTCAGAAGTTGAAACTAGTGTAGCACATGGTTATTGTTAGCAAGAGACAGTACATTCACTGCAGTCAGCAGTTGAAAGGCAGAGACTTGCAGCTTGTGAATATCAATAATAAAGAGTAGTTCTTTGCTCTGCCATAGCCTC
This sequence comes from Gallinago jamesoni, assembly GCA_025769975.1. Lineage (NCBI taxonomy): Eukaryota > Metazoa > Chordata > Aves > Charadriiformes > Scolopacidae > Gallinago > Gallinago jamesoni. The sequence continues at coordinate 13,587,469 of JAOQGH010000001.1, read as the reverse complement.
ACGTTTGTCTCTAGCAGGAGAAGACCATCACCAGTCGGTACGGTAGGTACTCATTTTCTCATCTACAAAAACCTTGGTAAAGTAATAGTAAATGACCTGCAAATGTTTGTAGGCCTCACATAATAAAGTAAATGAAACCAAACAAATATGTAAAAACTGCTTGAAAAAAACGGCTGTTGGAGAAGAGTAAGTTTCTTTTGAAGTTGTTTTCTAAATGGAGATGGTAATATACATGCTATACAAGAGATGCAGGACTAAGTCTTCCTTTTTACCATGGCAACAGAAGATTGATCCAAGATACGAGGGTGATTTGTTCATGTTAAAGGAGCAATGCATTTTTGGAAACACAGAGAGAGGGTGATCCTAGTCTCTGTGCTGCACAGTATCTGTTTTGTCAGCTTCTATTTCCAGGAGTTTCAGTAATAACGTGATAGATTGGACCATATTTTTCAAAAATGTCCAGAGGCTTAGTATAGAAGATAAAAGTCTCTAGAAATAGGTCAGTATCCTGGATGGGGATCCCTGAGGTCATTTATCAGAGAATACTACTGAAAAAATCAGGAAATCTAATAAAACTAGTGATAATTGACTTCTTTGTATGTATGTTGAATACAAAAATAATAGTTAAAATTTCATATAGATTAGACTTTCTGCATAGAACTTGCTTGAAGAGGCTTATTTTTGGAAACATACAAGTTTTGTGCTTTTTCTATGTGATAGTTCCTAATGACATTGCCTGTCTGCCCTATATTCATTCTTTCCTTTCTCAAATCCCTTCCCAATGAAACACCTCAGAGGAGACCTTGATTTTAATTGAACAAAACCCCTAGTTATTCTGTGATGCAATGTCACTCTAATTGTATAAAATGTTTATAAATTAACTTCAAAGTCATAACAGCATTAGTTGTCATGTAGCAAAAAAATTCTTTATAATATTTTTTACTATTTAATTACCAAGTATATTAAAGTGGTGACACCTTTAAATAAAGAAAAACGCAAGAAGAAATTATGTCCATGAGGTTACACAAATTACTATCAGTTTCTGCAGTAAAGAATTCAAATTCTGACATAACCCCATTTGGGGTTTAAGTACATAATAGGGGTTTATTTGTCTTCAATAGGAGTGTTCTGGTTGACAAAAATTTGAAATCTGTAGATTTTCATGAAGCTGTTGAAAGTAATGGTCATCACATAACTGTGTCTGCTGAGAAAAATGCAAATTTCTTTGTTTTCATAAGTAACCAGGGTTGGGAATCTCTATCATTGTTCCATTTTTTGTTTTTATTCAGCCTGTGAGATTTCAGGAATTTGCAAAATTTGAACTCCAGCCGGACTCTTCCAACAGTATCATTACAGTGTCCACATCTCGATTCCAGACACTATTTATTTGGGCTTATTTTTAAAAAATGATATTTCTTTTCTGTGCAGTGCTGTTCGCTGTCTAATTGTAGATAATTTATTAACCATATGGAATAAAATGATAACTTTATTTCTCAGTAAAGCTGACTTTATTGATATGAAGCAGAGAGGTATTCTGCTGCGACCATCAAAATATGTTTTATAAAATCAACATTTATCTCTCCTTCAGATTAGCGAGTTTAGGATCAGAACATGGTCCTGTTCCTGGTGTACGAGCAGTAAAAACCACAAAGCATCTTCAGATCCTTTTGCATTTCCAAAATGGGAATTTACAAAATTTTTCACCTCCCTGATGTCTTGAATACGGGGGTTGTTCATGCAGCTGTGAGTGTGTGGCTGCAGCATTTCAAATCTTGTCTTGTACCATAGCTATAAGCACAAAGCTCTTTCCAGTAAACTAATTATAAAGGCAGCAATTTTAAGATATTATTTGACTGTAGCAAATAGGATTTTGTTCTTCCAACAGAATAATTTGTGAACAGTTCTTTCAAACTCAAATTTTGGAGGAGATCTGTATTTTGCTTTATGAGAGTCCTGGTCTGTGTCCTGTGGAGGTGTTTCACACCATGCTGCTTTTCTTCAGTTTCTTTCATTCTAAACAGCTAGGAAAATGTACTTTTTTTTTTCTTTCTCAATTGAATTATTTGTACTGTGCAAGTGACAGCCTAGATTGTTGCTACTATTACTTCTTTCTTGCTCTACAAGTCCTTCACCAATTTCTACCTAAAGCATACTTTCCCCATCACTGCTGTGGACCTTCAAGTCCTGCTTTCTGCTTCCTCAGGCAGTCATTCGTGTTCAACGATGATTTTGCAAGCCGAGCTCATTGGAATAGTTGAATTTCTTAATCTTAATTTCTTAATACTTGAATTTCTTAAGGTTACACTTGTTTCCTCATATGCTGCTGATATATTGCTACACATCATTATCTCTTGGTGACACAAAAATATGTCTCAATATACCTCTAAAGGCATATTACTTTCCAGCACAAATGGTACGATTACCATGATTAGGAAGAACAAATTATATTTCAATAAGAAATGCGTTTGCACAGTGTCGTTATTTGAAGAAAACCTCTTAAAATTTCCTGTGAAAATATAAAATGCATTATTAATTCATAGCTAATGATGAAACTAATCTGCTGTCCTGGTTTGGGGTGGGACAGGGCCCACCTCCTGTTCAGTGAGAGGGGCTCTCACTTATACCCGTTGCCATGGCAACCAGGGCCAGCCGACTGGGCTGTTTACCTCAGGGAGGGGTTGCACCCGTGGGGAGGCCTGGGCAGGTCAGGTGACCCAAACTGACCAATAGGGTGTTCCACCCCGTCTGCCACGTCACTATAAAAGCTGAGGGACCAAAAGAGCCAGGTTGGCTTTTCTTTATTGGGGTGGCGTCTTTACTGACTGATGTCTGGGGAGCACCCTGTCAGTTTGTCTGCCTTTGATCCTCATCAGTGTGTTCTGGAATCCAGTTCCCATTTGTCACGGAGTCTAGTCTGGAACTTTCTCAGTGCCGGCTGGTGGCATCTCCCTGGGAGCTTGATAGTTTTGTATATGTTGTATGTATTTCATTATTTCTTTTGTGTTTTATTCCTAACATTTCATTGAAGTAGCTTAGTTTTTTCTAAACTTGTAAATCCCTTGTTAGGAAGGAGAGAGGATTTCTATCCAAATAAGAGCACTTCTTTCTGTAACTGAGAATTGTTCCTAACTATTAGAGCAGAAACACCTAAATCATGTTTTTAATGATATAAATTTCATGCCCGTGAACATTTGTAAATCATAAGGTTGCAGGTACAGGCAATGCCATCACGTAATCCCAGTCTACAGCTTCTACATTTTTTCCATTATAAAACTCCAACATCCATCATTTTATAGCCATATATTGTAAGAATGAGTCAGTTGTTTCTGCACCACAAGGGATGCATCTGGATTGAATCTTGTTACCCAACATATAAGTCAGACCGTTAGGATTTGCTTCTCTAGGGATAATTCTGACTCACCTTTCATGAATGTTCTGTGTAAAGGTCCACATTTTTAACCAAAACCAATGACCAAGTATGTACATCTTGAGTATATCGTGGAAAGTCGTGCAGTGCTAGTGCCACTGCTTTCAGAGGAGAATATTCACTTCTGCGTTGCGCTGTGCTTATGGCTGAGAAGCTATTTCAGTTGTCTCACTGTGCGAAATAATAAGTTAAAAAAAAAAAAAAAGACTGTGAGAAAAGAAGTGTTTATGCTTTGCTTTTCTGCCATAGGAATTTGAACTTTTTGAGGAAGAAAATACAGCAGGGAGTACACGTAGCAGCTATGGAAGCCATGTTGTCATGGTTCTAGGGAGGGCAGGAGGAAACCAAAGAGATGAGGAAATAACTTGAAATGAAAGTTGAAAGTAAGTTGAAAATTTGCAGAGTAACCCCATTGCACACTGGACATCTTCATTATCCTTTGATTATATGAAGAACATTTATATTGTGTGAAAAGAAAACATATTAAGAGGACTTTGTTAACGCTGTTAAGATAATTGCTGAAAGTTATAAAATGTCAAAAATAATGTACAGTGTTAATTCATTTATTATAGACTATAACAGTATATAAATGCTTATGTGATCACATACTTTATAAATAGGATCTTTGCTTATTCATAACTCAGATGATGCTCACTAAATGAGCAGCAGCTTAGTATTTTGTATTTTCATTGATGCTTGTGTGTGTCCTCAGGTCTTTCTTACACAAAATTAAAATTGTGCAAATAAGTTGGAAAATCATGTTTTTTCCTTCATATGGTATTCAATTCTTTATAGTGTCTAAATGTTTTGCAAACATTATTTGTCTTCACAACTTCTACTGTTAGAAGAACCAGAGATACAGAGATGAAGAGAGCAAACAGAGCTCTTTGATTTCCTTTGATTGCAAACTTAATTTTGATGCTATTTGCAATAATGTAGGGGCCGAGTTAAAGTTATAAGGAAATTCTGAACCTAACTTCGAAGGATATTTTAAATATGTATGCAGACAAACTATGCCAGTAAAAACAAGATAATTGTATCTCACAGGCACTGAAATCTTGGCTTCAGCTTGTGCTACATACCCCAGCTGAGAATGTAGTGATGAAGTCATCATATCTGAGGCCTAATTCTGAAGGGTGTGCAGTTTCTCCTACACATGGATAAAAAACATTCAGTTACTGGGTTTAGAATGTTTCTGTAACAGCGACTGAAATAAGAAAGGTACGGAAGTCAATTCTTATAAATTCCCAATTGTCCACTCTTAAGTTAAAGCATTTGCATCCTGCTATTTGTAAAATAAAACAAGCCCAAGGAGCGGTGCCTTGCTACAGCTGAACTGAGAGACAGAAAAAATGAAGCTAGAGTGGGGGTACAGACAAAAAGTTCTAAAATCTGTGAAACAAATCTGACTTATAAGCTGTTTCTTTGCATCTGTTTAGGTAAGACTTATGAAAATCACACACAATCACATACTTTTGGGTAATCAAAGAGCTAGTATTCACCAGTGATCACCATATGTTAGTGCCAGAGTTCCTGTTTTTCATGGGGAAAAAATAGCTATGTGTCAAAAAGCACTGCTGTGATTACTATGGAATTTTTTTCCAAATAAGTACTACATAAGTATTTCCTTCTTTCTCCTATAGAGATAGAATTTCCATTCCAGTAAATGACAAATTACACTGGCCTTAGGCCAAGATTAGCAGGCCTGGAAGATCAGCTTAGTGACACATTTAAGGAATCTCACTGTGGCTTTAGGCTGGACATCACAGGAAAGAGTCTCACTGAAGCTAAGGCTTTGCTTGAGCAGAAAAATGTTCTGCAAAGCTCACATCGTGGCACCAGTAGGTGAAGAAACACCATTTTAGGATTTTTGGTTCTTGAGTTAACAAATCTGCAGGCTCTCTAAGAGAAGGTTTCCACAAACACAAATTATGGTCTACCTCTCTTCTGTGGAGGCCCATAAGTGAATATTTTCAAGTTTGAAAAAGATTCAGGCCAAAAGGTAACAAAGTTTAAGAGTGCAAAGTAGAAAAGAGTATTTTATGAATCTGTGGGGGCTTTTGTAGGAGTTTTATTGCAAAGAATAAATGTGCATAGTATACCAAAGTTATAACTGCCCATGAGGAACAAAGCTTTGTGTGGGATTTTCTGATGCTATTTAAAATACATGCTTTAAAGCGCATTTTTCAAAACATTTGTGTTCATATGACCACCCATCAGAGGTACAACTATGAAATATAAGGTGAAAAATACATGAACGCGTTGAGTTGGTCAAATTGTCCCTTTGTAGGAACATGTAGAAGGACTCATGTAGAAACTGGAATATCTTAACAGTAGCAACGATAATAATAATGATAATAATAATAATACTCCCTTACACCTATTTATCACTGGCCATCTGCAGGTGACCAAAATGTTTTGTAAACAGCTTTTGTGATTTCATAGCGTGTGAGGTTATCTCTGCTCCATTTTATAAGTTGGGAAATGTCAATGAATGGTTTGGGCTGTTATTTTTCAAAATGACTGGTTTTACAGGGCGTATGAAAAAGCTAATACCTGAGTTACAAAGGTTCTGGAATTGAAGTCAGTAGGATCTACATGTGCTTATTTTCTAAAAATGGGGATAGAATTTGTGGTCAACAGGAATCACAGCAGGAATTAACCGGCACTTCAACCACAGTTAACTGGCCTGAGCTCCACAGGGCAGACCAGAACCCAGGACTCCCAAGTGGCAGTCCTGAGCTTCTTATGCATTCCTTTCCAAGAAAATAGTGTCATTTATACAAATACAGTTTGTTCATTTTTTGCCAAAAATAATAAGAAAAGTTAATATACACAAAAATGTGCATTTGCAGAGAGTAGAATAATAAATGTATTTGGGACTGCTCCCTTAAGCAAAGCTTTTAGGTTCTGCGTTGTGCTCAATTTATAGAACCCAAATTCAACATATTTTAATATATAGAGTGGAAGTTACACGAATGTTAGTTTAATGAACACATAGTATAATATATAAGCAATGGAAAATAGCTTCTTAATGCACCTCTTCTTCTGTCGACATTCACAGCCCATGGCTGAATGACTTCAACTCCAAATAAAGAGTATGTAGGAAACTGAACTGCCTGAAGTGGATCAAAGGATTGATGTAAATATATTGTAGATTGAGAAAAATAGAGTAAGCATGTCACCTAAGAATGACTGGTTTGTTTGTCACTCTTTCAGGAGTTCTGCAAGGGCACAAGATACCTGGAACACTGCTGTGTCTCTTACTACCCTCAGCTGACGGACAAAGCTGTGAAAACAATGGTATTTTACCGCCAGGCACTGACATCTGTCAGCAAAGCAGGTTCCCAAAGGTATGTGAAAGAAATGCTTTTTGACCATAATTACAGTGATAATCAAAGCTGGCATGGAGATCTTTCCAAAGGAGTTGTTAGGTAGTTTTGCAAGCAGTCTTCTCTGCCATGCTTTCCACTACACCTTATAGACTAACACAGAAAAACCCCAACAACCCAACCCCAAAAACCCTACAAAATGGCAGTAGATACTTTTAAGCTGGAAAAACAGAGTTTCTGATTATCAGACCAGTGAACTGTAAAATAGCATGATAAGAAAGGAGACGGGGGCAAGGTGTTAAGGAGTATTAAGTGTTAGGATGGCTCTTGATAAAGAAATTAACTGGGTTGTTTTTTGTAGTTCCTGCAAATGGGAACAAGAAATAAATTCAGTGACCTAGTAATTCCCTTCCAGTGCTTTGTTCCTAGATGGTATCTTTTCTCTAAAAGGTTATAAAGCCAATCTGTTAACTGCTAATACCCTACTATTTTCAGAAAAGAACATCAAGACTCTTTCAAATAAACATATGCACAAGTTTACAAGTCTTTTTTTGACTTGAGTCCAGCTTGCAACTCCATAAAGTGAGATGGGTACACCTGTGGTTGTTAAAACTAATGGGTCTTTCAAATACTTTGGCCATCTCTGGTGTAAATTGAGGGGATCCAGCTGCATAGTAAGGAAATATTTTCCACTCAGAGACAGTTTAAGAATGGTCAGGAGATTAAAATAAGGATGAATGTGTTCCAAAGGGTATATATTAATATGTCTGACAGTCATGTCCTGCTATACTATGTAAGCAAAAAAGAATTAAAAAAAAAAAACCATAGCATGAGAACATTGAAAAAATCAATATACAAATACATGTCCATTAAGAATGTTTTGGCATGCGCTATGCAGGTTACTCTAAAATGAGAAGAGTTTATCACTTTAATCATATTTATTGGGGAAAATTAATTGTCTTTCAATAAACCCCAACTGCTTAATTAAAAGTGCAGTGAGCCTCCCTGCCGCATTTCTATATTCCTAGGGCAGGTAGGTACTAAATGCTGGTACTAAAATATTCAGCAGTGCATTTCTGAGTCTTATTCAAGGAATGAGCCTGATTCAGAACTAATTCTTATTTCATAAGAAAAAAAATGAAGTTGCTGTGGGAAACATATCCTATGTATGAGGAAATATAGCAAGAACCGAATATAAATCTCTGGTTAAATAAATGAATCAGCTATGTAAGTAGCAAAATTGTGAAGACAGTGATGGACAATGAATTCTTTAATTCAGTACTCTTAAGGGAATAGGATTAAGTGTATGATGAATGTAAATTTCTCTTAAATGCATCTGATACTGATTACTGAGTTCAGTCAACAACTTTGGTTTATTTCAATAGGAATATTAATCTCTTTATTAATATTTTAATCTAGTAGTCTATTACAGATCTAATATTGAAGATATAGCTATATCTGGAATAAGCAAAGCACAGAATTATCTCTATATTCCAGGAAGACTGTGTCATGAGATAGTGTGCTATTTTTTGTTCCACAACCCGAGGTCCCAGCTTTATCTTGCCTACTTGTCCCTTTTAGATTCTTGTAGACCGGCTGTTTCATGCAAGTGAAACTCTCATCTCTCTTTCCACCATCCCACTCTGCTGATTTTAATCAAGTCTCTTTTAAAGGTCTTTACCTTTACCCTCTTGATTATTGGTCCTGACTGAATAAGGTAATTAAAGTAAATACAAAATTTATTTTTGACTGTTTCCACTGAAGTCAGTGGAGCAATTAAGTAGCTTACATGACTGCTTATGTACCTTAAGGACTCTGTCTCATGTGTTTCCCAAATGCAAATTCCAGCATTAAAGGCAATGAATATCAGTTTAGAAAAGTGGAATCGTGAAGTGACACTAAGAGCTCTACTTCAGAATTAAAGAAAAACAACTATATGTTTGAAAGGTCTTGGTGTGAGATACTCGTTTGTACTAGAGAACTGAGATAGTAAATGGATATAACCATCCTATAAGTGTAGCCTAATAGTTTAGTGAGAACAGTGCAACAGAGAGTCAGGCTAAAGGCTCATATGTGCTACATGCAAAACTATGAGGTTGGGAAATTAAACCATTCTAATTAGGTGAAAAAAATCCCACAATACTTTGAACTGTACAGGAATCACAGTTAGCTAAGGCCTAATATGCTCCTGATATTTAAGTGATAGTTCCTGTAAAGCCTCTTGAGGTGATTCAGAATTCAGAAACCAGACTGGACCTAATGCTCGCGTGATGTACTTGAGCTCACTCTGAGGATTTGCGGGAGCCCATTTCCCAGTGACCACAGGTCAGTGCGTAGCAGAAGCAGATTTGACAATTGATGTGGGTCTGTGCTCAAACCGCAGCAAGGCTGCAGTGAATGAGTGAATGTGTCCTAAGCATACTTTCATGAAGTACAAATGAAACATACTTGTTTTGTATCTACAACTGGATAAAGCAGGTCATCTGCCTACATCAAAGTGTAATCCAGCTCCCCTTCTGGCGTAAATGGACCCAGGCTCTTGATTCCCCACAGCATTTAAAAGCCAGTCAGTTCTGGTCAGGTTTAGGAATGAGTTTTAAGCTGTGAGTCTCCAAGATGCCAATCTAATGTCCGTCACCCTTAATATGGGCATTAAGAGTATGGCAGACCAGGTACTATACACCCAGAACTGCACAGTGGCCAGACACACCACAGGGACTGAAAGTATTTTGGAAAAGAACTAAAGTTTAAGCATGGCTGATATATCTGAGTATATAACTTAATCAAACTTTGTGACTTCAGTAAGAGTAAAAAATATATAATGCTATATTATACGGAAGGTATTGACCCTAGGAGAGCTCTAACCCCACTCTGATAGGACCACTGTAGATAGCACACACTGTGCTAATTCATTCCAGGGTTTAATAGTCACTGTAGAGACCACAAGACCAATGTAGATGCTTAATAACTTCGAAGATATTTCCAGTGTGCTTCATGCTTTCCAAACCGTCCTTGGTTTCTTTCCGTCTGTCTCACCACAAACAATTCTGCTGTCATTACTTTTATTTTCTTTACTTCTCCCTGACTTGGTTTTCTTAATGTCATCTCAGAACTTTCATCTCAAAACCTCTACTTCTTATTAAATACTTGTTAGATACAGAAAGTGTTTTGAAGGATTGGTATGCAGGAGTATAAATTGAAAAAATTATTCTAAATGAACGACACTTCATTCTGAAAAAAAGATATTGAAAATATGATAATTTCCTCATAACATTCTGATTTACAGTTTTTCTCATATTAAGCCCCAATGGGTTTTCTTTTACCCCCAGATTACTGTTGTTGACTTGCTTTTTCTGTGACTTCATATCTCTGTTCACAGCTCTAAACAGTGTCTCATCCTTTTTGGGCTGTGGTTCCTTGTACATCTCCCCGTAGAAACAAGAGGTAGTAGGGACAGAAATTTGGGTTCAGTTCCAGTTTATGTTGAGTGAACCACGATCAAAGAGCTGACCTGACTTCTTAGAAGACCATTTGTGTTATTGTAGCCTTTGCAGGATGACCCAAGATTACGCCTCTGCCTCAGAGTCCCTTATGCTATGGGTTCTCCAAACGTCTTGATTAAACTCTTCTGACTCAGCCAAGGAATTTCCCAACCAGTTACTTTTACTGTAAAAAAAAAAGCCCTGGAGAGTTGGAGATCTTTACAAAACAAAAAGCAACCATGAGACACACATCTCCACCCAGTGTTATCTTTGCCCTTTTTGTGTTCTTTAGAACTAGGCAAACTTTGCCAATTCTACTTTCTTGAGCCTGGCTTTCTGGTATGCGATGGTGGATGGTTCTTTTCTTTGCCAGCCTCAGTCCCTTTGCACCGTATGTGCAATGACAGGAAACTCTTACCCTGTGCCATTTGAGTCTGGGACAAAAACAATCAGGTCGATCAATCACGTAGAACAACTCAGCACTGAAGATTTTTTGCTTGTTCCTTCCAACAGGTTTGAAGAGCCTCCTTAGACCTAGCTAGGCTGCACAATAGATTGACCACATCAAGATCAGAGTGACTTTTCAGTGCAGACTCTAAAATTGTCTTTAGATAGAATGATATTCAGAAAATACAGGACTTCACAGCTAGGTTAAGGTATATTCCACATCCTGTATGAATGCAGAGGAAAAGGCTGTTTTCAGGTGTAATTTACATTCTGTGGGTGTGAAATGTACATTTCAGATACATTTCCTTCCCTGTTTAAGGATATAGAAGATGACATTTATGTACAAATCAGATTAATCTGGAGAACTAAACATGCTAGTGGCTTAGGTTCTAAATAAGCAATAGAAGAAATGTGGTTTTAGTTTAAAGTTGCCCTACAAAATCTGTAAATCATATATACTTCATTTTGCCAAAGGAATTCCCCATTCTTTATTACTAAATGCTAGCCAGTCCTAGCAGACAGCTCTTAATATTCTGAGCCTTGCAAATATTGAGGCATATCTCTTGTATTGTGTCACATTCTTTTTCAAAGTTTTATTTTTACTGTTTTGTTAGATTAAAATAGAAAACATATGGAGCCACAAAGTTCTTCAAGTTTCAGTCCAATGCAGCTTCATAGGAAACACTTACGAGAATATAAATTGTCCATTCTTTCCAGTATCAGGTAGCATTTGAGATTGTATTTGCCAACACACCCGCCTGGTTCCAGGTTTATTAAATGTTAGAAGGAAAAAAAAGTCTGTTGCCTGATACCCTGCTGTGTATATCTGTTTCCAGGGGCTAACAGCCTTTTAATTAATGCTGTTTCTAAATGCCATAAAGAATCATGGATAACCTACCTGTGGGAGTGAATGATACTGGTACAATTGCTATCTTCTTCTAGAGGGAACAAGAGCTAATTATCTGCTTTTAAAAATGTGGCTTCTGCAAGAAAAGGGTGTATTAGTTGTCACTTAAGACTAATCCTAGAAGAAATACTACAGTGGCATCTTCAGAGATGTACTTTTCTTCCCTGTGAAACATTCTCCTTAAACTTCAAAGCACAAATACCCTTTAAGTTCAGCTGCAGGGCTGAGGAAGGTGTGGCTCTCTGTTGACATTTCTGGGTGCAAAATGAGGGAGGGAATCTGCCGTGGCCTTGAGAAGCCCTGGCTGGCTGGCCCCGTGCTCTCACCAAAATGCAGCTCGGCTGGAACAGCTTGGTTCCACCAAAAGCTGTTCTTTGAGAGCAAAATTAAATGCTTCGTTCTTTTTTCTCTGCGCTGATACGAAACCAGTTACAATTCTTGTAAACTCATCACTACTCTGTTAACAAGTGACTCATCAACAAATACTATTACAATTTTTGTGTTTTAGATGGAAATGACATTAGGTCTTAATAGCTACAGCACATTTGACATTTGGAGAACGTTCTGATTTTTGTTGTTGTGTTTTCTGATGGCTGCTGTTGGTTAGAAAGGAGATTGCAAGAACTCTGTTTTCTTGAAAAGGCAGGATTTCTTAGGTATTATCCAAATAGTCACATCTCAAGGCAGGAAGGATTTGGGAGTCAACACGCATGTAATGGGAAATGAACACAGCCTACACATGATTTGGTAAAGGACTAATAATTACTCTTAAATTTCCTCTTGAAGAAGCAACAAAAATACCATAGTTCTGTCTTCTCACTGACTGTAAATCGCTCTTCAGAAGTGACGGCGGCTCCTGCAGCGCCATGTTTCAGCAATCCTGCGCTCTTGAACGGGATGCCATAAGAAGACACAACTACTGCTCCTGACATGGACCTCAGAATACTTCAGATTTTATGGAGTCTTATCACCTTTTCTAACCTGGAGCACGCTTGCAGGGTTCTCTCTGCTTTTCCTATTAGCTGCCTGCCTCCACTTCCCTCTTCTGCTTAATTTCTCCTGTATTTGCACTATAAACAGTTCTCCCATGTTTAAATGTGTCTTTTCCATTACTTTTTACTCAATTGGGTTTTTGTAACCTTGCTTTTTACTCTTATGTTTTGTAGCCTCATCTCAAAAAGTCTTTTCCAAAAGCTCTGCTTTTTATTATGATGCACCCAGTCAAACATTTCTGACTTTTGGAATGGCTCGGGATTCAGCCTGTGATGCAGAACTTATTTCCCAGCTATCCCCTCTTAGTAGAAGGGATTGAAACTTTGGGTAAGGATTCAATTAGATCGTCCAGCGCTGCTCAAACCATGTGTTCGGGCCAGTATTTTTGTCTGACTTATACCAAGAGATATTTGCTTTGCAAAAGATGCAATTATTTGCTGAAATGCTTTTATTCATCAATGTGCTTCTTTAAGACACTATGTAAATAAATAAGCAGGCTCTATCATAGTACAGTATATCTTAAATAAATGACTTATTTTGCCATGTGTTGGTGATTAACGAATGGCTGTTTCTGGCAAACTAATCAACTGGAGCTCCAGGCATGGGACAGCCTGAGTTTCAAGAAAAAAAAAAAAAATAGTAACAGCTCCCCTTATACGAGCTTCAGACAGCCGCCATACATTGCACTTTCCATGAAAAACAGGAATTTGGACTTGGATGAGTTGATTTTTATTTTATAGCTTAGAGCTTATAGCTCATATAAATTGTGCACACATTCCTCTATGGCACAGGCCTCCCTAATATAAAAACAGATACAGCCTTGTGTTCCTGTGGTTGGTACAGCGTGTCAGTGTTAAGACGGCTTAAGAAAACACCCCGCAGTGGTTGCAGAGGACCCCTCCCTGCTTCACTAATTTTGTCCCTTTTGCACCTCTCCTGCATCCCCTTTCCTGCTGTGGTGGTGCAAGCGTTACAGCTCTGCCTCTTCTGTAACCATCTTCAGCATTTTCACTTTGGGAAAAAAAAAAGAAAAAACCCACCCAAGCCATAGTAGCATTACTGGCAGATAACAGACCGCTTTAATTTGGATATTTCTTTTTTAGTATTGTCTAGATGCCGTATCTTATATTGTTACAGAGCTTGGAGGTTGGCGGGCAGGGAGAAAGGCTACCTCGCCGCGGCTGCGACACAGCAGCTCAGGTTGAATCTCCTGCAGGGGACAGGGGACATGTGGAGCTGGCTCTTCCCCAAGAGCACATGAGCAGGCTCGGCGTGGGGGGCTCTCTGGAGTGGACGAGCCGGGGTGGGGGGAGGCAGGGGCTCGGCGCAGCCGGAATGGGCTGGCAGCCAAGGCACAGAAAGAACTGATGGAAAGAAAGAGACGTTGAAACGACTGAAAGTGGCGGCTTGAGTTTCTTCAGCTCGGGAAGGCAATGAAAGCTGCTGGGCTGATGCTGCCTGGAGAGGAGAGAGTTGCTCTCCAACTTCTTTATGGGGCGTGTCACTCAGCAGGTCTGACTTTCTCCTGTTTCTGTATCATTTTGCTCTAGTTCATTGTTTCTGTGTTTCAACGCTGCAAAGGGGCGCTGGCCACAAAATGCCAAGGGAGCTCAGAGGGGCCATGGGTGGTTTTTGGACACTTTATGCCAATTCTCTTCTGGTTCATCTATCACAGAATCTGCGAAACAGCCTTGGGGCAAACTCCGGGTGGGCACAGGTACCAGTGGGGCTCTGCTGCGCTGCCCCCTGTGTCTTCCGGTCAGTTTCAGAAACAACACACATTTTTACAAAGAGGCGGGTGAGAGAAGATCACTACAAGTGGGGAGGTCCAGCCACAAGGCAAGCAGAAGGTGTGCCAGGAAAGGGTAAAGACACTTGGAGGTGCCCCAGAGACTGTTCAAACAAAAAAAAACTAGAGATAGGGACCAGCACAGTTACTACAGCCTCCTATACAGCTATAAAAAAAAAAACCAAAAACCACTTTAGAAACACTGGGGTATCTTTTGCTGTAACTGGTTTATTTATCTTGCTTGGTGTTCTGTTTCCTTCCCAACACAATGCTGTTACTCCAGTGGCATCGCCTACTCTGTCCCAAAGAGCTGTGCTTTAGGCTCCCCAGCCCGGAGAGGCGCTGACACACTCCAGCAAGCGCCCGTGAGGGCCACCGAGGCCATTAAAGGGCTGGAGCACGTGAGGTGCGACCAGAGGCCAAGAACTGGGTTGCTCAGTCTCAAGAAGAGGAGGCTCGGGCTGGAGGAGACCTCACAGCTGTCCGTAACTGATCAGAGGATGCAGAAGAGAAGACACGGGCAGACTGTTCTCCAAGGGGCACTGCTAGGACAAGTGGCAAATGTAAAGTTCTGATTACATACAAGGAAAGTATTTTTTAATTGGAAGGCTGATCAAACACGTGAGCAGGATCTCACAGAGGCTGTGCAGGCTTCATCCCTAGAGATATTCAGAGCTCAGCTGGCAAAGCTAAGACCCACCTGGTCCAGCTGGATCCATTTAGAGCAGGACCAGGACTAAATGATCTCCTGAGGCCCCTTCCAACCTAATTTATTCTGAGTCTGTAACCTAACAAATTACCTCATTTTCTAGTTTCCACGACATCGCTTGTAACATTGAAAGCTTTAGTTGAAACAAGCAGCTCTTGCTCAATAAACCTAGCTTTTAATGTTCTTTTTAGAAACAGCCTCTGCAAATTATTTTTTTACTCATGTAATTTTATTTTATTTTTACTCTTGTTGCAGAAAGATGCAGCCAAATTGCAGAAACAAGAACATAATGATGCTGACCCTCCTTCCTGGCTTTGATGTGACTGGGATGGTAACATAGTCACCTTCACCAAAAAACACACATCAGAGCCTGAAGAAATAAATTCTTTAAAACGAAAGATGAAGAAATTGCACATCTTCCACAGTTTCAAGGGTTTTTCACTAGAGCATGAAAAGTACACGTGTGGGTTTTTTTTCTTAAAACTAATCATGCTTTAATACAAGGTGGTTTGTTGGATTAGTGTGGAATCATTGCAAATCCTTCTGGGGGGAGCGCGTGTGCCTTCAAGCAAGACAGCGGCGCTGAAACAACACTGCGAACCATCAGATCCTGATACAAGCTGTCTTCATCTTCCAGTAACGGGAAGTTTTTGTAGTCCCATGCAGAGTAAGCAATAAATGAATCTGTGTGTGTGTGGGGAGGGTTCTTATTTGCCACGAAGGTTCTCTCCAGGACATAAACACTCTGATTCCCCACAGAAATTCACACTTCATGCGGCTGCTTCTCATCAAGCACAGTGTTCTTGAGCAATGAGGAACAGTGAATAGGTAGTGACTGCTGATTCCCTAATAAAGAACTGTACATGCACATGTAGGTGCAGTTCTCTGCTTCTCAACAGTCACTTGTGTATCCAGAGCCCTAATGCTCATAAAAACCTCTCGGGCTGAGGTCAGGTCTCTCAGCGAGCTGATGTTTCCGTGTGCTGAGCTGCGGGCCGCCTGGCAGCGTCAGGAGAATCAAATGAAAAGGAGAACAGATGAGAAAAGTGTTAAAGGATAAATCTTCTCCAATTACAAGAACATGTCTTCTCATCAAATGGACAAAAAAAAATGAGCACATACAGAATTTGCCATTCAAATCCTAATTACTGATAACCCACTAATCTTTCCTTGTCTAGAGGAAAATGTAAAGTTTCACCTCACTATAGCAGAACAAGACATTACTTAAATATCTTCAGGGAAGCTCCCAAAGATTTATCTTTCTTCAGCTCATTCTTGACCTTTATGTTAAAGTTCTAGCCGGTCTCAACATTTATTAGCTTGGAAAGACTATAAAGGGTAGCTTTAGTGCTAGCAGGTTTTCTGATGGCTTATTTAGACTTCTTTAAGCAAATAACTACCAATCCCGATGTTCAATTCCAGCAGGGTCAGGCTATGAATTCCTTAGCTTGCTTACATGGAAGAAAGAACATGTTTTCTTACTGTGCTCTCCCTTCCAGTCCCAAAAAAGCACGACCTTATTCCCAGAGGCTGGCTTTGCAGTCCGGGTGAATAATGGAACCATTTAATGGACTCAATTTTGTGAAGTGTCTACTCTTTTTATTTTCAGTATTTTTATGCTGAATTTTATACTGAATATATATTTATTTCACCTCAGTATTTAGAGGTGCTTCTTTCCCTTTGTCTGCAGCACTGCACACCAGTCATTAATTTCAAAAATTTTTCAGGTAATCTAACCATTGCACATTTATTAATTTTGTATCTTTTTAAAGTGGCATAATAAAAATTACTAGTAACTACTAATAACATCTCTTTTAGTAATAATATTAGCAATGTTTTATCTATTAGTGTTTATATTAAAAATACATACAATTTGCCATACCCATCAGCGCCCACCTCATCCCAACAAACAGTACACACAACAGGAAACAGAACGTGGTGTTTTAACTACCCTGAATTATAGTAAAAATGCTGCCCTTGACTACTGAAGTCCATTAGCCGGGGGCAATGATACCTTTCGGGGAAGGCCGTGGGAAAGAAGATGTTCATTTCATAATGTACCATTACGATCTAAATTACACACACCTTACACACACACCTTAAAGCCTGAGCTGACACCGAATTCCTCATCGCTACTCTCCATTCACTCAGTTGGCAGGAATTCCAATGTTTTAGTTTTAAAAGACAAATTTCAGTACTTCATTTATAAGGTGCCCTATATACATACGGAAAGGCTTTTAAGAGCTCCATTTACTTTCCTGTGTGTGTTTGTATTATGGTAACACAAAATACTCCACAAAAATCATGTATGTCCTTGTGCAGGGCATACACGCTTCCCTCGCCTCTCTCCTCTGCCCTTCTGCCTCAAAGAGCTTGCAGTCCCCTCATGCAAGCCTGACAGGGGAAATATATCAAATAAAAAGATTCTAGCTCTCATTTATTAGGCAAATACTTGCATTTGTTGGCAGTTTTTACTGCCGACAATGTTCATGTGGAGTCCAGTTGGTGGAGTGTTCCTCCTTGAAATCAGCCAACTCCGTTGCATTTTTGAGTATTTATTTTAAAAGCTTTTCTTTGCAGACACAGAGTAGGAGACACAGCTAGAGCTCTTATTTCTATCCACAAATAAGTGTCAGGATGACACAGAGCAAGTTCTGTCATTTCATATAAGTAGTTTAAAACATACAGTACCCATCTGCTCATGGGACACACACCAAACAAGAAGACCAAATAAAAACTATAGTTCTGGAAGTGGTTTTATCCTTCCGTGGTGCAAATAAATTGGTTGAAGAAAAGGCTCTACACTTTGCATAAACTAGCAGAGTTCTCACAGAACTGAGACATTCAATTAAAAAATATAAAGTAGTTTGCAGAGTAAATGTTTGTATTCTGAAATACCAGATGTTGAAAATGTTTTTTATTTTTAAATGATGGCTCCAAACTTTTGTTTGAAAGTTACCAGCTTTATAACTTGACCCACTTACCATGTCAGTTTAACAAATTCTGAATATGTAAGAACTTGTCATACCTAAAAGGCACTAAAAGTAAACCAGACCTGTGAAGCATCAGCCACTGTCATGAGCAAATCTTGGGTTAAAACACCCTCATTTTTAATATTGTTTCTTTCTTATATTAAAAATATGCATCCAAAAAGTTTCATAGTTTTACAGAATGTTCCTTTACAATTTCTTGATTTAATCTCTTCGGGCAATTTCACCTTTAAGAACTCTTCAGCTTGACAGACTGGATCCAGCTTTGGCTTTTAAGATACACTTTGCCATTTTGTGTGTCAGCCTTAATCCATTTGTCTGTTTCATTCTTTTGATTCATGTGACCTGGAAAAGAGAGTTGTTATTAGTTTAATTTGACACACAGTAAATACACCATCTCCACATTGCCTTCTTTTTTTTCAGGCTCCCCGGAAATACTTGCAAGGCTTTTATTTGGTAGAATTTGTGGTTTTAACAAGGGTTTCTGCCATTTCATTCGTGATACTCGTTTTTTTGCATTAAACTGATTTCCCATAATGTGTTATCACAATAAAGTTATGGGTTTTATTATGTAGCACCAGAGTTTTTATTATGGGCTAGGAAGTATGTCTACATTAGACATTAATGTGGCTAAGTAATTTGAAAATTTTTCATCTTTACTGTAAGCATGGAAGAGAGAGAGTAGGACCTGATTTTCTAGACGACCAGACACATTGCTGCTATTACTGCTTTCTTATGATAATGGGTTAAAAAAACCCCACCCAGCGATGTCTGTCTTCTTACATGTTTCACATAAACATAGCAATCACGGTCCTGCTCTCTGAAAAGCTCACTGTTCAACAAACAAAGGAGAAAGTTCAACTTACCCTCCTTTTACAATTAAGAAACTGATGCCAGGAGAGAATAAGTGACCTTCCAAATTTGTACAGACGATTTATGACCAAATTGGGAATTAAACTGGGATCTTTTAGGTCCTGAACAGTGCCTTTATCACAAGATCAGCCTCCACTTCGGGTTATCTTTACAAAATATCTTTTAGTATTAAATTAGCGTTTGTGTGACTGAGTGAGTTCTAAGTTTAGAACTTATTTGAGCCTGGAATAGCACGAGCGATGGCAGGGAAGCAGATTCTGAAGAAACTTTGCAAACATGCTCTGCTCTGTCCTGGAGCACAGCTGAAGTTAAATTTTGGCCACGTCAAAACCAGTGGCGAAACTCCAACTGACATCACTGCATCTCTTTCCACAACTCAAGCCTACGTGCCAGAGCTTTTCAATAGTGTTTCAGCACTTTGGTACTTCGAAGTGAGATTAATTTAAGGTTACGGGCCAAAGCCACATCAATTCAGCAGCAGGCTGAGGTACTGTTTAAAGTATGGGATTGTCAGATTGTCCGTCCAATGCTGATGGAGCTCTCCCACTGAAAAGGTGTTTCAGTGTCCTTTCTTATCAGACTACAACACGTCTTTAAGGACCTACATGTGGACGTCCTAGGACAATTTCTCCACTCCCAATTGCCCCAGGAAGCAGCAGTCTCCATCACACCCAGTCTCAATATGATTCCCGCTGTGAGGCAGAATCCACAGTTCAGCTCCCACCTAGTTACGGACTTAAACCTATGATGAAGACCACAAAGTTGGACAAACGTATTGTACACGACATCTGTTAAAATCTGAAACTTTGATTCCTCAGAGAGCTTTCCTGACTCGTCGATTTGCAGTAGTATTGTATCAGATAATATAGATCAGAAATGAAAACAAATTCTATCTAAAAAAATCTTGCTAAAAGAGTTTTGAAAGAACCCAGAAATAAATTAACATGAGCTGTTTTAAAGCTCAGTTGTTGTCTGAGCTCTGTTTCTCATTTTGCATTTGCTATGTGAACTTAGAAAAATGTTTTGTTCCTTATGCTTCTTTTGGAGATTTGCCTGTGAAGGGAAAGCAAAAGCTATCAAACTGCCACAGGAAAGTGAGTGTCAAGTTCCACTCCCTCGGGATGAAACTCTTCAAACTATTTTAAGGTTATTCAGTCTATCGCCAGTAGCAGGTTCAAATCAAGCTTAAGATATTTAAATAGCTTTGTGTAAGAGGTGCTAATCAAGCAACAAGGTTTAGTTGGAGACCTTTTGATGACTGTTTGGTCTTAACTGTACTCACTGCCTGTACTCTGAGTGAATTAAAAGAATACTTGGATGCTGGATCAACCCATAAGGTAGAGGCAACATCTACCTGGATGACCTTTCACCTCATGTACCTCTGGAGAGAGTCAGCCTATCTAATTAACAGATTCCCTTGAAAAAGATGACTTTTTTGGGTTTCCTACATCCAGGAATAACTTACTTTTCACTGGTCAGTTAACAGCTCCTCCTCCAGTACTGGGAGAGTGGCCCAGAAAGTGCTGTGGACTTGACTTACCCCGTAGGGTTGCTTCAAAGCCAGCGTGCAAGGAGGGTGCTGGCTGCATGAGCCTCCTACACCGCGTACAAGGCTGCGTGGGTGCGTTCAACCGCTGCTGTTAGCACACATTCTGTACTGGTTACTCTACAGGTAATGCTGTGTTTCTAGCTGCCTGGAGTTCCAGGGTTAAATACAAACATGGCTGAAGGGGCAGTGAGTAATGTGAGGCGAGTAACTTGCCTTTAAAAGGGAAATAACTGAAAGAGCTTGTATTATGTCAGTCTGCTGAAACTTTAGTCTTTTCTGAAACTGAGCAGCTGCCCAAGCGCAGGGCTCCTTCTCCCACGAGGCACCTGACTCGGGACTGCTGCATTCAGAGTTGCAGGTCTGGACCCAGAAATAACACTTTGCTGCCGAGTCCCTCCCTGTTTTCTGTTCTCAAGGCACTTCTTCAAAACCTTCCTTCTTTCCTAGAAGCAGTTTTTATTGACTCTTTGCCACTAGTGGGAAGAGCTTTGTTTTACAGTGTCCCTCTAAACAGTGTCCCTCTGTGAAGCCTTGATTCTTAAGCAGTATCTTAGAAAAACAAACAAATATGCAGGTTGTATCTGGAAAAGATTACATTCCTTCAAGTCAAATAGAAAGTTCATCCAACTTTTATAAAACACATTAGATGAGATGCTGTCCTACAGATTTTTATTGGTTTCAGCTTGCATTTAGCCCAAGCTGTTTACAGCCTTTTTGAGATGTGCCATAATCCTAACAATTCCAGTGAGAAGCTTTTAAAGGATGACTTTCAAAGAAGGAAGTTTGTCAATTGTACATGTGCTGTCTGCAGTTCATCTGGCTGCTCTTTGAAATAGACTTTGCTAATGTATATATTCCGATACTAAGAAAAAACCTCATGTTGCCATTATGCTTGAAAGTCTTTTTTAGCTCTGCACCATGTACAGTTTTTATTTCTGTTACAAACTTTTGCTTTTGAATCTGTAGGTAACAAATACAAGGCTGTAGGTATC
>JAOQGH010000001.1:13504197-13565068 GCA_025769975.1 Gallinago jamesoni | reverse complement strand
TTTTTTTTTTTTAATGTGGTTGGACTCGATGATCTCAAAGGTCCCTTCCAACCACTAAGATTCTGTGATTCTGTAAAGAATACTTGGATGCTGGATCAACCCATAAGGTAGAGGCAACATCTACCTGGAAACTTTCACAGGAGAAAAGGGGTTAGAGATTCCTCTCCATCCCCAAGGGAGACATCTGAGGGAAGGCATAAATTAACATGAAAGACAGAGCCAAACTATATGCGTGGATGGTCACCAGAAGGCATGGATCAGAGGAGCCACTGTTCAGATACGGCTCAGCAAAGCTCTAGTGCTGTAGATGGGGTGGGATTAGTATCAAAAGTTAAAAAACAGTTAACTGCTAAAACTATTGTCATGCTGGATGAAATAGGGAGCAAGAACGTCTTGACTTAGTTGAGGAAGGTGATTTTGCCCCTCTACTCTGGTGGGACCCCACCTGGAGTTCTGGAGGCCCCAACATAAGGAGGACATGGACCTGTTGGAACGGGTTTAGAGAAGGGCCATGAAGATGCTCAGAGGGCTGGAACACCTCTCCTATGAAGACAGGCTAAGAGATTTGGGGTTGTTAAGCCTGCAGAAGAAAAAGCTCCAGGGAGACCTCGTAACAGCCTTCCAGTACCTAAAGGGGGCCTACAGGAAAGATGGGGAGGGACTCTGTATCAGGGAATGTAGTGATAGGATGAGCGGTAACGGTTTTAAACTGAAAGAGGGGAGACTTAAGTTAGATATTGGGAGGAAATCCTTTACTGTGAGGGTGGTGAAACGCTAGAACACATTGCCCAGAAAAGCTGTGGATGCCCCATCCCTGGAGGTGTTCAAGGCCAGGCTGGATTTGGCTTTGAGCAACCTGATCTAGTGGGAGGTGTCCCTGCCCATGGAACCAGATGATCTTTAAGGTCCCTGCCAACTCTAATCATTCTATGATTCTAAGATTCTAAGACAATCATTGCCAAAGAGCATATTCTTTCTAAAAGGACAGAAAAATACAAAGAGGTTGGTTTCCCAGCTCGAGAAAGTAAGAATAGGGAGACACAATAACCTACAAACATCCACAGCCTCTGAGGAGCACCTGTGACACTGTGGGATTTTTACCAAGGAAACTCATGCAAGTGCTGAATCCCAGATGGAGTGACTGCCAAAGTTAAAAGCTCACTTGGCATCGAGCAGATGGATGGCACCAGGTCAAAGGTTGCTGCTCGATATGAACTTGGCACTAGAACTGGGGCTAGGGACTGAGAAAGATCTGGAATCAGATGAGTCCCTGGCATCACTCAGAGACATAAGATTTACATGGTGTAAAGAAAAGGGATATATTCTAGACAACTGAATTTGGAAGTTGACACCATCAGCTACAAGGATCCAAAGAAAGTCTCTGAACAATTGCAAGACTTTTTCCAGCAAGTCTAGTTGTCAACACACCAGCTGGCAATGGAAGTGGGCAGAAGTGTGCCCACTGCTGCATTCATCTAGTCCCCAGATTCATCCACCCACATGCCTCATAACCTTCCTCTGAGTTACTCTGGAGTGGGTGGGAGCAGATGGTCACATCATCTTAGGAGAGGAGAAAACAGGGCTGAAAGCAGCATCCTGAGGATGCCCTGTATTTAACCTGACAGGCTTGCTTAGCCTGTTCTCCACAAACTGCAGTACTGATGCTCCTACAGCCTCGCCAGACCAGTGCTTAATACCAGAAAGTTTGTCCTACTATTTAGCTAAGTTTTTTGTTTTCAGTAAGGTCAAATTGTAATTTCTAGTCCTATTGCCAGTGGACAGAGAATAATTTTTTTCTTTCATCTCTGCAGCAATTTCTTATGTACTGGAAAAGTGCCTCTCATCTTCCCTCATTTTTCTTTAGACAAAAATGACACTTCTTTCATTCTTCCCTCATAAATCATGTTTGTAGGCCTCTGATCATATGTTCTCCTTAGGAGTCTCTACAGTTGTCCACATCCTTTTTGAAGTACAGTACTCAAAACTGGACACCTTCCAGCAAAGCATTACTAATGCCACATAAAGTCAAGGGGTTGAGTTTTACAGAACAGTTGCGTTAATACACTGTTTATTTTTTGCAGCTGTGTAACATTATTGTTTACTGGAACAATTTCTCCTTTTGGGATCACACAGGTAATTATTCCTACCTTTGTACTTTGTAAAAGGACTTATTGGAAAAACAACACAAAAAGCATATAAATCAAGATTGTTTGAATTTTAACCCTGCTCTTCAAAAAGTTTGTAACCCTTCTGGCATGACACTCTCCTATGCTGCTCTTCTGCTTGAATATTTGACACTTTTTAGCCCTTCAGTTTTTCAACCCTTCCTCTTACCATATATAGTTCCAGATACAGGTAATGATCCCTACAGGCTTCTTCAGTCAGCTGATTTAAGAATACAGGCAGGCCTGGAGATGTGGGGAAGGCACAGACACTGAGCAGCAAGGGCTAAGCAGAGCCCTCTCTTCCTACCCTCTTTGCCAGGGAAAGGAAAATAATTCCTTGACATGGTGGCCAGCAGAAATCACTGGAGTTCCTCAAGCACTCTCAAACTTGACAGCTGGACCAAGGCTTAGCATGGAAAATCTCCTTTTATACCACATTTTGTTATATGATACATACTACTTCTAGAGTGCCTACTGAAGTCAATGGAAACAGATACCTTATCCTTGCAAATTCCTCTGCAGAGTAAACTCCCTGGCACTGCTCTCTAGTTCCTTTCCTTTCTCGGCACATGTCCCAGTTTTGCAGAAAAGTCCCCTCCTTTTCTAAAAGAGCAAAACACCTTTTCATGCTCTCCTCACTCTGCCTCTAGGGCACTCACTCCAGGCTTTCACCATCTTGCTTTGACTAAATCCTGCTCTATTCCTTGTCTGTCTTACAAAACCCTGGATACCAGTGCTTGTGGACAGCAGCGTACTGATTCCTCACTCAGGGTGGAAACAGGAGCTGTGAAGCAAGGTGTTGGCAGTCACCATAACTGCCATTAACAGCAGTAGGGAAGGCTTTTCTTGAGCAGGTGACAGATTAGGTGCATGTTTATCCAAGTCACAAAACTCAACCCTGTCTTCCCACTGGCGAGCCTCTGCTCTGACATCTCTCACAATATTCCCAGAGGCAAGTAAAGTTTCCTGAAAGCAGCCAGTTCCTGCATTATCCACATGAGAACCAGCCAGTTTCTGAAAATTCATCTATTTTTAAAGTAACCTTTGAGCTCAGAAGCATAAAAATCTAAACTGCCATGCTCTTGTGATACAGACTGTTTTCCCACTTGGCAAAAACCCTCTTTCCCCTCCATTTTATGTTTCTTTATTGGCAGGAGGACAGCTATAGATTCTGTACCTGAAACATCAAGAGTGGATAATGTTTCTATGACATAGAAACAGTATTAAGTGCTTTTTAATTATTTCAGAATCTACTTGTCCAAGAAAATTCTCAGAGATTGTTGAGAATGAGGGGCAGACACTTGGCCTGCAGAAAGAATACACTGTCCCACCAAGATAAGGTAAAGAGAAGGAGAAGCAGGATGTATCTCCCATGCCATCCCAAAGGAATGTTACCAACTTGGCAAACACCAGGTGAAGGCAATGTTTTCAAAAGGGTAAGAAAAGAAGCAGAGCAGATGTTAAACCAAACAATTTCATCTCTCTTCAGGTTTGTTGCTCCTTACTGACCAGCGAAGAAAAGACAGGAGAGCACTGCTAAAAATCATTGGTTACATTATGTGAGAAAACACTCAGCAAAGCTAAATGCCAGGTATAAAGACAGATGAAGATACATTACGTCAGGCCAGTGCTCGTTCAGCTGAATTGTATCCTGCAGAAAATCCATTCCAGGGCCTATTTTTCATTCACCTGTATTATGATCAATTTAGATCTATGTTTAACAATGTTTTTTTATGCAATGCTGTAACCTCTTTGAACAACTGAAAATCAGTGGCCTAATGCTGTTGCCTCTGCATAATTCTTGCTGATCTCCATGCTTCTGGAATTTTATTTGAGGGTTAGCTAGAGCTGCTTTCAGCCTCAACCACCACGACCGTTTCTATACAGGATGGGGGGTTGAAAAATTGCATCCGCTTCAGCGATGACTGTCCTACATAAACACTGACTGGGTCAAGAGCCATTCAGCTGAGTATATTTGAGACACCACTCTTATCTTTAATGTTGCCGGAGTTACAAGATGATTGACTGGTTAGTGGTCCTCATTCACCACCTGGGAGAGGTGGTGTTTTACTGCTGACGCAATTCATTCCATAGAGCTCTGCTAGAATCTGGGACCCTTCCACAGGTTTCTAGCTTGAGAACTTCCAACCACAGTTTTCTTAAAAAATTGTATTTAGTAACCACTAGTAAATTTGAATGGTAAAAATTGTATTTAGTAACCACTAGCAAATTTGAATGGTAGTTACTGTTCAGCACATGAAGAAATACACCCATACTCTTCAAGAATACTATTATATATAATGTTAGATATTAAAATTTCATACATACACTTCTAACATTTCCTGACTTTGCGATGATGATCTTACATGGGGGAGGAAAAGTTTCGTGCACATTTTCTGAGGTATAAAACCAAAGAAAAATTCAAAGCCTCACCCAATGTGCTATCCCATCAGGTCATACTGACATAACACATTCAAAAAACAAAGCTGGAACCTGCAGACACATTACGTTAGTGTTTTCTCTTGAGCAAACCAAGTAATTGGTAACAGCAACAACTTCTAGATAGACACGTCTGGAGAGGAGGACAGAAATACACACCCTGACAATGAACTGTACAACTGTTTGCTAAAGCAGGAAACAGCAAGACTTGGGATTCCCGAGTTCAATTTTAAATGCATTAGAAGAATTCTTCCAGTAATTGCAGGCACCTTTCCATGTACTCTATTCCCCTATGCTCCAGCTTCCTCCGCTCTTCTCCTAGCTATCTCCCACCCATCACTTCTCAGCCTATCCTGCACTGTTTAACATTCATAGCATGCATTTTTAAATAAGCCACATTTAAATAAGCCAAATAAGCCCTTTTACTTCTCCCTCCCATCCAACATAGATAGAGAAAACTTAACAGACATTCCCTAGCAGTTTATTAGATGTGACTGCCTAAACCAACAATGCAATGGGTGAAATTCAACCCTGGATCACCTCCCACAAATTCCTTGGAATAATGTTGAGGATGAATTTGGCTCTAAGATTTTTGTTAAAGAAGTTGCTTGCATTCACAAGTCATTTACCAAACAAAATGAAAAAGTTATCTAGTAACATGGGGAGTACAATGGCACTAGCAAACATCTGAACCTGAAACAGATGAAACAAGAAGCAGCCAAGAGCAACAAACTCACAAGGAAATGTAGATGCCATTGACTAAGGCCAGACAGACATTTATTGGAAGCCAAGATGAGCAAGCCTTACCACTCAGAGTTACGTGATCCTCTTTGGAGGCACTCTGTGTTTCTTTTAACTGGATCTCTGAGCTCACATCCACTTTTCTTCCAGATAACTGTAAATAGGCTTTGAGAGAGGCAGGTACCTTCACTGTAATTGAACCTGGTATAAATTTAAATTAAAGAAAGTTAGTTTAACACTGAGATCAAAGCATGACACAGGCAATTATTTAGCTAACTTGGATCAAGGTATCATTTGTTTGGTGGGTTTGGTTTTTTTGTTTGGTTGGTTTTTTTAAACAGCCTTCACACACAGTAACTTTTTCTTTCTCTGAAAGGATAAATAAAGATATCTTCATTTATCATAAGCAGAATACTGTACGTCACATGTAGAACAGTAGTTCTTTAGCAGAGATGAAAATTAACATTGACATATACTGCTGGCAACAGCTCTTGGCACAGGATGTTATTACAGGAATGATCAAGGGAAACAAATCTAATAGATCTCACAACTATTATGACTTCAGTTTCATCTTCTTGTTGCATATTTACACTCCTGAGCAAGGACAGGGGATCAGATTTGATGATTAACCCAGCCACTGCATGGCACATTATGAGAGAACTGCTCCTCTGGAACGAGGAGATGCCACTTACACGCTGTGAACGCTACCAGTTGTCTCTGCTTTCCTGCACAGGGCCAGCTGTTCTCATCCCTGAACAGATGCAGTCTCAGAAGTGACTAACCAGTTTAGTCTATGTATCACCAAAATGTAAACTACTAGCAAAATTGCAGCTTCGGTGGTCTGAATAATTCTACCCTTGAGGTTAAAAAAAAGAAATTCTGACTTCTGAATCCCCTAAATATGTGTTTCCATGCATCAGACCAAGGCAGATGCTGGGCCCCCAATCTGCCCGTGTTAGTCTTATTTAGAATTACTCAGTCACAATGTATGGAAGCGGCACCCTACACATTAAAACAAAAACCCAGTAAAATTTAGAATACTCTTTATGTATTCATGCTCCCATTCACTTTAGAAAAACATAAAAAAGCTTCTTTAAATACACCCCAAAATCTGAAGTTGGACACAATAAGGAAACTGATGTTACACGAACTAAGTCCCAGTCAGAAAGCAATCAGAAAGCTTTGTAATTTAAATTCAGCAGAATGACTTGCCTGTGACAGTCCTGATAAACACATAGCTGTCAGTATAATTTAAGCCTAAATTTTGCTGGATGCACAAAAGCCTTAGAATAAGAAAGGGAAAAGGTCTTCATCTTTGGGTTCCCCTTGGAGAATTGCTCAGTAATGTGACTCATAAAATCCAACACACATGCAGCTAATTTATCATGAACAGGGCATTTTCTACGCTGCAGCTGTCAGCAGTTACTCTGAATTTACAGGGTAAACGAAAACAGAACTTCATCAACTTTGCCTTCACTAAACTGTGCTGCCAGAAGAGATGTCAGACAATGTTTTGAAAATAACATTAATTAGACTTTATGAAATACTTTCCTCTTTGCTACTAACTCAAAGCGATGTTAGTATTAAGTGATTCAAAAGGTAACTAGGAAATAATATAAAAATAATATAGAAAATATTAAATACTATATATATACACATCTCTAATAAAAAAAAATATCAATTTCTTTGCACCAATGTGACCAGAATAGCTCACACAAATGACTGGCACAGTGATTTCAATGCATTTCTTTCATTGTTCCCCCTCTGAGTAACTGCTGGGTTTTAATAGGGCCCAGGCATTGTCTCACAGGCAAGAGAAGGGTACCAAACACCATGGTCATTTAAACCACCTGAAGTGTCTGACATGATGGTAAAATCAGCTATAGAAATGCTGTAGTTTTTTGCAGAACTATTCGGGGCTTTGTTATTTGCCATTCAGAAGATGTGATACTGTAAATCTATGAACCCATCTTCAGAAATGAGTTTTTAATTAAGAAGTTAAATTCTAGTGAGTAATCAGGAGAAAAAAGGAAGAGTGTTAGGGTAAGGCCCTCGTCTTTGTTTTTCTGCCTTACAATTTCAATATGGGACATTTCACCAGGAAAAGGCAGAAAAAAGAACAGAAACGTAAACGTGATGGTTGTCACTCTGCACATACGTACATCAGACCCTGCACTCAAGGCAAAGTGAAGACTGTAATCCAAGTCAATTCTGCAGAATTCTGCTGGGTAGATTGCCAGGAAAAAGGAATATTGAAAAAAAGAATATTCTGTAATTCATTTTAAGTATTATTGCTCCTTACACAGTTTACTGTATTGTAAGTGTTTATACACATTTTCTAATCATGAGGTAAAAAAGAATGAAGATAACCAACAATCACAAACTCATTTTTTCCAGACAGATAAACAAATGTTTTACCTCCTTTTCTTTTATATCGTAAGCTGCCACAAAAAACATTTGCTTTAGTTTGCTAACCTTTCTGGGATTTCAGATCCACTTTTCTTAATTGACTGACATAAACATCTATTGTCCCATGATGCGTAGAAGCTTTTAGACTTCCATCTGATGAATCTAAAAAAGAAGAAAAAGAAAATAAAAGAACTTGTGTATCATTTGCTCTTTTTAAATAGAAATTTGCTGGAATCTTTCTTTTTGTACTTTGAACTGATTGTGTCAATCCTTATGTGTTTGAGAAGTATCTTAATTTACTGAATGTCAGACTTCTCTTAAAAAAAACTAGGTTTCTGAATAGAACTTCTCTCCCTGGTCCAGAGCCGCAGCATACACTGTTCCCAAGGCAACAGCAGCTGTTGCTGGACTCGTAGCATCTAAAAGGCCTCAACAACACTCCCCTCTTCCTACAAGGATGGATTCATCTTTGTGCAAAGATCAAGCACCAAATCGGAACTCTAAGATCCGTTTCAGTCCCCAGAAGATTTCATTTGCTCAGACTGCACAGGGAGAACTTTACCCAGGAAAGCTACACCATGCAAACAAGAAGCAATTGTGCATTGTGACGTCTGTGTAACAACACAAAGAAGAACTGTGTTATCAGGCTTTGTAAGGGCTGATTCGCTACACCCGAATTTTAAACAAATCTTTGAGATTAAAGTGCAATAGTTAAGTGCAGCATTTGTTCTTTGCCCTGGAATGGAGACACCTACCTTTTCTTCTATAGCTTATTAGCTGAAATGTATGTTAACAAAACTTTCTGAGGAAACCTTTTTACAATAGAAGCCTTAATTGTATACGTGATAGGTAGCCTTTAATTACTTGCAATGTATTACTTGCAATTTTCCACAATATTGCAATGAAGTCCTAACGAACTAACAGCTGAACTACTGAACAGACCTACAGCTGATAAAAATTACAAAGAAATTATGAAGTAACTCTAGAGAAGCAGATATGTGAGCAAAAGGCAGTCAGTGAATTATCTTTTTAGATAAAGTACTCAAAATAAAAATATTGGAAAGAAATCTTGAAATACTGATAGAGAATGTTTTCTTTAGTTTCTGGGTGTGCACAGAAAAAGAAACATAGTCAAACTTTCCGAACTAGTTAAAATAACAAAATGAAACCTGAAGAAAACTTCCCATTTTAAAATGCAAAAATATTAATGACAGAATGAAGTTGATTAATAATAACAGGGATACCTAGCATTAATGCCTCAAGCTTGCCATACAGTTTTTGCTCTAAATACACTCATCTGGAACTTTTCTGCTGCCAGCTCAAGCACAGATGTGGAAGATCAGTGTATTATATACAAATGTAAAAACATAGAAAGGGATTATCATCCCACATCTAAAACTGATTTCTTTGGAAACAACTGAATATGATTAATGGTAAGAATTTTATGGATATGATATTAAATACAAATGCTTAGATACAGATAAGAATGCCAAGAGATTTAAATGTGTTCATCACTTCTGCAGTGTCTGTTAAAGATAAGAGTTTAAGTTTTGCATCTCTAACTCTAAACAAATGAGAAGGAGGGGGAAAAATGCAAAACAGGTTAAAACCAGCAAAGATGAGGTTATGTAACAAAAAGGCCAAATTTAAATAAATAAATAAACAATAGTTCAACAAGAAAAATTACCCTATGTTAAGTAACACAATTTTGTAGGAAAAAGATACACAGTTTGAATTCAGAGTTTCCTAAGGACTGACAATTCCCTGACAAGGGAAAATACAAGGATAAATCGTTCTACTGGAATGAGAACAGATGGTTCTTCAGCTATTTAAGAATTTACTAGTGCGGAAAAAATAAAAACAAATAAAAAATAAAGCTATGAAGCAAGATGTCCTTGACACAGTTTTTGTTAACCTTTATGAAAAATAAGTTCTCCACCACAGATACCAGCTATATTAGCCTTTATAACTCAAAAGAAGAATTCTGACTTTAGTCCCAAAGGGATAAGAACAGGCAGGGCCCTATCAGCTGCTTTGAGCGCAGCATCCTTTGTATAGGATGGTGTGAAAGCAAGCAATGGGGAAGAAAAATTACGGGTCTGTCATCAGCAGAACACAGAAGGTGGTAAACTTCTGAGATACAAGGTTAGAAGATGAAGTACAATTAAAATGAGAGCCAGAACATTAATATACTTCAAGTGGATGTCAAAGACTAGATCAACGGAACTAATTACTATTGAGAGATAAGTGTGTGCATGGATTATTTTTTTTTATTTTTTAAAAAAGTACTTAAGAGCTGTACTTGATGAACTGTGTTAAATCCCTTAGTGGAATTCAGAAATTAGATTTTTAATTTAACAATTCCCTAGATGACTATTAAAATTGATTTCAAATGCAGCATTACTTATAAATACACTAATGTTGTTTACTGTTTTATTTTTCAGTTATCCAAAACTGTCTTAAATATCCTAATTGTTTTCTATAATTGATTCCCTTTGTAAAAAAACCTCCACTTTGGTCTTTTGTCTTAGTACTAGGGAACTGACTTACTACATCACTCTCTCATTACAAAGGAGGACTTCAGACACCTCAGTTCACTTTCACCTCAGGACTACACTCAAGTTTATGTTTTTGAGAAAGTTGAAATGTTCTTAATTATTATGTTTCTGTTGATTTAGGACAGTGAGCATCACATTCACATCACTGAAGCCTTTAAGTTGTCTAGTGTGGGTTACTGAAGAAAAAAATTGGTGGAATAAGGCAAACTGACACCAACCTACTATAATTTATGCATTTTTAAATACGCTGGAACTCAATATACAATTTTCCTTGCTAGAGTAAGTCCCTGCTGCACACAAGTTGGTTAAGATTGTTTCTTCACCTCTGAAATGAAACAGCCACCATAAGCTTTATCATTTCTGACTATATTAAACACAGAAGACCCATTACTTCAATACATAATTAGGTTAAACTTAAGTAATCCAGTAAAGAAAAACAATATTTTTTTTGAGCTGGTAGGGGGAAATTTGGCTTGGCAGCTGAGTAGAGAATATATAATCAGAGGCCATACCAATAACATTGAGAAATAAGCTAATTCTAGCAGGACTGAACACGCGCCAGCAGTATGCCCTGGCAGGTAAGAAGCCCAACAGTATCCTTGGCAGTGTTAACTGGAACATGGCCAGTGTACCAAGGGAAGGGATTACCCCCCTCTACTCAGCGCTCATTAGAACACACCTGGAAAACAGCACTGGGGCTCCCAAGAGAAGGGAGACAGCAATGCACCGGAGTGAATTCAGCAAAGAAGCATCAAGATGGTCAGGGCATGGAGCACCTTCCCCATCAGGAGAGTCTGAGGGGCGAGGAGCTCAGTCTGGAGAATGGACTGCTTCAGGACATGACAACAGCCTCCTAACATCTGTGAGAAGGTGATCAAGACAACAAAGCCAGGCTTCTCAGAGTGGTATACGATGAGAGACAACAGACATAAGGAGAAACAAGAGTGTTTCAGTCTGTATAAAAGGAAAAACTTTTTCACCCTGAGGACAGTCAAGCAGTAGAACAGCTTGCACAGAAAAGATACAGCCTGCATCTTTGGAGGTTTTCAGGACCACAGGATAAAGCTCTGAGGAACCTCAGAGTTGGCATGGCTTTGAGCAGGAGGTTGGAGACTAGAGAGTGCTTGAGCAGGGGTCTGGACAAGATGACCTCCAGAAGTCTCTTCAAACCTCAACGATTCTACGATTCTGCAACTTGCTGAAGTCTCTTCCAACCTGAGTTTTCTTATGAATTCACCAGATAAAAATTTAAAAGATTAAGCTAGTTCTAAAAACCAAAGTACTCCATTACTGTTTTTTTTTTGTAAGATAATTCAGATTTCTAAAGACTATTTTAAGTCGTAACTTAAACTAGAAGTAAAAATGGGTCTTGTTTTAAATTAAGAGGTCATTGAAAATGTATAGAACATTTGTTAGAAGTAGGAAACTTCTAGTATAGGGTTGGAAAACAATTTGTCAGCGACTAACAAAGCTCACAGTATAGAAAAATAAAAACAGGAATAATTCCTACTTGAATATCTTAACAATGTCATGTGAAACACTGCCATATGCCAGACACTTAAAAATGAGACTGAATTTTGGATAGTCTTCAAAAAATAAGAATAGATTTACACAAACATGTAATACCACAATAAAACAAATCCCAACAAATAAAACTATTCTATAAATAATAAAAAAGCAGAAAATTAACAGGAGTGAGAGACAACAGCATTGTTTTCCTGTTTTAATGCAGAGTTATGCAAGAAACTGTCAATACAGTCACTTGCACTTTCCCCAAAATATTTTGAAAAACAAACCAGCACTCAATTCAAGTTTGACTTGTAAAAAGGTATCTCAGAAGGAAAGGATATATCCTCAAAATCTAGAGGTGAGTGCATTTTTTTCAGTTAATCGACAAAATTCTGCCTCCAGTGAAATAATTACATCCCCATGAAAACCCAGCCAAGGAAGTTGGGAGATCCAAGTTGTCCTTCCTATTTCTATTGGCAAACCCCTATCAGGCCTCTGGCAATCCAACAAGCAACCTTGTGACATAAATTTCTCAAACACAAAACCCTTTCACTTAAAACTTTACGTTTTCTTTCCCAAGTTTTTAGAGTTAAACCACTGGATTTTAAAAGTCTTTTACCTTTGGAAAAATCCATAAAAGTCTCAAGGATTTTTAATGCTCTTCAGGAAGAGACTAAGTCTAAGTACTGCTTTCAGTATTGAAATCTGAAAAATAAAGTTCATTCAACTGTAAGATGTGTCCTAATGTTTAAGCTGAAGCTGGTTAATTAAGGCAAATAATCATCATCTGTTGATGGAAAAACCTACCTCCTGTGTTAAGAGCCCTTTATTTAAACACTCTTCATACTCTGTGAGTTTATTTAACAGAAAGAAAAACAGACTAGCAAGCTTAATTTAATCCTGTGGTTTAATGACTAACTCATAAGAATGTGTATTGCATTCATTTTCCAGGACTGTTAATATAGATTGCTTAGAAACATAAGAGTTGTAACAGTACAGATTGTCCCTGAACAATGCTTAATGAGTGGCTATGGTTACTACCATTAGCAGAAGTCTTTGAGATTTGAGGTTATAACTAAGTTTTACAGAAGGGAAAAATCATTCTACATCCATTCAAGAAACAGAGCCTTGTCTATGATTCTGTTACTTCAATCTTCTGCCATAGAAATAACCAGAATTTGATTTTCTCACTTCTATATTGATGTACTATGATATACATTGTATCAGATGCATTTTATAAGTGATAACGCTGAGTTACCCCATTGCATAAAAGCTCAAGTTCCTGAAAGAAAATTTGAGCCATTTTTATTTCTGAAGGGAAAATTATGATCAGTGTAATAGTTTGGAAATATTATTTAAATTACCACTAGCCTTTCTTCCCCAAATATGTAATACATCAATGATAAATGCTTTGTGGTACAAAATTAAACATAGCTAATCATTGATATCAACAAATCTAAGATAGAGAACTAGGTTAAAGGCAAAATTATTGCATTTGACGTACGCTTAGTGTTTTCTCGTGTCCTTTTATCCCAACTTAACCTAAATGATGACACCTAGACTCGGTGTAAGTTGTGCAAAGCCCAGCAGGTGTTGTGGTACCAAAAGCATTGTGCCTTGCCTAACTGCAAAAGGCTGACAGTCATGTTTGGAAAGGATCTCCTTCAGCTACAGAGCTACAAGTGGTACTCCTAAAAAAAAAAAAAAAAACAGGGCAAAAACATCCATGAGGAATCACCTCATTTTTACTTGCCCTAGGAATATTTAACTTTTAAAAAAGAGAAGGGAAGAGTTTGAATAAGATATCTCTCAAAGAGGTGGCAGAACCTACCTACTGTGATACTCCCTGTTTTGGTCTGAAGGCTGGTGTTACCTATTAGGAAAAGAAAAGGGGGAAAAAATGTTAAAAGCATATTAACTGATTTCTGAAATCATAACAAAGGCTAAAGTAATGTGATCCTATACAAGGGCATTATAGTTGTAGTATTATATCTGATTTGCATATAAAAGCAAACTAGCATAAATCAGTTATATTGCTTGAATATTACTGCTTTACAAACAAAAATCTCAGCACATGTGGGTAACAATGAAGTGATTCCAGACAAAAACACTGTGAATAAAACTTAATGACAGAGACTGGATGTGAGGGAAAGAGAAGCAGAAAGGCATTGTGAGGCTAAAGCACAATATTTTCTTATTTTATTTTGGGCCTTTTTTTTTTTTTAAATTGCTCTGATGCCCACACCACCACTATGGATGATTTAAGTAGTTTAACAGCATGAGTAACACAAGCAGTTTCTATATTCCTCTCATAGATTCATATGTTCCCCTCCTGTCCAATGGGAGCGGACGTTTTGTTTTATCCACAAAGGCTCCTTCCTGGATGCGCTGAACGTGACCTACTGCCTCCAAACTTATTCTTACAGGCAGGACACCCCTCGTTAATGCTTTTCATTTACTTCAGCGCGATCTGACTGTGTTGGACAAACTGGAGAACATCAAAAAATAGAATACATGCCTACAGGAAGGCTGGGGAGAGCCTGTTTAGAAAGGCCTGCAGTGACAAGACGAGGGGCAATGGGTTTAAACTGAAGAAAAGCAGATTTAGATTGGTTATTAGGAAAGAGTCCTTTACAATGAGGGTGGTGGAGCACTGGAACAGGTTGCCCAGGGAGGTGGTTGAGGCCCCTTCCCTGGAGACATTCAAGATGAGGCTCAGTGAGGTCCTGAGCAACCTGGTCTAGTTGGGGGTATCCCTGCTGAATGTGAGGGGTCAGACTAAATGACCTTTGAAGGTCCCTTCTGGCCCAGATGATTCTATGATTCTATTAAGCATAAAATGTAGAATGGTCTCCTACTGAACTTGTGACACTTTAAACAGGCACTGGTGTTTTAACCTTAGTATCTCAAAATACATACTCTTCCCCTTTACCTATGGCATCAAGACAGTCTGGAAGCAGGAGAGATGCACCTCATAACAGAAAGGCCATCTATAATACTAACAGTCTAACAATGCTGGTAGAAAATTCCATAGTTGCGTGTATGTTACACACGTATAATTGCCTAAAAAATGCTTTAAATTAAAAAGCTAAACCACAACATGTCATTTCTGCCACTCCCTCATCCTCCCAGGAGAATAAGAGATTAAAAAGTGAGGTTGATTACAGTAATTTACACCGACTTAGAAATACAACAATTTTCAGATTTTTTGGAAGAGGCCTTTAAAGTTTGCAAAAAAAACCAACAAAACCTCAAGCTCTGCTTCCATCTTCTGTAATTACACATTAGTAAACAGCCATTAGGGTGGAATGAATTCCACTGTATATGACCTGTAGTGTTTTTCTTAATGGTCTGTGGGCTTAAAGCTAGAAAAGCAGCCTATCATTAATAGTCTTTAATTCATCATTTCAAGCACATACTGTACAAAATACTTAGGGGTTCTGAAAATCAGAGTTGAAACAAAACCATATTTCAATGAACCTGAAAGATGTTTGGCTTCACTGTTTGCTGTTTTTAAAAGGCACACTATAATTATCCCACCCTTTCCCCCATTTTATCATGACTAGTACTTATTTTCGTACAACCTACAAAAAGCCTAGGGTTTTGTCAGCTAGCAACTCCCATGGGACTGAAGCTAGATTATATTCCATTTGAATATAGCCCCTGAGACTTGTGGATTGGCTGGTTTCTTCTTTGTTTTCCTGGGATTTTTGTTTCCTATTTTGTTAAGCAGGTCCTTGAAAAATATTAAGCATTTAGAAATCAAATTCCTATTAACCACAGCCTTAGATGGCAGATACAACTAATGTTGTGCAATGTAAACAAAGTAGTGTGATAGGCCCACCTCAAACATCTAGCTAGAACAAAAGCTACTTTTAAAGCAGATAGGAATGTCCTGCTGCGTTGGGACCTGCAGCGTCTACAGACAGAGCACATAAGTGTACTTTTGGTAGTATAATTGTTCCAGGAAAGCCAACACTTGACTAACAATTTTTAAGCTAGCCAAGAAATTTTTTAAACGCATCAAGAGCAAAGAGAGAAAGACATGTCCAGAGGTAATTGCTAGTTTGATTATTACATCCAAGTGACTTCAGCATTGAAGTGCAAGGCTAAAAAGTCCAAAATACAATAGTTCTAATGGAACTATAGAATCGTCTAAGTTGGAAAGAATCTTTAAGATCATCAAATCCAACCATCAACCTAACTCTGATTACAAACTCTGAATATTGAGGACAGTTGCTTAGCATTTTTCTTTTTATTGCTTCTGGAGAAACGGTTATCTTTTTCTGTCACGTGCAAGCTTTGCTTCACCATAAACACTATAAAAGTTCAAGCTACAGTATTGCCAGCCAGGATCAGTATAGGATTAGGGGCAAAAAATGCCTTGGGGATGCATGTATATGTATCACTTCACATTGTATTATTTCCATTCCTTCAATTTGTTTTGAAGGCTTTCAAGATGGCAGTTATTCTGGTGTACAGAAAAAGCAAATAAACCACTGCACAGCTTTTTACCACTTTGACTTTGCATTTTAAATTTGCAGACTAAAACAGTGACATGCCTAAAAAGGAACAAAAATAAAATTAATTTCCACAAACCCATTTTATATCCAGGAAAATAGGCTGGAATTGATGGAACATACTTTGATATATTAGATTCTGTTCAGAAGAGATTATAGAGTACTAAGCTCAAGCATTATACTATACTACCTTCGAAACATTGCAGATTTTTACTTTGTCTTATCCCATCAGTGACCTGAATATATAGGGAAAGGTGAACATATAACTGCCTAATTAGTGTGTTATTATACAAAGTAACTTTAATAACCATGTTTTCCAGTACAATTCTCTTACATAATGACATAGCCACTAGACTATGACAGAAGAAAAGGACAAAATTAAAATATAAAGACCTGCACATTAGTCAAATCAACCCTGTAAAGCAGTAGAAGTTGAGTGCTGTTTGCAAAGAAGCTTTGCAGGTGGGAATCTTGTTGGACACCATCTTCAGTACAAGTCAGGAAGAAGGTCACCTGCATACTGAGCTATATGGTTAACAGCACAGCCAGCAGGCAAAGCCCTCTTGTGAGACTGTATTAGAAATACTGTGCAATTTTGGGCTTCCAAGTCAAGAAAGATATTGATGTACTTCAGTGAGACCAGAGAAGGGTATTGAGAAGATTAGGGGCCCAGAGCACACTACAGATACTCGGAGAACCGGGTTTGTTTTGCTTTAAAAGGAGAAGACTGAGGAGGAATCTTGTTGTCGTCTTCAACTACCCAAAGGGATGGTATAGAGAAAAGAAACACTCTTCTTATGGTGATGCAGTAAGAAAGGATAATGGTTATAAATTGCTATAATGGAAATTGTTATTAAAAAAAAGAAAGTTTTTTTCCCACCAGAAGGATAATTCAGAACTGGAACAAGTCACTGAGAAAGGTCATGAAAGCCCTGTCCTTGAGAATTTCAAAGCTCAACCAGACAAGGCCATGAGCAAGTTTGCTCTAATTGAGACCAATTTAAGCATTGGTTTGGACTAGATGTCAAAATTCCTCTCCAACTTAAACTATTTTGTGAATAAAATAAATTAATAATTGACACAACTCAATCCGAGACTTTGAGACAGTTGCAGGGAAGTGTTTCCTTTTTCTCCTATACGTTCCCCTGTGTGGAGAAGTTTCACTATAACTTTTTTGCTACTTGGACAAAGTAGCACATTTCTCAGTCTCAGAGCTGTTGTCCTTTTGGTTTTTAAGCATCAACTAGAAGGCTCAATGGCATCTGACATCTGTAATGCCCATTACAGAAACTGATTAAAATGACTCAAAAACCAATTTCTTCAAAATAGCGCATTATTCATTTGCCATAGAAGTATGAAGCATGTGAAGGAGCAATTTAAAATGCCTATATGATTATTCTATTACCTTTACCTTTTTTTTTTCTTGTCAAGACTGACTAGATTCAGTAAGGACCATTTACCCCCTTCCCTTCAGTTGTGGGTTGTGGACTTCAGAAAAACCTGTGTGTACTCACTGACATGTCCAGAGATATCTTAATCCCCCATTCTAAGTGCATCTTAAATATTTTAGTAACTTCAGAACTCAGACATCTGCTGGGAACAGTCCATTTCTGGACACTCAATCTAGCTTTCTTATTGGATATATGAATTACTTAGATTTTACATTAAAAGACGCCTGCAAACTGCAAGCTATTTTGAGAGAGTATTTCTCAAAATCCTTGTATACAAGGTCTATGTATAACATAGACCATTTCTGAGAGCAATTTTGATAGCAAAACAAGTAAGAAAGATACCCTTAAGTAAAATCTTAAATTCTATTAAGTTTTAAAATTATTTTTACAGTACAAACAACAATTACACACTGCAAGGAGTAAAGTCCAGAAGACAGTAAAAAGTGAGGTAAACTCAATTTAAAGTCCAATGTTCAAACTACAATTTGCAGTCATCCTGCTAACAGTGATACAATCATTCTATAAAAAGCATTACAGTAATTTTTGTTCTATAACAAAAATACTGGTTTCAACAATGTTAAATACATGGTGCACACAATATAAGCTGACTTTAAAAATAAAAGGCTCAGACAAACTTTTGTCTATCGTTTGCTAGTATCAGGCTGCTGGAGTTTTTTTTGTCTGCTTGTTTTTTGTGACAGCAAAGAATATTTAACTTCTGATGGTATGCTCACGCCTCCATAATGTAGTGTTTCTACATAGAGTCAGTTTTAGTCTTTCAGGTCATAATTTTAATTCCATTCAGACCCTTCCTGAGCCAAGTTTGCACTCAAGCTGACAGTGTTGGAATTCTACAGTTTGAGTCTCAACTACAAAATGGGTCTAGGGCAGGTTTGTAAAGTTTGTGTCGCTCCGATCTTGAAGTTCTCTGTTCAAAAGTAACGATGTCTTGCTCAGCTTTGTGCACAGATGTGCTGATTTTATGCCAAGTATAATATCAGGATATTGACAGCTATAGGGAAATAGCTGTTGGGTTTAACTGCCCAACATACAATCTCTCCAAGTGTTTACAAACAAAACTACTACTAAAATTGAGCTACCTCATGAGCAAAGGCTAAAAGTGATCATTTTTCTGCTAACATGAAATGAGAATAGGAGTTCTTTTTTTTCTGCTAATATATGTGTGCATATGTGCATATATATACTATATAATAATTTAAAACACTTTAAAAGTATTTGCTCTTACTATTAAATCATGATTGAAAAGCATGATGTTTTGCAGAAAATATTTTTGTGAAAAAGTAGAAGTACCAAGCAAATGTCAACGTGCAATTGTTTTTAAAAGAAACAGCTAAAATAACATCAGGTGTTCCTGACCCATTTCACAGACAGCTCATGAAAATAACCGTGAAGTAATTTAAGAAATATGTGTGTAACTTGGATGCAATTCTGTTTGTTTGCACACCATAGTTCAGCTAAATGACAAGGGGGCATTACTAAGGAAGCAAGTCACTAAGTACAGCAATTGTAATTTCATTTTTGTATCAAGAAAACAAAAATAAACTTTTGGAAGTGCACAGAGGCATGAACATGCCCACAATTCATCATCCCACAGTATAATTATATGGGTCTGGACCATAAAAAAAAACTCAAAACAACACAGCTTAGACAGAAATACTATTAACAATACGGTCTACATGTTAGAAAAATGTAATAACAAGAAGAAGAAAAAAAATTTAAAGTCATATATCTGGCTACGCATGCTGAAGTGAACTTTACTTAACAGGTTTAGAAACCAGTCTTAAGTTTACTCTAAATGAACAAAGGAGTTGCTCCTTTAAGTAAGAGCCAAGAGTCATTTCTGAAGCAAGATGACAACACAAAATTGCTAAGAACTTGCAGCAATTTGTTTATAATGTATATGGTTGGAAATTTGGAACTCTGATTGACCTGAGGAATTTTCACTTTGTACATCCTCCAGTTTTACTTAACATTAAGTCACCACAAACACATTACAGTACAGTCAGAATACAGTGGGAATTTTGTTAAATTAGAAAACCACACCAAATTCCAGCCCTGACTGCTGTTTATATAAAAGACTCTCAAGTTAATTAGCTATAGTTGTAGACAAAGGACAGTAAAGGGTGGATGATTAGAGATGCTTTTCACCCCAAAGAACATAAACTGTCACCACTCAATTAGTATAAGGTGATAGCACACACACAGACCATTTCTGCTAAAAACGTAGCAATTCAACTGAGCTCTTACAGCATCTACTAAGAACTATGGTAAAATTACTTCTATGAAGAAAACAAAGGGTGACGAGAGGGGAAGAAAAGCCTCTTTACTATTTTTAGTATAATTTTCATTGCTGAATTTTAAAATACTTTGAGATCCTTATGTGCAATATATTTCTATCATACACACTTCTTCTTATTTCATGAGTGTGCTTATAAAATTGTTTTAAAAATAAATACAGTATGCTATATAGTAAATTAATTCTCATTAGTTCAGTCTCTAACAAATACAGAACTCTTCTGTTCGTATACTGTGCACAGTCAATTCAGCAATAGTCTATAGCATGTGTTACTGTGAACATTATGAATACCCTCGAAGCACCTAAATTTGTGACACCATTGTGACCCCAACCATGTGACAGCATTTCCTTCTTACCGTGAATACTTCCCAGCAGAATATCACCAGCTACTGAAGACAGAGATGATGATTCTGCATAGAGATATTTAGTTTTCAGCAGCCCATCTTCAGTAGATATGTTGATGGATGTCCCCTGCAGCTTCTCTATATTCACGCTCTAAGAGAAAGAAACATAACGGAAAACTTGTCGTCGCAGTTTGAAAAGGCACAGAGAAGTAACACTATTAGAGGTAAAACAAGTGAAAAGCAGTTGTTGGTGCAGAACAAACAGAATCAAGGTCTTAGTTAAAAGCTACACAAGACAAAACAAAAAACCTTTTCACCCAAGAGCTCTGACCAACAAGTTAATGATATTCCTATGAATTATTACATCATTCATACAGGTGAAGAACCCAAATAGTCACAAATGGATGAAAACCACCCCGACTTATTTTTAAAAACCAAAACATTTTAGTTTGAAAAGTTAAAAAAGGATTAGTTTTAATAATGAAGGCTTAAGGTTCATATAACATTGTGACACTTAGAGCATTGGTAAACAGTTTTATGTCACCATATACTGAAACATCCACTGTCTTTCTTAAAAATCTGCACAAACAGCTGAATGTAACTGGCTCACTTTGTAGACATAGCTTTCGTGAAGGTGCACCAAAAAGCCACAGCGGCTCTTTTTCTCAGTATAATTGTTCACATCACCTTGGTCGCTGAAGCCTCTGTTCTTGGACTTAAGCCTCAAACTATATGAAGTCTTGAAAAATTAGGGAAAAGGCCACTATTTCTACTACTTTTCAACAGAAATGGAGAGAAAGGGTAAGATTTGAAAAGTTGACCTATGGATACATTTGGGCAATAAAAGATGATAGATGAAATTATCTATGTACAAGTAACTGGTCGTGTGACATAACCTACACCTATTGAACAAAACATATCATGGGCTTGTGCAACTAACATATAAGTTTAATTCTTGATTTATGATGTAATCATGCAATAGTTCATACTTAATTCCTACTCAATTTGTTTTTATTTTTCTTATGCAGAGTAAGTGAATTACACAAAATTATTATTCCTTACATTAAATGATATATGGCCTCTGAGATCAAACTGCACCCTATGTCAAATTATCTTTAAATCCACTTTGCTATCTTGAGGAAAAAATTACTATAAAGAAAGAAGTCTGCTGACCCTTCCAGCGTTATATTACATAAAGAATAAGATATGGATGAAGTAAGAGGTATTCTGACAAACTGCAGCTAGTGTTGTACAAACTCCGTGCTCTATTGTATCCCAAGAAGTGAGCTAAAGAGGCTGGTTTAGTATGGACTTTATGAAAGCCAAATGATACTGTAACCTTAACAATAGGTACACGTGCCTGGCAGAAAAGGACCTGGGGGTGTTGGTTGACAGCAGGATGAATATGAGCCAGCAGTGTGCCCAGGTGGCCAAAGAGGCCAACAGCCTCCTGGCCTGTATCAGGATCAGTGTGTTAAGTAGGACCCGAGAGGTGATTGTCCCCCTGTACTGGGCACTGGTGAGACCCCACCTCGAGTGTTGTGTCCAGTTTTGAGCCCCCTACCACAAGAAAGACATTGAGGTGCTGGAGCAGGTCCAGAGAAGGGCAACGAAGCTGGTGAGGGGTCTGGAGAATAAGTCTCATGAGGAGAGGCTGAGGGAGCTGGAACTGTTCAGTCTGGGGAAGAGGAGACTGAGGGGAGAACTTATCACTCTCTTTGTTTTGTTTTTTCATTGGTTGGACTAGATGATCTTAAAAGGTCCAACCTAGGTGATTCTGTGATTCAGCTTTATGCTGTCTTTACAGCTTAATAGTCTATTCTGTAATCTTATGACTTGTCTTAATACTTTTTTACATGATGCTGCCATATAAAGTAGATCTCCAAGGATGTAA
Organism: Gallinago jamesoni; assembly: GCA_025769975.1. Taxonomy (NCBI): domain Eukaryota; kingdom Metazoa; phylum Chordata; class Aves; order Charadriiformes; family Scolopacidae; genus Gallinago; species Gallinago jamesoni. The sequence goes on along the minus strand of JAOQGH010000001.1, from coordinate 13,542,721 downwards.
CAAGCCACATTTAAGAAAAACTGGGGATCAAAGTGCTGAGCTAGAATTAGAGATATATGACAGTCACTATCTACAGACTCTGAGACTGATGCTGCTAAGAACTATGATACAGAATCTAAGCTTCAACAATAACCAAAACCAAAGATATTAAGGCATAATTTGTCACTACTGAAAGTGACAGCAATTCAGCTTTTAAATCTTTCAATGCCTCTAACAAAACTCTAACAAGCAGAGACATTGACAAATGTAAGTTTACATTGCACCTGTCCTAGGAACATTTCTGACAGAATATTCCACTGCTCCCTCACCCACAATGGCAAAACATAAACCTACTTTGGCATATGGCCAAAGCAACAAGGAAAACAAAAGCCACTGATATTTTAGGGTGTATGATCTAAATCTGTTCTGCATAGAGTTAACTGACTTGCAAAGAACCTTTCAAGTTTTAGCAGGGCCATCATTGCTATCAGCAGAATGAAAATAGAGCACAGCACAAAGGTGGTGAGTGGGATAAATTAAAAATATCTGCATAGTTTGGGTGCCTTGTGGCATTCCTGTATGGGAAAAGCTCAAAAAGCTATATCTGTTACTATGGTATGCAAGATTTGACACTATTTAGATGTTCTTCTTATTTAAATATTATGAAGTGCTTTATTATAAACAAGTTCACATACCCACTCATCTTATTTACCAGCCTCAGCTACCTTTCTTAAAAAAGCACAGCAATAAAAAGAGTTGTCTCAGCACATGATACAAAGAAGTACTGCGTCAGCTAGTTACTATAAAAAAATAAAACCAAAACCACCAATACAATGAACATTTGTTTCAGAATAACATGAATCACAAGATAGAAGTCAGACTGCTTAAGTATAAGACTTAAGAAGTATTCCAGATAGGGTAAAAAGCAAACTTCTTTATGCTTTCTGAGACTAAGTATGTTTTTGATCCCAAATTATTTAACTTTTATGAGTTTTTGGCAGAACACAGATGTTTGGCTCCACTACATAAGTGTTATAGAAGAGTTCCTGTGGCACAGATTAGCTAATGACTCCCCAGTCAAACAAATTTGATTATTTTTGTCTATTGAACCACCAGGTTTTTGCGGAAAAATTCCTTCCCAAGGCTCCCTCTCTCAAGGGAATCGCAGTTACTGAGACTGACCACAAGCTCAAGTTCCATCAGTTTCTTACCATTTAAGGGAAGTATCAGTCTATCCTCATAAATCAGACTGAGAATGTTTTTACACCTGAGCACATTTTCAAGATTAAAACTAGCATCTTGCTATTTTTAAATATGACTATTTAAGTAGGACTAGATGATCTCTAGAGGTCCCTTCCAACTCCGACAATTCCATTATTCTGTGATAAAGAGCTCCTTCCTCACATATTCTTCTTGGTCTTCCTTTTTGTGCTACCCTTGCTCAAATATTTTACTAGTGTCTTCTCCATTTTTCTCCTTAAAAATATCCTGTTTCTCAAGTGCTTGGTGTCCTTTACCACATCCTTTACTTCCCCACCTCTGGGAGGGGGTTGGAAATGCTGACAGAGCCATAATTACATAATGGTGACTGCAACAGCTGGAAGAAATATCTCATACATACACACACAGGAGACAAAGCTAACAGATTATGAACTGAAGTGGCAATTCAAAAAGGATCTCTCACACTGCCCTTCCTAACTACACAGCAAAATTTGTTAATGAGAAGCCGTGACAGATGCACTCAATCCCTTGACGAAACTAGCAGTGGCTTGGTACTGGCTCCAAAGGAGGTGAATGCCTAAGCCACTGCCAGGCCAAGAACTCATAAAATGTTTGGGTTGGAAGGGACCTTAAAGTTCCAACCCCCCTGCCATGCAAAGGGACACCTCCCACTAGAGCAGGTTGCTCAAAGCCCCATCCAGCCTGGCCTTGAACACTTCCAGGGATTGGGCATCCACAACTTTCTTGGGCAACCTGTGCCAGTGCCTCACCATCCTCATAATGAAAAGTTTCTAACCTCTTCCAGTTTGAAGCTACTACCCCTTCTCCTGTCACTACGCATCCTTGTAGAAACTCTGTCTCCAGCTTTCTTTCTAGGCTCCCTTGAGAAACTGAAAGGCCACTCTAAGGTCTCCCCAGAGTGTTCTCTTCTCCAGGCTGAACAACCCCAACTCCCTCAGCCTGTCTTCATAGGAGAAGCGTCCAGCCCTCTGATCATCTTTGTGGCCCTCCTCTGGATCCGCTCCAACAGGTCCAGGTCCTTCTTGTGCTGAGGACTCCAAAGCTGGGTGCAGTACTACAGGGGAGGTCTCTCCAGAGCAGATTACTGAAAATCCACAAAGGAGTAGTGACACAGTGAGCATCAATGCATATGAGCTTGGAACACTAATCATGCGATTAACAGATGAATAGCAGGTGGCTTTTCCAAGACTCATTCATCAAGGAACAAAGAAAGTTGTACATACAAGGAGTCTAATGCATACCTTGCCCATTGCATGTAATTTGACTATGAGCCAGCCACCTTATTCCATAAATATGACAACCTAAGTGAGCCTTCTTTAAACTTTCCTTGCTAGGCAGCAGAGCTGTGATCTCCCCTTGATCTGGGACATCTCTTAAGGTTGCTCCTTGAGGCAGAGAGACCTTTTACCAAAAGTAGATCTTTAGTCAGTGACTGATAGCATTCTGTTGAAACATTAGTAATCCATGTAGCTATTAATTATTATAAGCTTTGTATAGATAATTCTGTTAGATTGGTCACACCTAAGCTCCATCACGAGTTTAAAAGTGAAGGGGTCCACTCTGAACCTTGTAACTCAATGGGAGGGTCTCCCTTACCCTTCTCTGTCTCTGGTCCCTGTACGAATCATCCTAACTTAATTCTAACTCCATTTTCCTTTGTATGTTTCTTCCATGCGGCAATTAATAAGGTGAACCTTACCATAAAACTTATTGAACCTTGGTAAACCACTGTTAATCTTTGTTAAATTTTATCAAATTTATTGAACTCTGTCAAATTATTTTTACCTGAATAAAACCTGCTGCTTCTTTCGAGTGAGTGCATTCTACTCTTTCATGACAAATTGGCACAGGCAACCGGATTCTAAATCAGGATTTGTGACAAGTTCAATAACATAAGCCAAAACTGTTGTTGTTCCATAGCTGTAAATACCTGTTAAAAATGACTCACTTCACTGAAGTTACTATAATGTTACAACTGTAAGAGTAACTTCCAGCAATATTACAGACTATACAAAAATTTATGATGACAAAGCAGCACTTCAACTTAATGTGCATGAAGTTTGTTTTGTTGTTTCAGAAGGACAGTGTGTCTGAAAAAAGTCAGATTTTCAAACAGCATTTAAGAACTTGAAGCAAAACAATTATATTTCTCACTTTCATGAACTATATTTTCACATAGAGGTCTCATTATTTTTCTACCATTCGCTTTTTTTCCAAACATCAGCAAGATATTTGAAATTAACTCCGTGGATTGTGCTGGCATAACAAACTGCTATGAACCCATAGCAGTAAAAGCACTTCCTAGATAGAACTCAATTTTATTCACTGGTAGAATGCAAGAATTCCAGTTTTCAGATCCTTCCAACAGGAGCCCTTTGCAGGAAGATGGATGATACATCAAGCAAGTTGTGAACTACCTCTGCCCTCTTCCACTCCCCACAGCTGCTAGTGTGGCTTAGGATGGATCCTAACTCCACTAAGTATTAGTAGTCCCAAGGGAACTGCCTATCAATTAGCACTGATCAGTCCAACATGGTATCAACAGAGCATGTCACAGGCAGACGTTACCCACTCTGCTTTTTTGCTGGGAGGTACTGCCAGGATGAAATAACTTTCATGAAGAAACATCAATTACAGAATCATTTAGGTTGGAAAAGACCTTTAAGATCAAGTCCAGCTGTAAACCTAATACTGCCAAAACCACCACTAAACCATCTTCCTAGATACCACACCTACATGTCTTTTAAGTACCTCCAGGGATGGTGACTCAACCACTTCCCTGGATGGAACTCTGAAAAACTCCAAGGAGGGAGAGAGATAGAAAGATTTATAAGTTTAGAAGGAACTAAAATATTTATTGGCAGCCTGTTCCAATGCTTAACAACCCTTTCAGTGAAGAATTTTTTCCTAATGCCCACTCTAAACCTCCCCTGGCCATTTCCTCTCATTCTATCACTTGTAACTTGGGAAGAGACCAACATCCACCTCCATACAACCTCCTTTCAGGTAGTTGTAGAGAGTGAAAAGGTCTCCCTTCAGCCTCCTTATCTCCTGACTAAACAACTCCAAACTAAACAACCCCTAACAACAGTAAAGCTACAGCAGCCTCTGGGCTCTTTTGTACATAAAAGGCAGGCTAGCATGCACTACAAAAAATGCAGGCAATTTAATGTTGACAGTTATTGGAAAAATCAATGACAAGTTGCTTAGTTTACAGCACAACATTAAGAACAGCTCACAGCTGTATGTTTGCTTACGTAGAGGCAATCTCAGAACCCAGTTTACAAAGGGTACAACAGATGATTTTTGACTCCTAGAACTTAATAGTGCGGTCTCTATTCTATTTTTGGCTACGGAGAGCTACCTGTGCTCTTCCCAGTGCTGCTGGTTTGAAGGGTACCTATTGATTCTGAGAGAGTACTGCATGCATCAAAGCTACCTAGCTTGATGTTCATATAGCAATGCTTCCGATCTAATGAATCCCAATGCAAAAAGTTTCACGAACATTGTGATGCCTAAGCAGTCAAGCTGAGCCTAAAACCCAGAGTTGGTGTGATAACTGTAGTATTATGTAGGGTGCCTAGCTCTAGATTATTTTAAAACATGGAGAACTGACTACCTATGGCAAGAAACAAAACCATATTAGAGTAGCATGAGGTTTGTCTCACACTGCCATCTGCTGAAAAAGGCAAGCTACTTCTCTTAAGAATCATGAACAGGAAGTTCCATTCTCACTGCAGGTCATAACAAGATTACATGTGATTATATTTCCTTAGCTGCAAAGAAATATACAAAATCTTCTACTCTTCCATTCTTACAACCACATAATGCTGGAAGTGTACAGCATGTACAAATATCAAGCCACTATTCATGAGACACTAAAATAAACTCATAGGCCTATTGCAGAATCCAGTGCCTAGATATCAAATAAAAAGTTTAGAGTGTTGTGTGAGGGTCTATATAACTAAAGCTTGTTAAAGATGAGTTGTATCAACTGGCCCAACCTCTGTGCTGATGGAGTGATCACATGCTTATTACTGCTCATTCTGTGGAGCCTGTTTACTAAGCCAAACATAAGATAGTATAATTAAACAGACAAATTTAAGTTAACAGTGAAATGACAATGAACCAGTGACAGTCATTAAATATTCTTCAGCACATTCTTCAAACTTTATTAATTTTACACCAGATAAGCTGAATAAGACGTTGAAGAGACAGTTTTACTTCTTACTTACACCCTTCTCTGTTGCACGAATATCTGTATTCCCATAAAGTGTTCCAAGACCAATTACTTTGCCGCCATTTGTCCGTATATCAATTTTATGGCTCTGAAAAAACAGTTTAAAAATAACACAGTTAGGATAATTGTAATCAGAACACAAGTTATCTTGTTTTTCCAAGATGTATCACAATAACCACCTTGGATCACAAACTTCCATTTTACTGTGAAGGCTTCCTCTCAAGCGATTGCCAAGTGTGCTGTTTCCCAGTGGAGTCAAGCTCCTAACAAGTCACCTTCCTTTGTAAGCAGACAAACAAGGGAAAAAAATGATGCCAATGAAGCCTTTATTCACAGTAGATGTGAGGGTTTTGGTCTTGTTTTTTTAACTAGAAAATCATTCACTCCGAATATATTAACATATAGTAGTGGGGGAAGAAAGAGGGAACTTTGTGTTTCATCCAGAAACCAAGGTATGCATATAGCTAGTGCTGCAGCAGATGACAGTCATGAGCTGGCAGAGAGAAATAAACTTGCAAACTGAACCCTTCCAGTGACCTGGAACCCAGTGTCACAGTAGCGATAATCATATATATACACAAACACACCAGAATGCTACTCATGGTTGGAGTATGTATAGTATGTATAGCCTTAAACTTCTATGGATGCGCACCAGTGCAAACCTTCGGCCTGCAAGTAGAACCAGATCCTACAGTGCTTCATTCCAACCAGAATCTAATTCAAATTAGGTATTTTGCATACATCTGCATTACAATCTCAAATTTTTCCACAGAGAAACCAGGTTTCAAGTAAAATGCTATAGCCCTTATACCTCTTGGTTGCTGCTGCATACAACTGACAAGAGAAGAGAGATGCACAGAAATACACACAAACTACTCTCAGAAAGACAATAAAAAAAGCCCCAGATCTTGAGAGTATCTTACAACCATCTATAAGAAGGGAAAAGAAAAAAAGGAAAAAAATTAAAAATCAGATTTAAACAATATAACTGTATTCATAAACTGGCATTTCAACAAATCTGACTTTAAGAAGTCTATGGATCTCAACAACAAAGCCCTTTTACTTAAGTTCACTAGTGGGAATGCTGGAATAACACAATTAAAAAAAATTCAGCATTTTTTATACTTCATGCTGGATAAGCTTACACACACACACCCCTTCATTTTCCCACAGCACCACCTCTGTTTTCAGATATATTTGTTTCTGTTGGAAAGGTTATTGTTCCTGTAGATGTCATTTAATTTAGGACACATTCATTAAATTTGACAATCAAGTATACCAGAAATATTCAAGATATTAAGATTATTAAAACACCTGTCTGGATAAGCCATAATAAATTGCATTAACTAGGTCTAATCAGACAGGAATAGGATTAAGGACTTTTTTAATTAAAAAAAAAAATAATCAAGTTTCCAATATGGAAAACATGGACTTACACTGCGCTGACACATTTCTAACGAAACACCAAGAACCAGAAGTGTCATGGGATTTCATAAGACAGGAAAAACTCTAGAGCAGTGTTTCTTAATCTTTGTGTTCCCAAGTCTTGCTTTCTCTTCTCCATTTAAGAGGTTTCCCCTCTTAAAATGCAATGCCCTTAACTTGCGACTATAGTAGTGCTTCAGACTTTTTAAAAGTTGTAAATAACTCAGCTGTTCAGTTACGCTCCTACATAAATACAATAAATTATTCTTTCCCCATACAATAAACAGGACAAAGTTACATAAGATGCTTCAGCCAGACATCACAGTTCCTTTAAGGCAATTACATAGGCACATTATCAGAATAATGGTTAAAGAACAAATCATCCAAGCATGTAACTTGAGGAAAACGTGGGAACTCATAAGATTTGCAGAATTCATGTATAGCAATGACTTGCCAGTATAGCCACTGATAGTTAGGTAAAATAAGTGTGTGTCATGGTTTTATTGGATTTTTGTTTTGTTTTTTGTTTGTTTTTTTTTAACTCCATAGTTTTTGGAATAGAAAAAACTTTAGTAATACACAAGTTCCTCAACCTTTTTACTCTCAAAAAAAAACCCTTTCAAAGCTAGGTATCAATGGAGACACCCAACAGTCAGCAGGATTTCCTGAGAGAGGACACAAGTTGTAACAGTTAAGTAGCTTTTCCATTAATAGGGAATATTCCAGCAGCTGAAAATAAGCAGCACTATTTTGTTAAAGGACTTCTCCTAGCAAGGGAGAAAGGTCTGAGCAAGGAAGAGGTAAAAGGCTGCCAAGGTCATGGCAGATGATAAAAGAAAACCAGAAAAGTTTGTTCAGTTCAAAGAAGGGAAGCACAGTGGTGCAGGACAACAAATTAGAATCAGACGCAGTGTGTGGTGAAAAAGTAAGGCAGTTCCTCCACTGATTGTGCGCAAGCCACCTGAACATTCTTGTTATCACTAACACAGCCAAAGAATCAGAAGTAATGGTTGAACATAGAAACAAAATTAAAGGGCTTCCTTGGACCTTTAATTGTCACTGCTAAGCTGACAGACTGCAATAAGCAGAAGGAAGAATTTAAAAGGAGGAGCACTGTTCTCTCAATAAAGAATTTGGGAATAATTTACACTCTGAAGACGACCTAGAAGTCATAAATGTATTTTGGAATTACTGTTACTATCAGTTGACTTGGAAGGGATAGGGCGAACAGAGTTTTAGCCAGTTACAAAACACCACCACCAGAAATCAAATCTCAATAAAAAACCCTCAACAAGCCTCGCTGGCTGGATAATGTCTACCACACTACAAGCACTAGTGAAAATCCATTTAAAAACTCATATAGAATGCTCATCTTTTCTGTTGAATTACTAGCATGCATGATTAAGGGAAGTAGATGTCAAATTGCAAGGCCTTCTGTAAAGACACCATACAGTATATCAAAAATCAGGAGGTTTTTTGAATTACAGTTATACAACCAGTTCTTGAAGCATGTGGCAAATAAAGAGAATTAACAGTTGTGAAGTTGTTTGCTGGTGCTCTTGAATAATCTCCATAGGACTAAATACTTTTTTTTTTTTTAAATCTAAAGTCATTTTTTAAAGTCTTTTTAAGATTTAAAAGTCTTTTGCTCCCTACTGTAAAGAAAGGGTCTCCTGCTTTGCTAGTCAGTGAGGTTTATGGAGAGCATGACAGCTCTTTAATCCATCCAGGGGAGGGCAGTATCACTTCAGTTTGCACAGTGAAGCACATTAGCTGAAGGGGAATTGGCTCTTATGCTGCACTACAGAATCCTTCAGTAGCTTTGGAAAAAAAAAAAAAAAAAACAAAATGTTAATAATTCTGCTTCTCTGCTAATTCCTGAGAGTATAATTCCTATACCTATAACAGAAAAATAGTTACAGTTGTAATTATTGGAACTACAGTACTTTACAACATTAGACTGACTGTACAGCTAAGAGACATTGTAATTGATTGCTTGTTTCCTCTTGCAAACACCTACATGGTCAGAAATCTTAATTCAAAATCTTCATTTCACTACTTCAGAGGCAACAAAACCAAGCGTGGTAACAAATCTTCCCTAGTACTGTATGTTGAAGGCACCACAGTGACCAAAACAAAAACCACCAGCCACCACTTACAAACCAAAAGAATACTTTGGTAACTATTTTGGTTAAAAAAGCCAAAGCCTTATAATCTACCAAAGTTTTAACAAGAGTTTCAGTTAAAATCTGCAGTTCTTTCTTGATAATTTAAGTATTTTTAATTTTAAAAGCCTTTTGGGACAAGGCCATTCCTCTCATTTGAGGCTTAAGGGAGCAAAGAAGCTTCCTGTGAGAAGCAGTGGGCACGCTGAGGTGCATGCACAGGGGAAGCACCATCCTTTACACTCGTAGTTTCCCTGACATTTTTGTGAATTAAGCAAGGCTCAGTTGACCAAGGCAAAAAAGCAGCACCAAGCTCCTCTGAACTATAAGGAAGCCATGGAGGACGTGGTCTCAGAAGCCCCAAACTGGTGACTTTGCAGCATTCTTCTCAGTCCATTAGAAAATATTGTTTCATTGCTAAAGTCTCAAGGAAAATAAAACTGACATTTTATTTTTTAAAATTAAACATTCTTCACATCTTAGATTGTATATGACAAAATATGCCAATAAAATTAGTTCCTTCCTCAAAACCCCTTTTCCATAACATTACAAAAAATTCTTGACAATTGTGATGGCATGTTGTGATTACTGTCACTATTGCTGGCCAAAACTACCTTCGTTTCTCACATTATGTAGTTTCTCACGTATTTCTGTTTGCTGTTACTATTGTATAAGAGTCATTTCTAACCAAAGCTTTAGATGGCAGTAACACATATAGTACTGTTAATTATTTGTAAGGCTTTTAGTTAACTTTTTAAGAGTAATATGGTCAATTACACAGAATCTGGAAGATACAAGTTGTCTGTAGTTCACTGAACATGGAGTAAACCTAGATCTATTGTATATTAAATTTGCCCTTAAGTTCAGTTTCCCCATGTGTGCTATGAAATCATCTCTTACCATGGTAGAGAAAATCTTTGAAAGATTTTTCATCTCTTGATATGAAAAATACTTGAACTTTGGAATCATTCTATTTTAAAAGCCCTTCTTTTGAATTTATATCCATTCCTGCAGGTACAATCCCAATTATTCAAGTGAATTTGATTACAAACAGCACTTGATTCAGGTATACATCAATTATTTCTACAGAAGCCTATATCAGCAAAACAGGAAGTCTTAAGATTGAAAAAACAAGGTCATGACCATGATAGATACAGCATTTATCAAATATATTTCAGTCAGGCATTTTGGACATGTAATGTGTAACTTCGGATTGAAAATTAACCTCAAGAGTTTGTCAGTAGCACTGATGTATCAGAATTATTTTAAAAAAAAAGCACAGCATACTGCAAAGTCCCAACTGAGCAAGCATAACTATTAACCTACTAGACAAGAAACCCCAGTCTATTTTTTTTTCAGGGCCAGGGAAGGCAGATATCAGGGTTTCTGCCATCACTGTTTCTGTTGGCTTCAGCTATCATCAAAGCTATGCGGACTTCTGACTCCACATTTTTTAGTGTTATTGACTTTGTGTCATAATTGTATGCAATAAATAAAGGTGAGATGCTACACATAGTAACACTTCGAAATATCAGAGTGCTTCTCATCTCCAGAACTGGTATTTAACTGGTATTTATATGATACTCCACCACACAATCCCTCTTGAAACACTGATGGACTGAGGGAGTGTTCTTTGTACCTTTATTGACTGCAAGACACTAGTCCCCTTCTCCGTTTCTATTTTGCAGTTATCACATTCTATTTTCTGAATCTTCACGCAGCCAGTCCCTGATGTTTTGATATCCAAATCTAGAAGAAAAAGAGCTTTATTAGCAACGGAACAAGAAGAGTCAGGTCTACTTTACATAGTACTTAATCACTTTATGTAGTAACTACATATAGTACGGAAAAAAAACCAAACAGCTGTTTTGTTACCAAAGAACCTTCTTGCAAAGTTTGGCCACATATTTCCAATTGCATGGCTAGTCACTAGCAACAATTGACACTGAAAATTTTGTAAGCCTGTGCATGGACATCCAGCTGTGTGAGAACATTAAGAGGCAGCCCGGTGACTGTACCCTCTGGCAAGGAATCAGCAGGGTGTGGTCCTTTAGTGAAGGGGTTTGTTTTTTCTTGTTTTTTCCTTTGGTTCCCCTTTTTTAACTCCCTCCCAAACTCCACCTCCATCTCATAGCTACTCTAGTCACCAATTCTATGAGAAATTCTAAAGAGAGATGTGGAGTGGGAAAGCTGGCAGGTTGTTTGAGGCCACGCATAGAGTAATAATATTCAACAGCACAAACACTAAGTCTTGCTTAGACCTACGCTGCTTCAAATACCAAGCAGCATAACACAACAACATGTATAGAAGAGCTTGCATGCGTCATTCTTCCCTAACCTTCTGGAAGCCCTTGACTTACCCCCCTGGCATGAAGAAGCACGTTCTAGTCTGAATCACCCTATCTTATTACTGTTCATAACGCTCCTGCAAAGAAAAGTCGCTAGGTCTTGTAGACAACTCTTATCAAGGGAGTAATTTCTGGACTCGCAGTGCTTCACACAGGACCAGCAAAAATATTTTTCTGCCACTTGAGCTCACCCTTGAGTTTAAGGAACCGTAAAGAAGTTTGTGCAGTCTGGAGATGCTGACTGTATTAATAATCACTTACATTAATGACCACCGTAATGGCTGGCAAAAGGCAAATGCAGGAGAGGAAAAAAGCATTTTTGTTCCTAAAGGCAGAAAGTAGAAAAAAAAAATTGCACAGGAGTCAGAAGCATTCGCTGCAAGACACATAACTGAAGGACTAAGAGAAAGATAGTGAGCCTATTGCTCTCCATAGAAAAGGAGATTATCTGGGAAAGAAACCTTCATTTAAGCATCTGTGGGGAAAAAAAAAAAATAAAAAAAAATCTTTAACCTCCACTACCTGCTAATACATGCAAGAGAATCAGAGTACACATAATGAGCTCTGCCCCAACAAGATTCCCCAAGTTGGACCCACAACACAGCAGAGGCTGAAGTTCAATACTGTCGGGGATCAAGACAGATGCTGGAACCATGACAACAGCAGCTTGCAAACCATGAAGAAAAAAGACTGAGAGCTCCATTTAATAATGACAGGAAGTTTTGCCACCTGACAAATCAGGAGAATCCACAAGGCAGAGCTAAAATACACTAGGTCTTTGCTGCAAGAGTGCTACGGCATTGCCACAGGTAAAGAGGTAAAATTTAGTGAATGATGCAGATTGTGTTCACAGGTAACAGTTCTCTTAAGAAAGGGGGCTAGAAGAGGTGGACTGGATAAACAGGTTTTCCAGAAAGCTGTTTTACTTGCTAATACTATTTTCTTAACTTCTTCGTGGAAGACTTCCAAGAACAGGATGCTGTGACCAAGATTTTAATCAAACTGTACATTTCTTAAGTTTAAATAAACTCTAAGATAGGCTTTGAGGCACGTGAAAGCACAAAACCTACTGTCAGAGGCTCGAGGACCTCTGAGGGCCTCACAAGGTTTTACATTCATAAAGCTTGGACATTTTCACCAGATAAAAAAAGTATCAGAGCTATTTCAGACTTATGCTGATCTATAGGTTCTAAAGAAGAGTCAGAAGTTTTTCGTGAAGTTTTACTTCTCAGGGAACAGTTGGATTGTTTAAATGCAGTTCTTGAAGAAACACAGAGGCACTTTCCAAACATCTACGTTTCAAACAGTATGTCCCTGCAGCACAACCCTGGAGAGTTTAAAAAGAAAGGAATATTATTTTTGAAATACAAACCGTCTTGCTCAAAACTGCTCAGTTCACCCACTGGAAAACTGCACAGTCCTTGGGAGGATATACATCCAAGTCTTTGGCTATTTTGCTTTCTGAGGAGAAAGAGGTCCAAAAGCCAGTTCGCTTGTGCAAATCTTTGAATTCAATCAGCTTGATACCCTGCCACCCTTATTGCCTCTGTCAAAAGGAGTGACAAACGGGGAAAAGGCTTAAAAGCAGTCAATTTAGCCATAGTATCAACTTAATAAGATTTTTATAAGAATAAGGTTAATAAAAAGTTACGATCATGCAGGCCATATTATGGCCATCATTTGAAAGGTAGATCAGTAGTGTAAACCCAGCTGTAACAAAGATGGGAGCCGAAGAGGACACAGAAGTCTGGGGATTCGTGAGCGTGCTGTTAGGAAACATCAGGGATTCCTACAAACATACTTGTACCTTGATCTTGATCCTCTGCAGAGTCACAGTGCTTTGCTAGCCTTGATACAGCAAAAAAGAGTAGACAAGGAACAGAGCCTCTTCACGCAGGCTAAAAGCTGGATAATATTGCTAACGGAATTTCAACAAGCAAGGAGGAACAGGATGCAATCTGTTTCAGTGCCAAAGCTCCAAAAATAGTGAGTTTGATTCCTTCTTAGCACAGATGAGAGCTGAAGCCAAATTCAGCCACACAAATAGCAAGGAATGCACAAAGATCTTTGGGGTGCAAAGGAGTTGTATTGGAAATAAAGGTACAAAGAGTTAAAAAAAAAAGAACAAAGAACTTTGGTCTCAATATAGGAAGGGGTACCTCAGAACAGCCACCTTAAGTTACAGTATTTTACAGAGACTGGAAAATGACTTGTTTTCAAGTGACTCAGCAGCTCTGAACTACTAGAAGTACATCATGATCTCTGTTCACCGCAAAAGCTTACCAGTAAGTGAGCATGAATGTAAAATAATTCAGTGCAGGAAAATCTATTTGTTGAAGGCATCAGATTACAGTACTTGCTACTCTGATGCTTTAAGTCTGCCATACTTAAGAGTAAACACTGATGATCTTTTTTCCAAATCATTAGTACATTCAGACTTGAGGAAAATACACTGTTGTAAACATTGACGTTTGCTTTCCACTAACTTTTACAAAAAAATAAAAAGCAGAAACAGTCCCAGGAGCTCCTCCCATCACAGAAGTGGGCAGAAAAATTATTTAAGTGATGCCATAAAATTATGATTTTGGTAATTCACAGAAACATTCAAGACCCATACATTCATTCAGTTTGCTTAGGTAGTTCCACAAGAATCTACAGTATGTAGCCAAAAACAGAAGCAATCACATGGTCTTAAATAAGACTACTATGGAAGAGTTAAGTTTTACCAAGGAGAGAACTGATAAAAATAAACAGACGAAACCCTAAAAGTTTAAAACCCCATACTGGCTTACAAGTGGGCCTAGACCAGGAGTGCTTGATCCTGCTCCAAAGGTGACAAAGCTTTGGTATTCTACTCTGTGAACCTCGGCTACTACTTCAACACTATGGTTCTCCTCACTGACTTTGGCATAGAAGCTTCTGTTCTCTTCACCAGGGTACAACATGGAAAAAGCATTGGAACATTTTGCCAAAGGTGGTTGCGTAGTCTTCATTCTTGGACGTTTTCAAAATCAGACCGGACAAAACCCTTTGCTGCTTCCTCTGAGCTTGCAGTTGACTCTGCTTTGAGCAGGAGATCAAACTAGAAACCTTCCACGGTCCCCTCTGTGCTACTTTTGACCAAATCATGGAATCAGAGCTGGAAGGGACCTCTAGAGATCATCCAGTCCAACTCCCCTGCTAAAGCAGGAACGCCTAGAGCACATCACTCAGGACTGCATCGAGGCGGGTCTTGAAGGTCTCCAGAGAAGGGGACTCCATGACCTCCCTGGGCAGCCTGTTCCAGTGCTCCGTCACCCTTACCATAAGGAAGTTTTTCCTCCTATTTGAATGGAATTTCCTATGTTCCAGCTTGAGCCCATTGTCCCTTGTCCTATAGCTGGAAGCCACTGAAAAGAGTCTGGCTCCAACATCCTTCAACTCACCCTTTAGATCCTTATTTATAAATAAGGTCTCCCCTCAGCCTTAGCTCATCCAGGCTAAAGAGTTCCAGCTCCTTGAGCCTTTCCTCCTAAGGGAGGTGCTCCGATCCCTTAATCATCTTCGTTGCCCTATGCTGGACTCTCTGCAGTAGTTCCCTGTCCCTCTTGAACTAGGGGGCCCAGAACTGGATGCAGTATTCCAGTTGTGGCCTCACCAGTGTAGAGTACATATAATATGTACTTACTAAAGCAAAACACAAGAACCACATGGTAAGACAGGACAGATGATTCTCAGATTCTGGCTATGCAAGACCTCAGTTGGGTTTACTTCTGAGTATTCAGTCAATGTACAGCAACCACAAATTGAAGACTTGGTTTCAGGTTTAAGTAGCATAGGCAGCTCCACATGCCAAGACACAGGGTTCTCTATATGCTGAGCAGCCAAACCTACAGCCATGTGCCTAGACTGTCCTTGAAATAAATATCTAACGTATACGTGTGACCTGAAGGAAAATAAACAAACTAGATTAAAGAGAAGTTCACTGGCATCAATCATCTATGAAGGTTAAACATATCAGAGAGTATTATCAGCTTGTGATGATATTGGAAGACTGTATACACAGCATAAAACAAGACACAGAATCGCCTAGGTTGGAAGGGACCTTTAAGATCATCTAGTCCAACCATAAAAAAAAACAAAAACAAAACACCAAAAAACCTCACCAAACAACACACACACCAACACTAAACCATATTCCTGAGCACCATGTCAATTTGTCTTTTGAATATCTCCAGAGATGGTGCCTCAACCACCTCTGTGGGCAGCCCATTCCAATGCCTGACAGCCCTTTCAGTGAAGAAATTTTTCCTAATATCCAATCTGAACCTCCCCTGGCACAACCTGAAGCCATTTCCTTTTGTCCTATCATCTGTAACTTGGGAGATGAGACCAACCCCCACCTCTCTACACCCTCCTTTCAGGTAGTTGTAGACAGCGATAAGGTCTCCCCTCAGCCTCCTCTCCTCTAGACTGAACAACCCCAGCTCCCTTAGCCTCTCCTCATAAGATTTATTCTCCAGACCCCTCACCAGCTTCATTGCCCTTCTCTAGACCCACTCCAGCACCTCAATGTCTTTCTTGTGGTAGGGGGCCTGAAACTGCACACAGTACTCGAGGTGGGGTCTCAACAGTGCCCAATACAGGGGGACAATCACCCCTCGGGTCCTACTCACCACATTGTTCCTGATACAGGCCAGAAGGCTGTTGGCCTTCTTGGCCACCTGGGCACACTGCTGGCTCATGTTCAGCCTGCTGTCGACCAACACCCACAGGTCTTTTTCTAAGACAGAAATACTTACATACACTAAGACAGAAATAGAGGATCCTTTAGTAATTGCCCCAATAGGCTGCTTACTAGTTGCCTTTGGTTTAAAATACATACTTAAGCTCATCATCTAGCATCTTCTGCACATATTCTTCTGGGTCTGAGGAGTTTTAGCTAACTTCCTGGACAAGCTCCAACCTAAATTGCAAGACTGATGAAATGCTGCAACTTCCAAAACCAAGGAAGAAGCTAGAATACTGCAGCAACATTCACATGAACTTCTTCAACCTCTTAAAGCCAAGTGACAGGAAGAGCTCAGATAAAATGGTCTGAACAGAACAGAGTTAACATCCTCCTCATGCATTCAAGGAATGCCAGAGAAAAGCCAGAGTACTTGCAGAGCAACCACAGTTTCTTTGTAGTTTGAGATCTTTTGCTTATGCAATGATGTTTAATGGGTAATTCTTTCCTAAATAAAGAAAAGCAACAACCCAAGCACTACTATTCAGAGCCCAAAAACCAAACCAGAGCTGAAAGAACATTTATAGTAGAACCTCACTGGCAAGTAGCAATTCTATTTTTTCAGTACAAAAAATATTTACATTTTAGGAAATATCTCTGGATATGCCTGAATAACAGCATGAACAGACAACACCAACATCATGCTAATTATGGGGTGACAAACAGCAACTAGTGGAAGGGGACTATAATCCACACACTGTCCAGGGAACCTGAATCACATGACCTTACCACAAGCCTAGATGGAAGAGCTTAAAACTTGTTTCAATGGGGAAGACTGTAAGACAATTTGCAGGGTTGGGTGACATTCAGAATATAGTAAGAATCTCAAAGACAGGAAAAAAGAGCTAAATAATTCCCTCCCTCCCATCAATCAGGATTCATTACTAAGACCTTTAGGAAGGTTCTCCATGTTGAAACTCTTTATGAAGAGAGGAGGCTTCAGGGAGACCTAATAGTGGCCTTCCAGTACCTGAGGGGGGCCTACAGGAAGGCTGGGGAGAGCCTATTTACAAAGGCCTGCAGTGACAGGACGAGGGGCAATGGGTTTAAACTGAAGAAAAGCAGATTTAGATTGGATCTTAGGAATAAATTCCTAATGAGGGTGGTGGAGTACTGGAACAGGTTGCCCAGGAAGTTGGCTGAGGCCCCTTCCCTGGAGACATTCAAGATGAGGCTCAGTGAGGCCCTGGGCAACCTGGACTAGTTGGGGGTATCCCTGCTGACTGCGGGGGGGTTGGACTAGATAAGCTTTGAAGGTCCCTTCCAGCCCAGATGATTCCATGCAGGCTGAGATTCTCCAGATCTTAATACAATCAATTCTGTCCCCCAAGAGCAACCAAGTCTGAAGTAACACATAATAGTCACTCAGAGATCCTAGAGAAACTTAAATATTCAATCACTAACAGCTACAATAGTCAGACATACTTAGTACCAGAAAAATTAAGGGTAACAAAAGGGATGCTGGCTTTCAGTTTGATTGTCTGTGAATGTACTACACACAACCCAAGGTACTTGTGAAGCAGCGAAAAAAAAGGTGGTAAGAATATAAATGACAATTCTTAGAGAAGACATAAGTGACAACAGTCTCTTGGTTAATACAGTCCTGCTACAGTTCAGTGGAAGAGTCAATGAATATATAGGTAACAGTTGATCTATTTAAGAGAATGAACTTGGATTTTCAGATGTCTTTGACAGTATCTTTAGTCCTATATTGTCTTTTAGCTATAGACTATGCATCATCTTTAATACTACATGAATTCAGAAATCAGCACAAATACCAAGGTTGAAAAGTTTCATCAATAACACTGAATTATTCAGACTAGTTAAAAACTCCCTCAGAAGTTGCAGAAAGATCTTGGAATACCACATACGCGAAAGATAAAATAGCAGGAAACTGAATAGATGGTATGCCTTCTGTGATTCTTTGCCAAGAGGCATGAAGATCGCCAGAAAGCTCTCACCCTGAAACTGTTTACATGTGTAAGTGGACTCTTGAAAGTCCACAGGGGGGATGAGCCGTATCAGGCTCAGAAAATTCCCCCAGCTGTAAACAGTTGACAGCTAAGAGAATGTTTAGATGAAACATAATTTATATTTGTCCTATTTTTACTCTTCCCAAAGCATCTGTTTATGACTACTGCTGGAAACAGGGAAACAGGACAGCGGGCTAGCTGGACTCATGGTACAAATCAGTACAGCCATTCTAACATAGGCGAAGTAAAGCACAGTGAGGGCAGAGAGGGGGAGAAGCCCGATTTTATTTACAGAATGTTTGTCTCCATATTATTTCATAAATGGATCATAAGTTTTGGTAAACATACCCAAGAGAGAATACTGCTATGATAAATCCATAGCATCTCTCCATTTTTTATGACATACAGTTCAGGCCCTTCTAAATGAAAACATGAAAGAAAGAAAAAAACAAAACCAAAAAACAACATAGTAGAACTCAAGATACAGGGGGGAAAAAAGGTGTAAACGAAGATAAAATGTGCAGAATGTGTTTGCTGCAAGGGTTTGGAAAAGTGATAGATGACATGTATGCAGCATAGACAGAATGGGATTATTCACAATTTCTCATACTACTACAGCAGAGCATCAAAAGAGATAAAAGCAGCAGCCTTGAACAACTACTTGCAGCAAATCATAGGACTGGTGTTTTTGTACACTGAAAAGTTTTTCCAGTATGGTGAATTTTTTTCCCACACTGTATAGGCAATTGCACAAATCCATATGAAATAGTCCATGTCAATGGCTAAACACAAATCTTTCTGGGTCAAGCACTCACAACCTCTCAGCTCACTGAGGGGAATTATCCTCGTGAGCTTGCCCTTTTCCTTCCGTATACTTAGAGCTACTGTCAGTATTTCAGTCCAGCACAGATGTTTATTGGTTTCAGCAACTACAGCTGCTCTCTCAAGTTGTTTGTAGGTTCCACAGCAGAAACCCTGCACAGATTTTTGCCTCGTGAACAAAAAGATAATGCAAGACTTGTAGTAAAGAAGGGAGCCCTTCCAGGCACTTCATCTGTATTGTTACCTTCCAGACTTTTTTTGATCCCTGTGGCCAGCCACTCAGCATAACAACCACTACTGGAGCTGGTAGGTCCAACAACCCTACTGGGAACAACCCTCGAACTGCAGGTGTGCACAGCACATGCTGGGGGCTGCTGTTTCCCAGCTGAGCTGTAGTCATGTCTTTTCTGGAACTCCAGCTGTCAGAGCAGAAATAAAAGCGTGGGTTGTAACTACTGCTGAACAGCCTAAGTTTCAGCATTAACTACGGCTGACAAAATGGTTAACAGCAAGCGATGGATCTAAATACCTAAGAAGTCAGGAAACACAGGGAAAAATGAGAGGCTTTGAATCTCCTTAATCAGAGGTGGCACGATGCCATTTCCCGGTATCCGCTGCCAACAGCGCTTCCAGCCGCGGCGTCCCCGGTGAGCCACACCGGGGGAGCGACCCCGCCGGACCCCCGCTTCACCCACCGAACTTCACGGGCGTCCTGACGTCCACGGCGGCCTTGCTGTCCACACCCTCCGCCTCGATCGCCATCTGCTCCAGCGCCTCGTCGTACTCCACCCGGACGCGGTCACGCTGCCGCCCGCGAGGCGGGGGGCTGCCGCCGGCGCCGCTGACGACCACCAGCACTCGGTCGGCGCCTGGGTAGCGCTCCGGGTCCAGCGGGCGGACGCTCACCTGGCAGGGCAGCCGCACCCGCAGCCGTCCCCGCGGGCTGACCGCCAGCGCCCACTCCTGAAGGGGCTTACGGCCGCCGGCCTCGGCCGACCCGCTGCAGCCGCGACGGGGGACGGGTGGCCCCCACCACCCGCCCGCCGCCCGCGCTGCCAGAGACCCCCAGCGCGGGGTCAGCGCCCTCATGCTGCCCGGCGGGGCTGTCCGGCCCCAAGACCGGCCGGAAAAGCCCCCTGAGGCGAGGCAGGACAGGAGCTGCTCCTCACGGCGAGCAGCCGTTAGTCCCACCGGGTCACGTGAGGCGGCTGCACACGGAGACCGGCACCGGGGCGGCTAGTAAACAGGCGGTGGCCGCTGGCGCGCGCCCCGACAACGAGGAAGCTCCTGGGAGTCGTAGTTCGTCGGAACGCGGAAGGAATTGCAACCGCCCGGCCTATCAGCGAAAGGGGAAGGCGGAGCATTTCCGTGCTCTGCTCCTATTGGGCGGTGGGTCAGGATGCCACAGCCAATCAGAAGCGTAGATGGGGGTCAGGGGCCATTGCGGAAGGCCAAATGAAGCGAGCCGGAGTCTCCATAGCAACGCGGACGCCGCCGGGCGAGGCGAGGCGGCGGCGGCCGCACAGGTAGGGCCTTGCGGCGGGACGGTGCGGGGGATGAGCTGTCCGGAGCCACTTGAGGCCGCCGGGGTCGGGGGATGCAAAACTGCGACTCCAACGTAGAGGCGGGAAGCGAGTCCAGCGGCGCCAGGCCTAGGGGACGCCCCAGTCCAGTTTGAGGATCCCGGGAGGGGCAGGGCCCACCTTCCCCACCAGTGGGACCAGAGGAGGGCCACAAAGATGATCAGAGGGCTGGAGCACCACTCCTGTGAAGAGAGGCTAAGAGAGTTGGGGTTGTTCAGCTTGGAGAAGAGAAGGATCCAGGGAGACCTTATAGTGCCCTTCCAGTGTCTGAAGGGGGCCTACAGGAAAGCTGGAGAGGGACTTTTTACCAGGATATGTAGTGACAGGACAAGGGGTAATGACTTCAGACTGGAAGAAGGTAGACCTAGATTAGATATTAGGATGAGATGCTTTGCTGTGAGGGTGGTGAGGCACTGGAACAGGTTGCCCAGGGAAGTTGTGGATGCCCCTTCCCTGGAGGTGTTCAAGGCCAGGCTGGATGGGGCTTTGAGCAACCTGGTGTAGTGGGAGATGTCCTTACCCATGGCAGGGGGGTTGGAACTCGTTGATCTTTAAGGTCCCTTCCAACTCTAACCATTCTATGAGTCCTCCCCAGCATCCCTGTGTGCCAGAAGTCTTCCCCCCATGGCAGTGCCAACTCACAGGTGAGAAAATAAGGCACCTCACGGTGTGAGGGTCCTTTTCATGATCCCAGTGGGCTGCTCCTGGTGCAGCCAAGCATTAGCTTCAGCCTGCTCAACTCCCTGATGCAGCAGACTCTGCAGCCACAGGATTTGACACCTGCATGGAGGAAACAGGGAAAAAGAGGAATGGGAAGAGGGAAATGGGAGGGCTTTGGGTGGCAGCCTGCTTTTTGTTACGCTTAAGCCTACAGTGAGACTGTGTGTGTTGAAATGTTCTCGGTCAGAGGATAAAAAAGCAGTTTGGCAGATGTGCTGGAAAAGTGTTTTCAAAAGTGGTATTGCGGAGCTCCAAAATTGGTTTCTGTCAAGGCAGCTCAGTTAAAGTGTTATTTATTGTGACAGCTTTTTAGCAGTTAACATACAGCCCAGCAGTTCTAAAGCCAGCCAAAGAAATATTTTCCTGAGCTCTGTACAAATATGTCATGAGACAATTGTCCTCATGGAGTTTACAAACAAGTGGGGAACTGCTGAATTCAGTTACAAAGACTTTTATGGACTTCATAGCCCATATTATCATTGTATAATAATTTTTAAAATAAGGCAGGGGATGTGGGCATAGATGAGGTAAAGTTAGGGGCTGCATTCTTGTCACAGATACAGTTTACTGCCGATAATGAGAGTGAAAGATGTGTAGAAAGGTGCGTTGTCTTAGTGAAATTGCAACACAAGTAGTAATGAAATCTGGGTCTGTTACTTCATTGATTTGCTGCGTTTTGCATTCCATGTGTTGTTTTTCTTCTTTTCCAAAAATAACTGTGCAAGCCATGCGAGATGATATTTGGGCATGAAGTTGTTTTCATCTCATTAGCCTCATTTCCATTTTTATTGCTGTCTGGCATTGATTATTTATGAATCTGAAATGGGATCTGAGTGTCCAAGAGGAAAGAAAATGGCTCTAGCTTTTTGGTCCATCTGTAATGTTCACTGCGGAAAGTTAAATAAAACATTTTATTAATCAGTAAAGCCCTTCAAGTTAAATTATTTCATTGAGTTATATTATTCAGTCTCAAGAATAATTACATGAAAACCAAAAGGTCCAGCCTGCCATATTTTAAGTTAGTACAGAAAAAATAGAGTTCTAGAAAGACAGAAGTATATCAAGAAACGTCTTGGGACATGATGGGGGATAGAAGTTATTTTTTTCAAGACTTCAGAAATAGTTGTTTTTTTTGAAAAATACTACAGAATTCTCACTCTTGAGACCAAATACCAAATTTAAGTGTTAGATAATTTGTCAGGGAAGTGGTTACAGACCTGTAAGAAGTGTGGTGCAATGTGCTATAATTCCACTAGATGACAGCCAATTCAACAAATAGCTCTATTAACTGACTGTTCAGAGGGAATCCCCGGTCTTCGGTTGGGTGGGGCCTCCTGCTGCCACCCACTTCTCCTGAACTCAGTGCTGCTGCTTCTTATCCTCCTACCTTGTGTCTCCTTATGTCTCTTATGTCTCCTGCCTCCTCTTAAGCATGAGCGCTGCTTTCCCACTGCCCTCTTTTTCTCTGGTATCTTCATGTTTTATGCTCCTTGTGTAGGTAGAGGTTTATCAAATTGAGGCTGTACTATGCTATGCATCATCTTTAATATTGTCATTTTGTCTAATTGAGAACTTTGTTCAAGAAACCATTCAAAGATGGTTTCTTAAGCCTTAAGTATATATTTCACTGTTTTGTCTTGGTTGGTGTTTTTTTCATTAGGTACTGTCTAAGCATACTTAAATGGTTAAAAATATTGAAGAAAACACATAAGAAGTAATTGCTAGGAGGAAGTTCTTCTTCCTCCATACATATGAAACCTCATGTTTTTAATGTTTTACTTATGCTATCTATATTTTGACTATAATATAAATACTGATTCCATTTCATTGTCAAGTTCTTGATTGAATTCCAGCTGATCCCATATCAGCTGGTATGGTGTGTGGCAGAGTCCAACAGTAAAATGATATTTATTTTCATCTTTAATTTTCTGACTTGTCACTTGCAGGAAAAGAAAACGATATAAAATTTATAAACGAAGATTTAATTAGGGCTCCAGTTTCAAGATGCCTGTGTGATTCCTTAATGAATTACAATGATTATTAGCCATTTTACCAGTTACTTATGGTGTTGTTCTAAGCTAAAGAATGTTCTGTATTTCATGCAAAAGACAACAAAAAAGTGTTATGAAATAGATTTTAAAGCCAAAGCATTATTAGAGGCACTTTTAGGCTAAGGTAAGCGTGAGAGAGATTTCAAGGCAAGAGGAATTAAGTAAAAAAGGACATACAGGATAGGCTGTAGAAGGAATACATTCTGTATTCTTTTGTATTTGGAATTAACCACAGAGTAAGATCAGACAGCTTCAGGTATCCACAGGGTATAAACTTGGTATGCCTGGACAGATAGATGCATGTGCTCTAATTGTAATGAACAATTGCTCTAATTGTAATGCCATCCTGTTCTTACTGGTGTCATGCTCATGCTGAAGCTCCTACCTGCAGATGCAAGAGGACTTCAAATTAACATCCAGCATTTAGGCAAGGTTCACCGCACACAAGGCTAACTACTACTTACCAATGTTCCTCCATACCATAAGACTTAAGAATTTTGTAGCCAGGATATTTTTTCCAAGTTTCTTAAAAGTTCTCCTGTGTTTCTATTATGAAATATTTGCATGACACTATTTTAATTTCTTTATTTGTATTTTGTAATTTACATTTGTAATTTTTTCAGTGATGTATTCCTGGACTGCTTCCTTGAGCCGCCTTAGTTCTCAAGGCACGTCTAGGTTTCAGTGGGTAGGCAAAGCATGTTTTGTTTGTTTTCCCCTCGGTATTTTAGTGTGTGTATGTGTAGTGATGGTAAGCATTTCTTCTCAGGGATGGCAGAGAGAGGCAGTCTCCAAATCACATAATCGGGGATTTTTCTGTTTGTCACGCTACCAGAAATTTTCTGAGGAAATTAAGTTCCTTATGGAAACCACATGAAAAGGGAAGTGGCAAATCTTACCATTCAAATTCTCCCTATCTTAACCATATCTAATGAGAACCCCAGCTGATAAAGTCTGTGTGTGGCTCAGGGTGTTTCTGTCTTGAAGGGACTTGAAAACAAGAGGAAACAATGGAAGTTACAACAGAAATTGTTAAGCAGTTTAGGTACGTGGTATGCTCTCACTTCCCTAAAGTAGTTGTCTATGAGTACAGTACAGTAAATGAAACATTCTATTCTGAATTACATGCATATTATAATGCCCTATTGTACATGATGTAATTTTATTTTTAATGATCATTTAATGTTGGTATAGCTTTGTTCTTTAAAGACACTCTGCTCAGTTAAAACAGAAGATCTGCTGTTCACAAGACTCTAAGCTTTAACTTTGGGGAAAAAAGCATTAGGAAACAAAATTTTAGGGGATGAAAATATCACTCTGTCATTGAGTAAATCCATGGTACTCCTATGTTATTAATATTATCTGTAGCTCTCATCTCTCCCCTTCTCCTTGAAGAGGATATGGTAGAACTGGAAAAGTTCTGGAGAAGGATGACAAGGACAGTGGAAGGCAGAGAAGGGCTTTCATGCCAGTGACAGCAGGTAGATTGACTTCTTCAGCCTAGAAAAAGGATTATCAAATAAGATACAACATTAGAATAAACCTAGTGGCATAGAAAGGTTGTGATTATTCAATCACTCATCCAGTAAAAGAGTTGGCATCAAGGAGACAGATTCAAAATAAAAAAAAAAAAGCACTGGTTATTCATGGAGTGCTGAGGTAAGCGGAAAATCTCCATTCCTCTGGATTTTGCAGATGATACTGAAAGTTTTGCATGAGTTCAAGGGGAGCAGAGGTGGGTTCAGGGAAGGATCACCACACTGTGACTGGTGGATTCTTCTGTCCCTCCCCAAGCATCCGGTGTTGGCTGGAAATATGCAGAGCTAGGTCAGCTTTTGGTCTGACTAGATATTGCTGTTCTGATGTCCCAACTGCATTACATAATTTTTCTAACTAATCCAGCACGAGACACTGTCATTTGTGGTTTTGGAGAAAGTTTTGTTCTTCAACATTTGTGTGTAAAAGGAGGTAGCATGAAGATGTGGATAAATATCCTGTATCATGCCCTACTGTTGAGTTGAGGTTCTGTTCATTGCCTCCCTGCTCTGGATTCTGCCCCTGTCTCCAGCCATCCCATCCTCGCTGCAGAGATCCCATCCTCGCTGCCTGCAGGCAAGTGAGAAGGTGCTCCTTAGCAACTTCCACAAAAATTAGCCAACTGAGCTCATAATACTGATTGAAATTATTAAGGCTTCCTTAGCTGATTTTACCTGTGAAAGTAGTCCTAAAGTTGTTCCTCTTGCGGATCAGTGTTGAGGAAGGAGGAAGGTATCTCCTCCTGCAACGGAAGGAAATGATACATAACATCTACAGATGCAGCTGGCTGTGAAAGGAGAGCTGTGTCTATGGCCTGAGCTCAAATGAATGGGAATTTACACCTATTTGTTTAAACTTGGCTAAACCTTAGACTGGTGTTCTATTAAACAAAACAATTCAATGTGAGTTGGAGTTCCATGTCAGTCTACACCAGTTTAACCAACACAGCTTAACTGAAATCGATCAAATTTTGTGGCAACAAAGAATGAATGAGAGAATACATGAAGAAATTGATCATTTCCGTCAGGAAGGATGGTAGCACACCTATCAATGTGTAACGTACCATCTATAAATCCTGTTGTGAACCTGCCAGTCAGACTACTTTGCACAAATAACTGCTTATTGTTTTAACTGGCTTAACAGACTTCACAGTCTGGCCTGATGTTATCAGACTGAAATTATAAATTACCTGGAATGTACATTCATACAAAATTTTTTTTTAAGTAATTAAAAAGACATAATTTTAACACATACACTTCAACATACTACAGTTTTTGCCTCTAGCAACAGCACTGTAAATAATTTAATATAATTCAAATGATGAATTAATAACTTTAAGTGGCTGGGAAAAATAATTTGCTTTATGATTATTTCTCCCCTACTCAAGTTGGGCTTGAAGGATAAGACTGGGTGACTGGTATCAAAATCTTGCTGACACTTTTCTGAACCTGAATATTTTTCTAAATAATTTTATAAATGCAAGGGATAAAGTTTAAAGGAGTTCATCACTGTCTGCTAATGATTTTGATCACTTGAAGTGTGAACTCTTAACAGAGATTTTTATAAATTTTTTGTCTTAATTATTTTAGTTGGTGCATTTTCATACATGGAGCTGCAAGTCTTCATGTTCAGAATGAAGTTTTACTACAGTTTGCATCTGTCACTCTGGAAAGTGTCAATGCAGCAGGGCACCGTCTCTCCGGATTCTGCACTGGCTTGTGCATGAGCATTGCTGTTTGCTGGAGAGACACTGAAGCAAAGAACCTGGCATAAGTCTTGGGAATTTGCGTTCAGGCTTTTATTAGTGCTGTCCTGAAGCTGTTTCACAAGACAATTCTCAGCCTGATTTGACCCGGATTCCAAAACAGACTTGGAATTCCATTTCTTTGCAGTCCTGTGTGTCAGATCAAGGCTGTGATATTATTTGCAGTTCTACAGTTTGAAAACATCCATATTTGTTGAACTACTCTGTAAATTTAGAAATCATGCCAACTTTCATTTCTATTTGAATTAGACTGTTTATCAGATACTGCAAAAATACAACATTTTCACTTTGCTTTTGAACTTTAAATATCCAATTTTGTTTAAGCTGAATTTTAAATATCATTATGTAGTAGGTAATTGAAGAATGCTAAGCTTTTTTACTGTCCCATAATCGTACATATCTTGTTACAGTCTGTCCCCTTCCCTCTTAAAAAGAGGTGGAGATTAGTGTTATCATCCTAACTAAGGCTGCCTAATTGTTTTCCCCTGTCTCAGCTGTCTATAGTTGTGTCTTAGCGTATTGTAAACTTTTCAAATTCTGAGGATTGTTTTTGTTTTCTCTCTGCTCTATTCTCTGTCTCTATCTCTGACTGGAGCCTTGGGGTGGACACTTTTGTACTACCGTACTGCAAGGAAGTGTATTTTTTGACTGATATTAACTGTATGTTTCACATTCAAGATTGACAAAAATGCCTACACCCATCAAGCTCTCAGTTTTTGGCACTGTCTTGCTTAGAGTTTCTGCCCCTGTGCTTCTCCCTCTCTCTAAATTCGTCCAGTATGTTTAGAGAAACAAATAAAGCAGAAGCAGCAGCAGCCATAAACATGAGGTGCATACATTAAAATATTCAGGAGTTCATTATAGATGAAAAATTGCTCTAGTTATAAATATGTGTACATGTTTATGTACAGTATTTCAGATTCTGTTTCTTGGCTTCTATGATGTTTACACTTGTTTCACAATGTTTTGACTCCTCCAGGAGAGATCATGAAATTGCTTTTTTTTCCATAAGCAAATACAGCCGCTGAAATCTCTCTAAAAGTCAAAATGTTCCCGAAGGAATTCCAGACAGCTCTGAAGAAAGTCATAAACTTGCCAGTTTAATTTTCACTATCTTTGCAGGCAAGTGACTTTCAAAAGATGGATACAGACAACACAACATTTTAATATCCATTTTTCCCACCACAATTATAAAAAGAAATTATATTTTTCTTAACTGTCAGATTTCTTGCTGTGGAATGCAAAATTGCTCTAGTGGTTTCATTGGAGAAATCTGGAATATACTATTGAAATAGTCTCACAAATTCTTCTCAATTTTATTACAGTTTTGATTTACACCAAAAAGTTTATTGTTATACTAAAAGTTTATTATTTATTCCTTGATTTATACTAAAAAGTTCTCTTTAAAAGAGAAAGGTCTCCCTTATGGTATGTGTAAGGCTGAATGATGTCAAGACTGACTAATTTGAAGTGGGTTCTGTGTCTTTGACAGGTGATACAGGTTTATAATGATTTTATCCTACAGCAGAATACAATGTTCTCTGCATAATAGTTATTTTGCATAATAGTTAATCTAGAAAGATCTGCTAGCATCAGGTAAACACTTGCAGAAGTTGGCAATCTTTCTCCCAGAATTTTGAACTAAAATACTATGATTTTGACCTGTCCATTCACTTTATCTACAGCCAACTTTAGTGAACTCATGAAGGAATTCTTGAATTCCTCCACATTTCCTCCATCTCCACTTTCTGCTGTGTTTTGCTGTACAAATATTCTATAGCTCCCCTATCTCACTATGTCATGGCAAGATTTCTGTGTGCCTCAGAAGTCCTTCTTCCCCTCTCTTCCCTCAGTAAGATGCTTATTGCATCTCTTCAGTTATCCCATATCTCTTCTTTCTCCTGAAACGTTTGTGTCTTGTTTCATGCTGCCATCTTGCAAAAGATCAATATTTTAAAACTCTTTTGACTATACAAAACTCATAAGATACTGTTATGCCAGAAGGTGTTTTTGGCAACTATTAATTGGCATTTGATACAAGGGCAAGTACAGACCTGATGGACATTGCTGTCTTATCAGGTTACCAGGAGCATTGTACCCCTTCTATTCTACCTCCTGTTTCCCTCTTCCATCTTGGCATTTTCACACAACTCAGACAGTTCTAATGACTGAAGCCTGGGAACATAATTCTCAAGGAATTCTCAAGGAAAATAATAATAATGGTAAAAAAATATACAGGACACAAGTCACTCTCACTGCCTGGTAAATCGGTTGCCCAGCTCGACCCAAGCAGAGATTGTGGATGCTCACCCCCTGGCCAACCCTCATTTATATACTGAGCAAGACATCTATGGTATGGAATATTCCATTGGCCATTCTATTGTTCTATCGGCCCTCCTTCTCAGCTTCTATGGGAAGCTGAAAAAAAGTTCTTGATAAGGATAAACATCACTTAGCAAGAACTAAAATAATATGGATTATTGACATTCCTTTCATACCAAATCTGAAAACACAGCAACCACTATAAAGAAAATGAACTCAGCTGAAACCAGGACACTCTTGAAATAGTTTGGACATTTTTAATGGTCATATTATTTTAGGAGAGGTCACAGATACTAAGAGTATAACCTGGTACATAACCAAAATGTTAGTACTTCATAACAGCTTTGACTTGAGGAGATCTCAGAATAACTGTTTTTTCCAATACTTTTCTATCTTCTATTCTCAGACATTATATCGTGTTTTCTCATTTTCTGTAGTTTCAGGGTTTATTTGTTGGGTTTTGTTTTGTTCTTTTTGTCATTTTTTTTTAAGTATGGTCATGCAATGACTTATAGACATGAATATCTTTAATGATACTACTTGCTCAAGCTAGACCAGTTCTTAGATCTCTATGTTTTGTGAAGGGGTTCCTTTTCTATGTAATTACTCCATGCAAGGTCAAGGGACACCGCAAAGGGTGGGCTTGTGTTGGATGGAGAGAAGGGGAAGCACATACTTGGACTAGTCTTATGGAAATGACAGAGAAAAGATCATAGCAGTTAGACCTGTAGGAGTGCCATCCACTTGGGGATTTTCAGTCTAAGGACCTGCTTGAAGGCAACATGTGGACTCCCCGATTTAACAGATTTTCAAAACTCAGCTGGTCAAAGGCCTGAGCAACTTAATTGAATTTTGAAGTTAGCCTTGCTTTGAGCAGGACTAGATGACCCCAGAGGCCTTTTCCAGCCTAAATCTATTATTCAGGTCCTGTTCTTTAAGAAATACAGTTTTGCATGCTATCTAACATTTATGTGACAGTAACATAGCCAATGGTAGAGGATTTAAAAAATCCAACCAGTGACAGATAGTGCAGTGTCTTAAAAGTCTTTCATGAAGTTGGAACTGTAGAACCACCTAGATTGCTCACATTGTGACTTTTGTTGTTTGAATGTGGTTGTCACATATTGATGTTGTGCTCTTTATGCTATACATTTAACTTGCACAGTCATATATATCCCTGGATCTAATTAACTGTATTTTGGTGGGGTTTTTACTTCCTAGAACTTCAAACAATGAGTCAGGCTGGTGAAGAAAGTTCCAATTCCAGTGACACAGAATTGGAAATCGAGAACGAGCAACCGATCTGTACTCTAGCTCCAACAGTTTACAGCCGAGACGAGGGGTCCACTGATGTAACAGCAAGTCCTGCATTTCAGTGTTTAGATGAGGTACCACGTACCCCAGCTTTCTCTTTCTATAACAATTATGTCCAAATCAATTAATCTGAAATGTATTATTTTGTTGTTAGTAATTGAAGGTTGTTACTGTAGCTTATCTGCAGCTTCCCTATTTCTTCTCTGATTTTTTTCTAAGTGGTAAGAACGTTTTGTGAAACAGAAACCTACATTGGGGAATATTCTTGCTGGAGATGTTGTGTTTAATGGATAACCATGTTATTTTTTTTTAGTAATCATGGTCTTAAGGGGAATGAGAATAGAGAGGTCTTGTTTTTGTAGTATTCTAGCTATAGAGGTAATTGCGTCATGATTTTTGGAAAGGCTCAATAGCTGCAGGAAAAATCCAAGGTAAGTGGCTCCTGAGGCACTAATAACTGATGATGATACAAGAAACCTTTTGGAACTCAGGTATTTTTTTTTGTGGCATTTTCTGTGTTAAGAAGACTTTTAGAATATTGGAAATATTTTAGCATTTAATACATATCAAATGCAATCCTTAAAAATGTAGTGCCTGAGGAGACATTAAGAGATCATCTAATCCAAAACCTATACTGAAGAAAAAATTTGTTATTTAAAACTTTAATTGCTGGAGATAGCTATTTGGGTATCTTTTTTCAGCATTTTGTCATTGCTGGAGTTTTTAAAAAAGAAGTTTTTTCCTAAATCCCAGTTTAAAATTTCTTTGGAGCGAATAATGCAACCATCTTCTTGCCTTTCCTACCATGACAATGGAAAACAATCAATTTCTGCCCTGTTTATAATAGACATGAACATCTCTCTTATATCCTAAGAAGCTGTGTTCATATTCACATTTTTCTTAAAGTTCTTACTTTAAGTTGCTTTACTTTGAGCTCTTTCCGGCTTGGATCTATCAAATTGGTTTTGCACCGTCTGCTTTGGACCTAAGGCCAGTGGAAAGGAAGGGACAAGAATATGTAGTGAAGAGGAAAACAGGACTGTCTCTTTCCTGTCCTGCTATTAGATCATACTGAACATCACATGAAACTGCACTGTCAGTCTCTCTCTATTCTCTTGTGCATTCAAATGAAGTAAATGGGAGGGAGAGTCCAGTGCCAGTATACGGTGAGCCGACAGCTTCCAGTATTGTTGTATCACAAAACCCCTTTCTTCTCAGTCCAAGGCAGCTGCAAATGTCCAGAACAGCTCAACTCTCAGAGAGCTGACCTCTCAACTTACAGAAATCCTTCTGTCTACTGGAAGCAGGGAAACTGCACTTGGGGAGTACTTTATTTTCCAGCTACTTGCGTGCTTTTTCTATAGATTTTTCAGTTGTGGTGGAATTTTGACAGCAGGAAGCATATGCCCAATACAAAATGTCTTCATCCTCACCTCTCCTCAAATAAAATAAAACTAAATGGTATAACATTCTAGAAGATATTCTACATTTCAAGACTCCCCCCCCCCCCCCCCCTTATTTTTAATAATGTGGAAGCTATTTTTTTCTAGCCTTATTCTGGAAAACAGTCAGATCATTTGGCTGATTTTTATTTTTGTTTTCCCCAAAAAATCTTTCCAAAGTGGTTATTCTGCATCTCAAATTTAAGGCCAACTTGTTTACCTCTGATAACATCATAAACCATTAATAGGAAATATAGGCAACATTAATATTAGAAGTTGTTCCCAGCTTGGGGAAAAATGTGCAGTGGAAAACTGAAGTAAGCAGTTTGCAGAAGATTTCATAACGAGGTCTTTTGGTCATTTTGTCAATTTTTAAAAGGGAACTATGACTCATTTATTCTTGCCATAATTTTTAACAGTTGGTACTTGTGCTTTATGGGTAAGATTGGCTTTTCATCACTTATTCACATTTCTTCTCTTCAACTGACACATTTGTTTTCCTTTGTTGAACTTTATACATAATTCAGAGATAAATATATGACTCCAGTCACGAAAGAAGTTGTTGCATTGACACTGGCTTCAGCTTCTTGGAAGAGCTTTCAGGATTTTTCCACAGAAGCAGAATTTTATCATATTAGCTCTGTTTTACTGGCTAGTCATTTATGCCTGCACAGCAGCAAATACTTATCAGAAGGGACACCTTTTGACATTATAAGATTTGTGAACAGATATATCCCTTCTGTAGCACTAAACGTTTCAGTCAAGCCAGTCTTGTTTTTCTCATGTACATAACAGATAGTCTAACATATGAAGAGCAACAAGTTAAACATCCACAATCTGTCTGCTTCCTTTTTAATAATACACAACAACATTGTTTAGCCTTGTGGGTTGGGTTAATAACTGGACAGAGGTTTGAACAAAAGCCACTCAGTCCATCACAACTTGCTTCTTTTCACCAAGTGTTTGCATTTATTACCAAGTTGACATCACCCTAACTCAGTACTTCCACTGCTGTTGGTTATACATTGGAATGGATTGTCATACATTCACTAAATGAACTTTCCACTTCTTTTAGCCTTTTTTGTCATGTCCTTGAAATAAAGACCTTTGCTCTAACACTTCTGATGGAATCTCTTGACTTGTGAATCTATCCTCATATCCTGTTTTCTTCTAGTGTACACTGGAATGGAAGACTACATAGGCTAGTACCTGTGTGATGAAATAAATGTATTACTTGGATGAATGTTACATTAAGATGCACTAAATTATTCTGTTCCATTTTTTAATTTAGTGCTTTGTAGACCATGTATATGTAATTTGATTCTTAAAAGACAGCAAAAAATGTACTGAACTTTGTCATGTACATTGTCTATATTTCAAAAACTAACTTCAGCAAAATGGTCTGAATTTATATTCATCCTTTGCATGCAAATTTATGATTTTTTTGCAACAGATGGTAATAGAATGCATTTTATTCTACCTTTATCCTTATATCATTCTTGTTACAACAATACTATTACTGCTAAGGCAGCACAGGACATACTGAATTTGCCATTTGAATAGAAAAAGCAACAGAACTTCACATGAAATTAGATTAAATGCTCTAATTGACAAGATTAAGCTGAATGAAAGTAAAAAAGACTGATTAAAAACTGCCTTCTGCCCACTCTCAAAATTTTTATCCTTGTAATTTTTGCCCTTCCCTGCACTGCATTTTCCCCTCTGGACACTCAAGTTTTTCTTTCCTTTCCTCCACCCAACCCAGGCTTTTCCATTTTAATGGAAACACAAATAAATAAAAATCAGTTGTCATAATGATACTGTTGATGTTTAGTTGTAACCTATTACAGTCCTCAAATCCTTTTCTGTTGCTTAATTTTTTGTTTTGTTACCCAAATCATCATGAGTCCCAGCCACAAAAAAAGAGCCCTACTCTTTCTTTACCAAATCTTTCCAATTTGTTAGTGAATCAATGAATGGTGCGCTTTAGGAACAGTTTTACATCCACTTTATCTTTGCAAAATTTCAAAGATTTAATAAAGTTGATGAATTGCTCACAAAATGTACTGGTTCATCTTTTTGATTCAAGAGACTATCCAAAAACTAGTATTCTTCAGGTTCTTTCAGTTAGGAGGAGAAATCAGTTATGGAGCCCAGTATCTTTTAATACTGTTTCATTAATTCTGTTTATTTATAAATTAGGTACAATCTCCTCTTTTTCTGGGAAAAAGGAAAAAAAAAAAAAGGAGAAATCAAATGGTGGGAGGGTAGCTTCTCCCAGTTTGAGGTCTTTTCTCAGTTAATATTATTCTAGCAGTTCTTGTTAGGCTTTACTCGAGTGGTAACTCTGAGCTTTTCTATGCTGTGCTTTTTCTTTCCCTTCCTTTTGTTGGTGTGTTCTTGGGTTAGAAACATGGTTGTTAGTCCATTCAAATGTATATATCTATTTTTAAAACAATACCAGAAAAGGGATTCTGCAGCATTTATTTTGCATGTCCTTGTAGTGGACACTACAAGGGAGCTAGCTATTCATAGTGTACTTGTGAGTGAAAAGTTCTTTTCTACTTACCAGATTCGATGAGTGGGTACCTTGTTTGGAAGGTACTGAAATAATGCCTTTCTGCTAATAAACATTATCCATTTATATGCTAAATCTAAATGTAAAGAAGAATTAACTCCTTTGGGAGATTTATCTGATCCGTCTAAGGCAGACTGTTGTACTTGGTATCCTATAAAGGTAAAACGGACCATGCCCCTTAACTGATACAAGCACCGAGTCTTTCAATTGCTCTGCTTTTTTTTGATGGAAATTGCAACTATTGTGTACAAGCTGGTGTACAAGCTTCCAATTGTCATCATGCATCAGGAAGCAGAAGGAACTTTTCATAAATATTTTTCATGACTACTTTGAAACTTGGAGTCTTTTTAAGTTTAATGAACTTTTTACCCCTGATAGCAAAAAGTGCATGAACTGCTAATAAAGATGTTAACCAAAATCTTGGAAATGCAGAGCAAAATCTCCATGTTTACCAAAAACTGAACAGTATATTGACAGAGATTTCTTAGACCAGTTTCACTTCTGCTGATCTGATTTATGTGGGTCTGTTTAGCTGGAATAGCTTTAAAGTCATAGAAAATGCACGTGTTCCATGTTTGAATGTGACGTAAGGGGACAAAGGCACTTTTAATTTTTCTCTTTTTTCTTATCTGTGCTAAAAGAAAGAAGAGAAAGTCACTTAAAGGCTGGCTACAGTTTTCAAATATAAGTACTAAGGATCCGTACTTCATATGTTTCTTCACTGACATTCCGACATCTAGCGCCACCTCTCTAGAAAACAGAGCGTTTTGTAATTTCTAGCAAGCGGTTTTTTAATCCTATCCTAACTTGGTGTAGGTATAAATGGTAGGTGTAAACTACTTTTTTTTTAAAAAGTCAATACAATTTTAAATGATAAATTTCTTAGAAATGCTAGCTTGGTAGACTAAGATATAAATTTTATTCTTTTTATATGAGCACCAATTTAATTTCTGGTCCCCTACACATACTGTAGTGTGCTTTCTGCTTTTATAAAGTATGATCATCACTATATTTTTTGCATGGTAATCATAGCAGTGGATAATTTGTTTCAGTACTCTCCAAACATGTATGTGCTGTATCAAAGATGTAAAAATCTTAACACAGCTGTTGAATGCAAACAACATTTTCAAACTTAAGCTGATCCTGGCATACTCCCCATTACATGCTCCAAACGCTCCTGGCACCACAAAAAAGCTGTATAAATATGTTGGCAGAGACAGCAGAGACACATGTTGTCTCCACCTCCACCCACAGGAATCTGACTGCTAATTAAATAAACCTTGTTTAAACTTTTTTGATACAGTCACTTGGGGAGTCAGCAAGGGATGATAATGTGTCTGTAAGCTAGGGTCTGTGTTTTTGTGGAACAGCTTTCAGCAAGCACGCAATAGTTTTCGTAGTGAACATTAAATCCAGCAGTGGGTGCAACAGGTAAGTTCCAATTGGTGGTAACTCCTATAAAAAGCTGTGGAAGAGTGGGGTGAATTTACAGATGCCTTTAAACAGCAGGAGTGGGAACAGAGCCAGCATAATATGCTCTTTCTATTGAGAGGTTCTTTTTACCGCTTGCAGGTACCTCTTGCAGGTGATGTTGTGAGGAAATAAGGCCAGGAAGCTGTTGCATGCATTTCTATTATCACAAAGCAGGTGGTATTTCTATTCATTTCTGAAAAGCATGATTTAAAGGATTTATGATGTGTTGTTTCTCTATGCTGTTATCACGTGCAGATTTCATGCCACATAGGTCTCTAAAGCTGCAAGGCGAGGAGAGGGAATATCTTTTAACTGCAGCATCTTCTGGCATTTTGACCTTTTCTCAACAATTTCTGAGACCCATCAGACTTAAAAAGACAAGCATGCTACTGTCTTATGGTCAAAGCTGTCTCCCTCTTCCCTTTTTCCCACCCAAAATATGTATTTGAGATCTGATATTCCAAAACAGGGCGATCTTCTACTAAAATTATGAGAGTACCTGGCCTTGGCTTACGATGTTTATGTCAGTAGAACTGCCTGGTGAGGAAGCCAGAGCAATGTTAGCCAAACACACATTCGATAAAAATGTCCACAGTGGAGAATCATCTGTTACACAGGTTAAGTTACTTTAAATGTTTAAAAGGTGATTTCTGGTTTGCTTATTCAAAAAACCCATGTCCAAATACTCCTTAATGAACAGAGCCTTAAAGATTTGCATGAGAAAGAGTCATCTTTGGCTTTAACATATAGAGGTTGAGCTGCAGACCTAAGCAGAGGGGCTTTTATATTCTGTCTGAAGAAAATGAGAATTTCAGAGTGGATCCTACTTTTCCATAAAAATAAATTACTCCATGCAATGCTTAAAAATAAGTGTGTAAAACATACTTACTATTTTCTGCTGTGTAATTCCAAATATTGACTTACTGTTTCAGTAGAAGTATAATATTAATTAGATTTACATTTTTTCTTGATTATTTAAACATAATTAGGTAATTGGGGATATTTTTTCCAGTTATTATTTTCCAAACAGATTCTTTTTTTACTGAGATCAGAAAAACTGATGAACAAGGACTTAAAAAATAATATTGATTCATACCCTGTTCTCATGACTTGTGTTAGGGTTGGATTTGACACATTGGCTTAAAACATTGTTTTCTGTTTCTGGTTACCATTGAGGGTGATGGCCAGATTGACTTCTGGCAAAAGTATTATAACTCCTTAAAAATTTCATTAAAGCTATGAATGGAGGAGTCCAATTTAGTAAATGGAATGTTTGCGTTAGCACTGCCTATATTGATGGTATTGCTCAGCCATTTTTCTTTAAACTTATGTCAATGTCTTCAGGCCCACAGACCATTTAATTTTCTTTTATCTCCTGAAAAAAAGAACACAGAACACATTTATAAAAATATATTTCAAGTCTTTTTCTTGGTAGATCAGTATTCAGTTCTTATCTCATCTCTTTTTTCTATGAAAACTTAATGTTGCATCCTTCCTATTTTGATTTTTCTATGACATGTGGGTCATAGAAGCTAAGTAAATTTGGCACTTTTATTTGTTTGATTTTGTATTTTAGGTATGGATTGAGAACCATCTTAATTTCCTTTGAAAATACTAACATAAATGAAAGTTTATTTTCCACCAAATTGTCAAACTGTCTGTTGTTCTCAACTGACTCTCTGAGTTTGATTGCAGTGTTTCCCAAAAACACCATTAAGGAAACAGATATTTGCATTTAAAAAAAAAATTAAGATCACTGCTTTAAAACCTTCTTTTAATTTCTTCTCTCTTTTTTTGCCTTCTTTTTTGTTTGGTTGGTTTTGGGTTTTTGTTTTTGTTTAAGCAATGTATAGGAAGCCAAGACATTACAGTTTGCTTGGCTGATCCCATTGAACAGATGGGTTTATGTCTTTATTTTTTGGAAACAGCCTATAGGAATTTTGCTAGCAAACCTGCTGTTAGTAATCTTCACTAAAATTCACAATATAAATATTAGCAAGCTAAAATCACAAGTGTTTTCATATGCAATCAATGTTAGATAGATGTTTTCCATAAAGTGAAAGGCATGGTCTGAATTATTAAACTTAAGCAGAGATCAAGCGCTTTTGTTTGTATAAAATGCATATGCTTTAATTTGGGATGTTTTTTCTATTCATATGCTTTGATAATACTTGCACATGATCTGAAAGGTTGTGTGTTATATGAAAAACAGATGAGTTTGCTTCTCCTCTTTCATGTTAAAGATACAGATTGTGTAAACTCTTGATTGGGCAATTAAATAAATATGAATAATTTCAAAAAGGTATCTGGAGTCTCAGCCTTTGGTATTATCTGGAAGCTGAAATGTCATAAAATGTACCTCTTAAGAACTGTTACTACTAGCAGTTACTCCCCTGGCACGTAACGTAGTCATCTTTGTTGATCATCTGAAGTTATGTGTGTTTTCTTATTGCTTCAATTTTTACAGA
The DNA here is from genome assembly GCA_025769975.1 of Gallinago jamesoni. Classification (NCBI taxonomy): domain Eukaryota; kingdom Metazoa; phylum Chordata; class Aves; order Charadriiformes; family Scolopacidae; genus Gallinago; species Gallinago jamesoni. The sequence goes on along the minus strand of JAOQGH010000001.1, from coordinate 13,504,507 downwards.
AAACCAATAAAACAATTTATGAGATTTTTTTTTATATAGTTCTGGTAGACATCTTTGACAGTGGTACAGCTTTAACAGTATGACTTAATTTTATTGCACCAAGGAAAAACAAAAATAAAGCTTGCAACAAGTAGTTGCAGTTACACTTTAAAACTAGTACACATTGATGGACATCCAGCTACAACAGTTCCAGGCAGGTAATATTCAGCCATGTGTTAAAACAATACATTCCATTCTTTTTCTTTTCTTTTCTTTTCTTTTCTTTTCTTTTCTTTTCTTTTCTTTTCTTTTCTTTTCTTTTCTTTTCTTT
>JAOQGH010000001.1:13373223-13504097 GCA_025769975.1 Gallinago jamesoni | reverse complement strand
TCCTTTTCCTTTTCCTTTTCCTTTTCCTTTTCCTTTTCCTTTTCCTTTTCCTTTTCCTTTTCCTTTTCCTTTCCTTTTCTTTTTTTTTCTTTTCTTTTCTTTTCAACATCAGACAAGGCTTTTGTGGGTGATATTAGTCACATTTGCTTATTCTGTTAAAATTTCTGTTTTTTACAAAGTTTCCTTTAAACAGGATAAAAAAAAGAAGACAGTTTTTCTTCTAACAACTTAGCAGGAAAAAGACATTTTCAAGTAGAAGCTTGTAGACACTGTACGTCATACTTAGCTAGTTACCATATAATTAATAGGAGCAAATTGTGCATTTCATGCAAAATTATTAAATACAATCCTATGCAATTAGATATTTGCTTTTCTAAGCAGTACTTTGTAAGTTGCTTTTTTTTTGTTTGTTTAGGCAATCCTTTTTTATCCCAAAATAAATATTCTATAGCTTTAAAACATGTTCTCAAGCAAAGATTATACATCTTGCAATTAAATTTTTCCATTACTCTTTAAAACTGAAACATAATAAACCAAATTGCACTTCACACTGAAATACCCTTCAAAGTATTTATTTCCTTAAAAACTATATGTTAATATTTTACTATTTGGCAATTGCCACTGTTGGTCATTTGAATAACTTGAAACCATAATAGTTCCTGTTATCATCTTAAAAACCAGTAAGGTCATATTTGTAAAGTAGTAGGTCAAGTTTGCACTTTTTTTTTTTGTCTGTCTCTTTTAACCAAAAAGCCTATGACAGCAAAGACCACACTTTAACTAGTAAAGAAATAAAGTCTTAGTGTGGTTTATCTGCATCTCATGATTGGTTTAAGCAATATAGCAAAATAGCCTCTTGCTGAAATAAATTGCATCTCCACTCAGTATTAGTCACTGTAATTATAGAGACGTGTTTTCTAGGGTAGGCAATAGATATGTGTAGTCAAACTTGTGCTTGCTCTCTAAAACATGAGCCTTACAAATAGTATCTCCAATTTGCACTTCCTGATGTATTTGAAAATTTGATTGTTTCATTTGGAATTTTAGAAGAAAAAAAGTCTTTCACACATTGTCTTTTCTGTTTATAATTGCCAGTGGGTTACTCATGTTTCTATTCATGTGGCTAGAAATGTGGTACTCAGAAAATGGGGAGAACACAATCCTTTATTATCTTACAAAATATTTATAATCTTTCTTATAATTCTAAGGTCTAATGCCATCTACAGTGAGAAGTACTTAAATGAGAGCTTGATTCTCTGCAAGAGTTGTGTTGTAATGTTTGGCTTACCTAAAAGATTCAGGAAAAAGCATAATGGCACTGGAAACTCTTTCTGTATGTATTTAGAGGCATTAATGCAAATGCATGGATTCTTCATGATGTGTCTTCTTCCTACCTATCTGCCTCCCTATATAAATGTGCAGTAAGCTACAGAATGTCTCCTTCCTCCCACACATGACAAATCTGACATTGAGCTTGAATGGAGAAACCAAAATGAGCAAGAATTGTTGTCTTTCATTACATACTCACTATATTATTTCCACTTACTTTTATTCAATTCTTTCACCAAGTTCTTTGAATAATCTTTGATAAAGAGGATAACATTTGAGGAATCATCTTCAGTTTCTAAGTTTTCTTCAAGGTTTTTTTGTGTCTTTGGGCAAACATGTCGCCCTCGGTTTCCTAGTCCTTTAAAAATAATAATATGTAGTACTTTTCCTAATTTCTATTGATATTGCCATAGTATACATTTGAAGTGGTGAAGGATGGATGATACCCAAAGTCAGACTGTTTCAGAGAGACTAATTTTCTTTCTAAGTGTTGACAGATTTATATGTTATCAGTGACACCTCTGTGTAATTTTCTGGTTAAAATGTAGGTGTTCATTCAGACACAACTTGTAGAAGGCCATTTAAAATTTTAAGTCACAAAATGCAGCATATGACAGTCAGTAAAAGCACCAAAAGCCAAGTTTAGAATATTTACATAATGGTACCAAGACTCAACCCTTGCTAAGTTTTAGCAATAACTGTTCAGAAACATTCATGCTGTTTTTAGTACATTATATGGGTCAAACAATTTCTAAAAGTTTATGTGGAAGTATGCTCTTTTGTCTAGAACTATTTTATGCCAAACATAACTGAATACTTGAATTCTGAGTATAATACTGAGTAAGTATGATTTTGAGTGCAATCCAATACAAAATAGTTAAGAGAAAGGTGTAGAATTACTGCACAAAACTTTTGGGTCTGATCATGATTTTTACTGATTTAAAGGGTTGCCTATATCCACTTGGAATATCATCAGAAATGCCATGCCATGTACCCCAGAAAATGCCATTGCGAACACCTTTGTATTTCTTGTGGTAGTACTTGCCATTGAGGTTGGCAGACAAACATGCATCAAACCACCAGCCAGAGCTGTAGAATGCTCCACAGTTTCCTGACGGATACCTATCGTTGTCTTTATCTGGAGTTGTAAAGAACTTTTGATCGTGGTTGTAATGCTTGCTGTAGTGAAGGGCATCTCCTGCTGTGCCACTATAGCCATGAACACTTAGACGGTACTTTAGGTATTCGTTGGCCACATAGAAGTGTTCGTATTTCGCGTACTCTCTGATACCATTGAAATCTTCAAGTTCAATTCTCAGTTGCATTTCCTGGCTCTTTGTCAGGAGATGAATCTTGTCATTCCCCAGCCAAAACTCCCTGCTGAGGTTTCCAAAGCCATTTTTGTAGTCATTCCAGGTTCTGTTAAAGTTAGTGCTACCATCCTGACGCCGTTGCAGCATTGTCCAGCCACCTCCGTGTGTTTGCATGTCACAGTAGACTTCAAAGCTGTCATTTCTGGGGTCAGGACTAATCCTGTAAATTCCGTTACTCCTTCTGCCTGCTGTGTAATGATCAGCACAGTCTCTCTGCATTATTTGTATAACTGGTGGAAGAACAGATAGTGTTAGAATAAACATAATTTCAATTTTAAAATAAACAAAATTTTTATCCAGACACACATTTGTATGTGACACACAGAACTTGAATTGGAGACACTAATACATAGGAAATAGTGTTAGAGCAATTTCAGTTCTAGGGAGGAACAGTTTTTTTCCATCAGGTTTACTCTATAATAGATGCCACCTCAGATGTCTGCATCAGATAGCTGTCAAAAAAAAACCCATTTAAATGACTTCTTGTATCAAACCTGGCTAATATAGGGGCATTTTGATTGTCTGCTTTCCCTTTTCTCTTTTTCTCTACCCTTTATGCTTTCATTACCTCCTGTAAATTCAGCCCGATTTCTTCAGTCCATATTTCTAATACTTCATGTTTACATGCTTGCTGCTTTTTGTATTTAAATGTATAACATCATACCCTGTCTATAATTCTTCATCTGGCAGTATGTCAGAGAAAAAGCTTTGTCCCTATGGGAACGACTTTAACCTGGCTATTGTTCAATTGACATCATTTCTTAGAGGACATAACATCATTAGGAAAGTTTTATGTGTTAATGTCGACTTTACTTTAGGAAGCAGGAAAAAAAGTAATAAATTTGTCTCATCTATTGTACTAACACTGTGATTCCTAGAAAGATGAAACTAGGAAAGCAATGAAGCTTTCCTGTGTATGTGCCATTGCTGGCTTTACAGTAAGGAAAAGTTTCAGCATCTATCATTAACACAGCTTTTTCCCACCAATGGGTGATGTATGTTATTCAGAAGAAAAATATCCCTAGGTTTTTCCTGAAGAGTGCAAATCCATTTTTGATCCATAATGTCATCCAGTAATGACATTATATTCAACAGCATGGTATTGTAATTCCATGTACGTAAGTGATACAGAGCTCTCAGAAGTTCTGAGTTAAGAGTCAAAACTATAATGTTTATTGCAGATTGGAATTTATGGGGATGTTTATTTGCAAGCTTGAATTGCATAATTGTCCTAGAAAAATTTAAACAATATCACTGCTTCTTGAAAGGGAGGAGTGTTCTTAGGCAGGAGATTATACTCAGGACTTCTTGTTTGCCAGTAGAGAAAACTGGACATCTATGAAAGCATGGAGTATAGGAATCAAAGGCTTCAAAGCCAAATCTAAATCCACAATGCATTCTCATTTATTTCACTGAAATTTGTTTAAGATCTTTGGTGGACTATTTCAGACAGTGAATATACATTTCAGCTAAAATGCTTTTATAGTCCAACTCCTGTTTAAATAAAATTTTGCTATTAGTTTCAGTGGAAGCAGGAATAGTTCTTGTACATGAAAAGTTATAGCTGTTATCCTTGCTAGTTTTCATAATGTATGCATTGCTGCTACAAACACTTTTAGCACATTACTGTAAAATATAAGGAATATCTACATGATCATATGCTATGAACAGTACCCAACCATTCAATAAGTGTGGGGAATATCTAAAATGAGTTTATTCTGTTATTAAGTACTGTACTTGAATTTGATTCATTACCCATTATCAGTATACCAAATATTATTAATGCTTTTGTGAATGTTTTACATCTGAATTAGTGATTTATTTATACTGATATATATCTGACTTAAGCCGTTTGTTTATATAGTAAAACCATTGCCTTTATTGTTATTTATTTGCTTGCTCTTTTCACACTTTCAAGAATTTCAGCTCTGCAGGTCCTTCAATATCCAATATGGGTGGACAAAAGAACAGTTTTAAGCTTGAATTCTGAGTAACAGAGGCTTAAAAACTGTAAAGCAGTCTTATCTTTCTTTGCTTTAGCTCTAGAGAGCCATATCTTCATAGGTATGGTATCTGATCTTCATAGGTACGATCTCTGAATGATAGAATACACTGACAATCCTGTGAATATTTTTATTTTCAAAGAGTCTTATATGTGATATAAAAACTTTATGACCTAAAAATATCTTCCTTTAATAACTGTCAACATCAGAAAGAAATTACTAGTTCTATTTCTTAATTTTAATTAGGACATGTAAAAAAATAATAGAAAAAATGTTTGTCAGTGATAACACCCGTTTTCTATTTTATATTACTTAGATATTAGATTCATGCTAAGAGTTTTGCATTAAAATGATGGTACATACATTACCTTGTTGAGAAGTACTGTTAATAACCTTTTTTAGCCAAGTCTTTCAGATATTTGCTATGATGGTAGAAATATTCATTTTTTATCCCTCTGTTTAAAAGTTTCACTAGATTTATTTGATGTTTAATAATGACTTGCAGACCATTTCAGAATAGTTGCAGTTTCACATTGGAAAAAGCAGACCTACAGAAAATTTACCCCTTGTCATCCAAGGAGAAAATATATGTAGTTCAATGACATTTAATATCTGTAATGAAGGCTAGTAGGGTGTAAAATAATAAGGTAATTTTTCAAGGTGTTTACTAATTTAATTGCAAAAAACAGTCCTTTGAAAATGTTTTAAATCTCATAATAAAGTCTGATTCTAAGACAAACTGACTGAACGCCTGCATCTCTCAGTAACCCTCTAGTGGCAGGTGAAATGTTTTGCAGGAGTATAAGCAAACACTAAAAGAGCAAATACTTAACTTTTTAAGTTAATAGCACAGCTATTTAGTGAAAATATATATAAAATTCTTTACTGAATATCTGTAAAATGCACAGAAAGCATACACAGGCAGTAAGAATTAACAGGTTACATACCAGGTTTTGGTTGCATTGCTGGACATTTAGAGGAACATTTGTTATCAAGGCTGTTCACCACAAACGTCAAATTAGCAACTTTGCTGTCAACATAATGTTCTACATTGTTCATATTTATGAGGCTCATCTTCTCTAAACGACCGTTCAGTGTCTGAATCTCTCTCTTTGCATTTTTTAAGCTGGTTGCCAACCCTCTAACTTTGCTTTGCAGTTCCTTTACCCTGTTATCTTGGATTTTGCTGGTTTCTGCTGGAGTTTCTGCATTAGGTAGCAGGAATTCGTTACTGCTGTCTCTTTCTTGGTTGTCATCTGCCTGCAGCTTGCCATCTTGGCAACATTTCTTCAGCTTGTTTACGGCTTCTTTCAGGGTCTGTACTTCTTTGAGAGTCTTCTCAAGCAGTCTGAATTCTTTGGGTAACTGCATGGTCATCGGGGGCAGATTTATCTGATAAGGACAATCCTCTCCTTTATCACATTGCCGATTAGTTTTCAGCTTTATAGGACAAGTCTCAGTAGCTTGTCCTTCTTTAGCCTCCTCTTCATCTTCTAAAACAACTGCAAAGACGTTTGTTAAAGCAAGGAGAGCTGTCTTCAGCAAGACTAAGTAAACGAGCAGCTTCATCTTCGCATAGAGAAACTAGCAGTATGAGGAAGTATGCAAAAGTGGAACAACTTTATAAGGGCAGCTTGAAGCCTGTGAGTTATCAGACTGCCTGCACTGTTCTTAGAAATGGGTGGGAGTGCTTGCATCATGAGTGATTAATAGCAGAGCAAAGTAGGTAGTGCTTGCAAGAGTAGCATGTTTCACTGAGTATTCCTGACTCAGAACTAGTGTATGTAAGCAAAATGATGAAATGCATGTGTGCACTTATGCGGTTTGATTTCACTCCTCGCTGCACATGGATTTTCTTTTGGGGGAAAAAAACCTCTTAGCTCTGTGCTATAATAATCTTCTAACATCTGTTTTTTAACAAAGTGTTCTAAAATTGCTTTTCAAAACTAGGCTATAATTTTACCACAGCAGGTGGAAAAGGTGAAAAACAGTCCCTTTCCCAGTTTGAGGTTTATCACAGCAATAGCTTCACTGATACTGAAACCCCTTCTTCCTAAAACTTTTTTAACTGAATAGATGTATTCATTAAAATGACTTAAATCCCAAAGCATGTTGAAGCACACATGTACTTTTGGTTGCAAACATTTTTCAGGGTAAAGTCACAAACTAAGAAGGATGAGCAGCACTTTCTTCTTCCTATTTTACTAGCACTTCTTAGAATAGTTATCTGGAATATTCATGGTTTGTATGTGATATCACAGTTAAAATTCACTGTTACCTGATTCTGAGTACTTCTTATTGAACCTTTCTAAGTGAAGGGAAGAGAACTGAAGACATCCCCCACTTTGATGTGTGGGATCCTAGCTCTTGGATTAACTGTCCAGAAAACTCAAAGCAAATCCTGGTGTTCTGAATAATACCCTGTCTAAATCTAAAGCAATGCAGGGAGCTAGAGGAGGACCTCACACGAGCCCATCAGTTTGGGGTATTCTTTTCTGTGTTCCTGATCTTTGGTTTCGGCTTTTCTTTTTATTGTGCCTTCTATCAGCTTTAAGAGTTAATCATGTACTTTGCATTAGTACTCACACCAAATGGAATACTCCAGCCCTAGGTGGCAATTGCCATGTACTTCCTCATTTTACTTCTACAGCCACCTTTGCCATTCTCATGTGGTGCCTATGCAGTTTTAATGACCTGTGTCATTTTCCTTGTGCCCCAAAGCAAGACTACATGGACATGTCTTTGTGCATTCATAGCTCAGTCAAGAGCCAAATAACTCGCATGAGTAAAGAATTTTTACAGCAGTTCTTGTCCAATCTGAACAATTTATTTCCCTAAACCCTATTTGAAATTACTCATAATACAGATTAAACATTAAACAGACATTAGTCACACACATACTCTTTAAGTTCACGATCTCTGGAATGTTACCAGCTTGAATAGAGACCACAGGCTTATGTTGATAGTACAGGAGGGAGGTTTGATAAAAAATTCCTCCTCGTCTAACTTGCTACAACAATTCCTACAGATTCCCGCATAGCACAATGGTCTGGGCACTCTCTTGGGAAATGGATTTTGAATCTACCTTTACCATATTCTAGATGAACATCCCAGAACCTGCTATGTTACTTTTTGTTACATGGCAAAACTGTATATCTGTCCCTTTCAGATCATGAAAGTTCAGAACACCCTGCAATGAGGTGAAAGATCCCTCCATGAACTGCAACTTGGGTGTAAGACATTGATCTCACTTTGTTTTTTTTAAGGATGCATCAAACCTGAAATATTTGTAACAACAGATGAAATGTATGAATCTAATTTGTGAGTAAAATTTTAAATTATTTTATTTGATTAATAGGATCCTAATTTTTTTTTCTATCGGTTTAAAATCAAGTATTTACAGAACTTTGTTCTGTACAACAAGGAAACAAGGAACAAACAAGGAAAGCTATGCCTGCATCTTTTGAGGGATTTTAGAAATACAATGGAGTTCCTAAATCGTTGTTTAGGAAGCCACATTCCCTTCACACTGTGTGTTCAGTTTACAATGAACTCTGCTATCTGCTGTGTGACTTTGGATGGGACAAATTATTCTGTATCTGTAAAATCAATAGTAACTATCCTTGGTAGACCACATGTTATGAATTGCCTTGAAATGTTTAAATGCATATCAAATAGTTTTCTATTTTGTGACTGTTGTGCTGCATTGAAAGCCTAAAATATTATTACAACTGAGTGACTTGAAGAAGGGCAGAAATTTCTAGTCAAAGAAAAAAAAGTTCAGACAGTAACGTGAGGTATCTGAGCTTTTCAAACACCTTGGTCCCAAGACAAAGGGACTGGTCCCTGATATATCTTCATTTTTGGATATTTACTGCCACGTTTGGATGAGATTTCTGTAATCTTGGGAAGCTCTGCTATCCTCCTGATTTTGTTATTAGTTGATGTTCTACTGCTAGCCTCCTAGCACTCTGTTTGGAGCCTGAAAGATCCATTTCTCCGCCAGGTATCTGTATGATTCTCCTACCTGGAGAAGTCTTGTAATTGAGGACTGGTCTTTCTTCCTTTTCTGTCAGGGAATGTCCATTCCCAATGATTTGTGAGGTATCTGTTCTTTCTTCAGGAACTCAAAATAGTATGCCACAACCTTTTTGTGTTTTATGCCTCTTCGTTGGGATAAATAAGGGAAACTTTCAAAACTGAGTTTTTCACAAGTCTTTGCCCACAGAAGGGGCACTGAGCAAATTCATCCTGTAAGATGCTGATGCAGCTTAACTATTAGCAGAAATATTGGACTAGATAAAAATTGAGAACTGCAGTTTGTTTATAAACAAAGTTTCTTCCCAGGTGGGGCTTTTTCCTAGAGTGCTCTGTATAATACTTAAAACTTTGAAGTAGTTGTTAAGCAATCACAAAACCCAAAAGCCAATCTTTTTCAACTGTGAAAGGGTCTAACTGAATAACCGCTTATGACTATAACTGAGAATTTTCTAGCAAAGTCTTTTGTTTGGTTAAAGGTCACTTTATTATAGCTTTTCATCTCTTTTAGTCTTCTTTTTAGGAATTTATTTTTCCTTCAGCGGACTGAAGAGATATCTTAATCTTTCATATGTGTCTTCCTAAAGATAAAGAAAATGACTGAGACCTCATGATATTTTTAAATTCTGCTGAAGATTTTATTTCTGTTGTCAGAACTACCAGTGGTTGCAAGGTTAAAGAAGCAATATATTTTGGTTTAAGAGGCTTGTCTTAGGACTGTTTATTCAAAGTTTATCAAAAGCAGCATGAACCATTTCCCATGATTTTTTAGAGCAAGTGTTTTTGTTTTTTTCCTGACAGATAATGGAATGTAGGTCAAATAGAAAACAACAAAGTTAAGAATGTAGGCAGATGTTAATTTAACTAGTGACTATGGCAATTTAAAACACAACAGCTTTCCATCTCCTTGATTTCTGGCTTTGGGCTAGGAGTTAACATCTGCAGCAGAGTTGCTGCAAAACATTCAGGTTTGTGTAAGCAGTTCAAATGACTGGTATGAACAAACCTGAAGCACATCTAGGCTCATTTATAAACATTTTGGTGGCAGAGGCCGGCTGTGTTAAGATTCATCTGCTCCAGTAATATTTTTTATGTTTTTGTAGATTTCAGTGACATTTAGGATGAGAAAGAGGCTGAAAAGCAATTAGATTAATCTTAAGTTTTTCCCACAGTGTGGAATATATACCAAAAGTCCATACAAGAAACAAAATCTGATTTAAAATTCTTTTTGATCAATTCAGTAGTCATTCTTCATGCAAGCGGTCTTCATGTTGTTCACTGGATCATGGGACTGCCTGTTCAATTTCTTCATCTAGCTATGAGAGCATAGTTGACCACAAAATAGGAAGGTGGTCCTAGTCCATTTGATTTTAATTGTTAATGTTCTTACTGAGACACAGGTTACATAGAACTAGTAGCCGCATGGATTCCCTATCTGTTTGGGTTGGTCTTTGCTTTATTGATAAATTCTGGCAACAGGCTGAAAGGCAACACTGACATAGAGCATATAGGCATAGAGCATAGGCCTCACCTCGAGTACTGTGTCTAGTTTTGGGCCCCTTATCACAAAAAAGACATTAAGGTACTGGAGCAGGTCCAGAGAGGGGCGATGAAGCTGGTGAGGGGTCTGGAGAGTAAGTCTTATGAGGAGAGGCTGAGGGAGCTGGGGTTTTCAGTCTAGAGGAGAGGAGGCTGAGGGGAGACCTTATCGCTCTCTACAGCTACCTGAAGGGGCGGTGTAGAGAGGCGGGGGTCAGTCTCTTCTCCCAGGTCACAGACGATAGGACAAGGGGAAATGGCCTCAAGTTGTACCAGGGGAGGTTTAGATTGGATATTAGGAAACATTTCTTCACTGAAAGGGTTATCAAGCATTGAAATAGGCTACCCAGGGAAGTGCTTGGGGCACCATCCCTGGAGGTGTTCAAAAGACGGGTTGACATGGTCCTCAGGAATATGGTTTACTGATTTTTATTTCTTATTTCTTATTTATTTTTTTGTCAGAGTTAGGTTGATGGTAGGACTAGATGATCTTTGAGGTCCTTTCCAACCTAGACGATTCAATGATTCTATGATTCTATAAGTAGTACGTCACATATTTATATAAGCAACTGTAAATTTAATACATATTACAAAATTCATGTGGTCAAAGAATATCACTCCGAGGACTATATTTGTAAAGAAAGAGATCTGTGAAACTAAGTTGTTATTTGTTTTGTTTCTCCCATGATATCTGAAAATCTGCCCTCCCAAAATCTAGAATTTACTACTGAATATTTCCTTTATATATAACCACAGAAGACCCTGTATTTTGCCAAGTATATGGATAAAATAAACCAGAATGTACTCTTAAGAACGGTGACATAACAAATACAAAAGCCTCTCCCTGATATGTCTTTTTGGGAGAATTCCTTTTTGATTCCTGCAAACCCTGTGCCAATAAAACCAAGTGGTGAAAGACTGTACTGGATACTCAGTGTCCTCCTTTTTGAGATTCATGGCCAAACAGGTGACAGCGGGAAAGCCATCTCCTTTCCTGAAATGGCTATGCTCCCAGTCTCTTATCCCTGCTTTTACAAAGCCACGTGAGACACAATTGGCCACCAGATGTGGTATTTTCTCACCCATTTTGTCATCTTGATGGTGGCTGGTTTTGATATTTTCCATGTAGGGACTGCCTTTTCCCATGAACTGGGGGAAAAACTACTGTTATGAATGTTGCCTTGGGAAAGAATTCATGATATTAATTTCCCTAGTTGTTATTTGTTAGTTTTAGAAAGATTTTCAGCAGTTTATCTTTCATTAAAGGGTGCCTGGCTGACCCAGCTGTAATAAAAAAAGTAAAATTGTAGAAATTCTGTGTAAAGCAATACAGTGCTAGATCTACTGTAAGCAGGTATCATAACGTTTATCATGTATGTCTTTAACCCCACTCTCAGTTTTGTCATGTTTATGTAGCATCATCCACATATAGCTTTTTATGCAAAATACTTCATAGTAGACTATGAGCCTTTCAAGGCATATTGTTATAAAAGACCATGTCAAAATTAAGTGAGTAGATATTAATAATTTCTCAGACTCATTTTTTTAGTGTTTGACTTTTGTATTCTCTGTTACTGGCTCGTTGTATGCGGAACCAGTGCAGCCAAGTCACTCTCCTTCTGACAAAAAAGTTCAAGGAATCGTAAACCTTATGCCCTGACTTTGTAAAATAATTATGTGCTATATTTAAAAAGTGCATGCTATCTTCTTATTCATTACATTTAGGGTTTTCTTGGAATAGGAAAGAGGGCAAAATAATTTGTGAAGCACTTAATGAAATATAAGAAATCATCTTGTTAAATTATTTAAATTATTTCAGTTTCCAAGTAGAAATGGCTTAGAAAGGTGATTTTTTCCCTGTAAAAATATCAGTTTTAAGGGAAAGCAGATGTGCATATAAATGTGATATTACAAACATACTTGTTACTTTTTTATAATTTTGCTCATCACAAACATGAGAAGAGAATAGAAATGTTGTTTGAAATGTTTCATTGCATTTGTATGGTTGTTTGTCACTTAAAGTAAATGTTGAGAAAATTCAGTCAAATACCTTTTTCTACTTGAAAGGCTAGGATATAAGCTTTTCCTGGGGTCTTTCCATACTTATCCAACAAAATCTACTGCCTGTCAGTGTTTGTGTAGTTACAGAGGAGGGGCATTCTATCTTAATTTTTAACTCTAATGACAGCATTAATTTTAAAATTATACCACATTTTTCTTTACCTTTTACCATCATAACCTTTCTCTGGAATAATGTTTGATTACTTACACAAGGCGTATCCTTCCCTAAATATGTGCAGTGTAGCTATTCCTATCTGTACTTTAAATGTTTCCCAATCTATGAAAGGGAATGCAGAATTGCATTGAAATACTGATAGCTATGATTTATGATGTAACTCAATATTTACGGTATTACTTCAGCAATTTTTATCTTCTTGTCTTAAAATAATACTTTAAAATGTGTACTGAACCATGAAATACTGTTGAGTAGAGAAATTCTAGATGATTTTAAAAGTGTTAGTCTTCTGTAAATCTGTATGAATATTTGAGGCATATTGAAAAATGAGCGAGGTAAATGACTGAATAAATACTGTAATTGTAATATTTACTGGGCATATATAAATTGTGATGTAACACTGCATTAAAACTGCATTGAGTTTAGGTCATCTCAACTTTTGGTGCGTAGGCTGAGCTAGTTAGTCATCTTTGGCTCCCTCTGTTGTCAAAGTCGAGTAAGAGCCTCACTGTGAATGTTTCTTTTTTTTTTATAAATGCTGGACAGTGGTCTGAAATAATTTAATGAGTTAAATTTAATTATTAAAAAGAATGAGAATCTTAAATACACTATTATTATCCATTATTCGGCATCTCTTTTTGCCTTCCTTATGCTTCCTAGAGTCTCAAAGCAATACATTCCAGTCTTTAACTGCACGGTTTGAAAAAAAAAAGCAGATGAGACAAAGTAAGATAGTCAGTGTTTAGACTCAGTGTACTTCAGGAGAAGTCGGTATCTTCTTTTGGCTAAAAAGTAGAGATATGCTGGCACATCAGCAGAACTCAGAGATTCTCATATAACTGGTGCAATATTTATTCAGACACTGCATCTTTATTCAGTCACTGTGTTTAAAAAAAATTTACACAACAGGGCCCTGTTGGAACCTGGTATCACTATGGAGCTGTCCTGGTTTGGGGTGGGACAGGGCCCACCTCCTGTTCAGTGAGAGGGGCTCTCACTTATACCCGTTGCCATGGCAACCAGGGCCAGCCGACTGGGCTGTTTACCTCAGGGAGGGGTTGCACCCGTGGGGAGGCCTGGGCAGGTCAGGTGACCCAAACTGACCAATAGGGTGTTCCACCCCGTCTGCCATGTCAGTATAAAAGCTGAGGGACCAAAAGAGCCAGGTTGGTTTCTTCTGTGACTGATATGTGAGGAGGACCCTGTTAGTTTTGATCCACCTTTGATCCACCTTTGATCCACCTTTGATCCACCTTTGATCCTCATCAGTGTGTTCTGGAATCCATTTCCTAGTCACTGGGACCAGTTTGGAACTTTCCCAGTGCCTGCTGGTGACATCTCCCTGGGAGCTTGTATCTACTTCAGTATTTCCTTTTTTTTTATTTATTATTCATATTTCATTAAAGTAGTTTAGTTTTTGTCTAGATTATTTGGAGGTACTGGTAAGCCAAACATTAGCAGATAACCTTGGCTTACCTCTTCTGAAGGATGAAATAGATCCTTGGAGACTGATAGCAGGCAATAGGAATAGAAGTGCAAGAGCATGCTTGTGGTTGTTTCACCCCTGCAGTGTAGGCATAACCCCTCAAAAGTCAATGGGAGATAATGTTGCCTTGTCCCCAGGCTAAGACACACTTGAGCTGTGTGATAAGCATCTAAGAAGTGTAGAGTCAATGAGGGGTTTTGACATAGCTTAGAGAGCTTTCTATTAGAAGGTTAGCATTTATCCTTTTTCTTCTCTGAATGTTTAAACATTTAAATATTATCCAAAAGAGGTAAGAAAAGCTTTTCAAATAAACACAGAAAATTTCAAATATCATATAACAGATTGGCCAGAAGATCATTTGCCAAGTGGCTAATACTATACTGAAATCCTGAGTATATACAAACTATAAATACATTAATCCCTTGATATTTTTCTCGCCTATTATAAGGCAAAAGGGTTGTTTGTTGAGACCTTTCAGATGTTTGAAATAAACAAAATTAACATAAAATGTTAGATTATACTGTGTTAAAATAATGCTAAGTATAGTCACAATATATTGTTAAAAGTATAAAGCCTACAGCTTAGAACAGAGAGATGGAGAATGTTATTATTCCATTGAAGGCTTATAATACACTTTAGGTATTTTGCAATATCTGCAAACATAATTAGAAACACATGTTAGCTCCATCATTTCTCTGAAATGCAGAGATTCTAGCTAAGGACTGTTGAAAATAAGTCTTTCCTAGGAAGCATTCACGTGTTTCCCTTTCATAAAGTTTATGAGTAATTGAAGTTAGTCAGTATTTTCTTGGTGGTGGCTATATTTATCTTCAGGCTTTTCTTGGTGCTTTTTGTCAAAAGATTGCAAGAAGTTAGACTTACATTCAGGTTGCATCATCTATTTAAGTTTAAAATTTGGCTTAGTTTTATTAATTTATGGAGAGTCCCAAAAGAAGCTTAAAAAGCCTTGAAATTCAAAATGGGGAACACCAAAGTTCTTAGAGTTCTTACTTATATCACATTTGAGTCACATAAAACTTGTTTTGAAATTCCAGATGAGTTCCTTGATCTATTGCTTTGAGCTGACTATGAGAAAGGTTTGAATATAATCTGTTAAAATGCAGAATACAAAAGCCTCCTGCACTTAATTGGGCTCAGTTTTCCTTGGAATTTTCTTCAAGACATTTCGAAGACAGCTCTGATGATGAACTGCGAGTAGCAAACAAATAATGAACCTCTTAGAGGTACGGATATAGAGAAAAGTTATGCAGGTGTATAGAACAGCTATCTGACCATAACTATTCTTCTGTTTTTCTCATAGATTTCTACTCTTAGAGGGTTTCTGCCCAGAGCCAGAAAATCCACCTTTCCTTGCTAGAATAATACGAAGGATATGCCCTTCCCTTTCCCCTTTTCAGGAAAATCTCCCTCCACCATCCTTGTCATAGGACAGGATTACCCAGTACTGTTATTTTATGGGACTATTCACTGATTGAAGGAAACAATTTGTTTTGGAATTTGATTTGGGGTTTGTTTTGTTATATTTTGTTTTTCTGGTAGAATAGCCAAGCTTCAGATAGTGAGGTAACATGAAAAAATGTAACAAAGTTAGAAAATTGCACTCATGTTAATCAGTTAAAGTTCAGTGTAAAATAAAAGGGTACTTAATAGGATAAAAGAAACATAAAGGAAAATTTAAATTAAAAGGGAAAGTTACAAGTAAATCCAGTAACAAGATACATACCTCCCCACTTCTTATGTAATTACATTTATGAGAGTACAGGGAAAAAGCGAAAAGTTGCCAAGCAACCATCTGTGAGCAGCCAAATCTTCATCCAACTTTCCAGTAATTCGCCATCTAGATAAGGAAAATTTATTAGAGTTTAAATAGATGATCTATGAATTTTGGGTGTGTGTAAAAATGCATGGGGTCCCAGTTTGATGTATAACAAGAAAGAAAAGCCGAGAAAAGCAAAATACAGTTACGTAAAACTGACATGGAAAGGGACTGGAAGACTCAACAGCTTAAGAATATTTCCTATTTATCCAACTGTATTCCAAAGTCCAGATTTGAGATTGCAAGTATAACAAAATGATCTCCATTACTTCCAGGGCATTAAGGTTAACACAGGACTGAAAATAGATGTCCTCAGTTGCTATTCACAAGGTCTTTTTTTTCCCTCACTGTTCTGTTGTCTTACTCATTCTTTTCAGTGTAGCAACATAATTAATTAAACTAAAGACAACCACCAATTTTACTTACCCCAGGAATGTGCGAGCTTACAAGCAATAAAATGAACTGTGAGTGCATCCTAGAAGGAAGAGGGCAGATCGAAGTGTAACTTCTTTTTCAACTTGGGCTATTACTCTTGTACACAGTTTTTTCCTTTTTTTCTTTTTTTTTTTTTTTGTGTAGAAACATGGCCAAAAGGCTAGAAGAAAAATATGAAAAACATTAATTTAGAAATGTTATGTTTGTATGTTGAATGTACACACATAAGTACTGTTGGCTATTTTATCATAAGTTGTTTTATTTGTGTGTTCTTGAATGCTGACTTTTTTTGAACTAACTTGCAAGCTTACTTCCCTAAGGTTGAAATCTGGAAGCTCTGATAGTCATTACAGTCACTTCTGCCTAAGTATACTTTGTTTTGAATTAACCCACAGCTTATTCAAACATGTTGCTTAAATTTGAGTGTTTTTACCAATAATCATAGAATTATTTAGGATGGAAAAGGCCATTAAGATCATTGAGTCCAACTGTAAACCTAACACTGCCAAGTCTACCACTGAGCCACATCCTTAAGTACTACGTCTACACATCTTTTAAGTACCTCCAGGGATGGTGATTTCACCGGTTCCCTGGGCAGCCTGTTCCAATGCTTGACAACCCTTTCTGTGAGGAAATTTTTCCTAATATCCATCCTAAACCTCCCCTGGCACAACTTAAGGTCGTTTCCTATTGTCCTATTGCCTGTTACCTGGGAGAAGAGACTGACCCCCTTCTCTCTTCAACCTCCTTTCAGGTAGTGGTAGAGAGTAGTAAGGTCTCTCCTCAGCCTCCTTTTCTCCAGACTAAACAAACTCAGTTCCCTCATCTGCTCTTCAGATCACTATTATCCAGATCCCTCACCAGCTTCATTACTCTTTGAACTTACTGAGGGTACACTCAATCCCCTTGTCCAGGTCATTGATAAAGATATTAAACAGAACAGGCCCTAATAGTGAGCCCTGGGACACCACTCTTGACCAGCCACCAACTGGATTTAACTCCATTCACCACTACTGTCTGAGCCCAGCCCTCCAGCCAGTTTTTTACCCAGCAAAGAGTATGCCTGTCCAAGCCATGAGCAGCCAGTTTCTCCAGGAGAATGCTGTGGGAAATGGTGTCAAAAGCTTTACTAAAGTTTAGGCAGACAACATCCACAGCCTTTCCTTCATCTCTTAGTCATGTCGCCTTGTCATAGAAGGAGATCAGGTTAGTCAAGCAGGACTTGCCTTGTTCATGAACCCATGCTGACTGGGCCTGATCACCTGATTGTCCTGTCCGTGCCACCTGATGGCACTCAAGATGATCTGCTCCTCAGCCTTCCCTGGAACTGAGGTCAGACTGACAGGCCTGTAGTTCCCTGGATTCTCATTCTGGCCCTTCTTGTAGACAGGCATCACATTTTCTAACCTCCAGTGAATAAGGACCTCCCCTCGTTAGCCAGGAAAGTGGCTTGGTGAGCACTTCTGCCAGGTCCTTCAGTACCTTTGGGTGGATCCCACCTGGCCCCATAGACTTGTGTGTGTCTAAGTGGTGTAGCAGGTCACTCACCGTTTCCCCTTGGATTATGAAAGCTACATTGTGCTCTCATAATCTTCCAGCTCAGGGGGCTGGGTTCCTCAAGAATAATTGCTCTTACTTTTAAAGACTGTTGCAAAGAAGGCATTAAGTACCTTGGCCTCTTTCTCATCATTTTTTGCTATGTTTCCCCCTGCATCCAATCAAGGATGGAGATTCTCCTTAGCCATCCTTTTGTTGCTAATGTTTTTATAGAAACATTTTTTTATTGTCTTTCATGGCAGTAGCCAGATTAAGTTCTAGCTTTGGCCCTTCTAGTTTTCTCCCTGCATAACCTCACACCATCTGCATAGTCCTTCTGAGTTGCCTGACTCTTCTTCCAAAGGTCACAAACTCTCTTTTTTCCCCTGAGTTCCAGCCAAAGGTCTCTGTTCAGCCAGGCCAGTCTTCTTCCCTACTGGCTTGTCTTTCAGCATATAGGGATGGCCTTCTCCTGTACTTTTAGGATTTCCTTCTTGAAGAATGTCCAGCCTTTCGGGACTCCTTTGCCCTTCAGGACTTCTTCCCACAAGACTCTGTCAACCGGTCTCCTAAACAAGCTGAAGTCTGCTCTCTGAAAGTCCAAGGAGGCAGTTCTGCTGACCTCTCTCCTTACTTATCTGAGAATTAAAAACTATCAATTCATGATTGCTGTGCCCAAGACAGACTCCAATGGTTACATCATCCACAACTTCTTTGTTCACAAACGGCAGGTCCAGCGGGACACCTTCTCTAGTCAGCTTTGTTACCACCTGTGTCAGGAAGCTATTTTCCACACACTCTAGGAACCTCCTATACTGTCTCCTCTCTGCTGTACTGTATTTCCAGCAGCCATCTGGTAAGTGGAAGTCCCCCATGAGAACAAAGGCTGGCAATTGTCAGACTTCTCTTAGCTGCTTATAGAATATTTCATCTGTTTGTTTGTCCTGGTTAGATGGCCCATAGCAGACTCATAAAACAAGTTAGGAATATTATTACATTGAATATTACATTGAATGTACATGTTGCAATTATTGGGAAATAGAGTAATTCAAATTAATCAATGTAATCTTTTGTTACAATTGTAACAAAATGTGCAAGATAGGCCATTTTGAGATTTGGTTTCAGTTTTGGGGTGGTTTTTTTTGAGTAATCTTTGCTAGACTTGGCACCAGAAATCTACAGACCTTTATACAAGACATTAATGCTCTCTGTATGTTATGAACATAGTATAAAATTATTTAATTAGTGGTAGATATAACGGACACAAACGTTTTGACAAAATTAACGTAATCCAATTGATGTCAGATCCAGATTTTAATTATGCAGCTGATATTCTGCAGTTACTCTAACACTGCAGATTGTGTATCAGTTCTTACTGATCAAATGAAATGGAGTAGAATCTTTAGAAACTGTCTGTAGGTTCAAGTTAATGAAATAGTGTGCACGTACTCAGGATTTATATGTATTTGAGTACTTAACACATGTTAGTAGCCTGTAATTTTTACCATGAGACAGCTAGGAAAGAACAATATCTATGCCCATAGCCAACATTATCTACTTACAGAGGAGTAAAATTATTAACCTTTGTTTCTAGTGAAATTTAAGACTTAATTTGTTACTTATTCTGTGTTAAAACATGCCTTTTGTGATAGCAAATACAAAGGTGAACCTAATTCAAATTAGACAGAATGTCAAAGGAAAATGTGACTCATCTGTTGTGAACATTCAGAAACAGAGGTAAAAAGAAATATTTATGAATTCCAGTTCCAATTTAGCTTGTGATATTTATAAAAAGAAATCTAATACTGAACTTAAGTAATAAAGCTGTATAAATGTTTTATTTTATGACAACTGGTTACAAGAATTCTTATATACTTTTATGTTTAATCTGAGAACCAAATGCAAAACCTGTTACTTAGAGAGGCAACTGGCATCCAGAAATTCAATATATGGGTTTAATGTTCCTGGTTGATGTTTTAAGGTTTATACCAGTGTAAGTTATCTTACTTAGTAATAATTATTATAATACATATAGTGCTTTATAGGTCATATTAGAAATATTACCCATTTCCCTGGTTTAAGAATAGATTGAGTCTGTGAGTCTATGGAAGGAGGACTATTTACAATAAATTAGTAGGCAGGTAAGAGTATATAAGGACTCAAGACATTGCTTACAATGTATTTCATAGTCATATACCGGCTAAGAGCAGTTCAGAGACTGCTCAAATTTCAGAAAAATTAGTCTAATTTATTTTTCAGTGTTGATAATTATATTAGCTATACCTGATGTTTTTTTAAAAAGGGTAAGTAGACCCAGAATGCCCATTAGATTTTATCTACCATTCAGGAAAAAATCCCTTGTAAGCACAGACATGTAAAATCAGAGGCATGATTTCATTTCTGATTCCTACTTCTTCTAAAGCCAAGTGGAGGTAAATGAAAAAAGCAAAAGGTGAATTACTATATGTTTTGATTTGAAGGCTGTATCATAAGAGTCAATGTTTCAGCCATTAGTTAAGGAAATAATGCTCACTCTTGCAAGTATCCCTATTTACGTCAATTTATGTAAGTGAAAAATTATCCTCATAAGTAAAGATTTGTTCTGGATTGTTGCACTTAGATTACAGTTTTCCAAATGTTATTGTGATAGCTAAGGGGAAATTTAGTAGCTAATATTGTTCTCCACCAAAAGATGTTTGTCCTTGTAAACTAAATATGTAAAAAGTATGTGAGGAGACAATCTGGAATGTAACTTCAGAGGCAGAAGCATGTCTCCAAAGACAGGGGATAGGCAAGGTCTGTGATTACAAGCCAAGAAGGCCAAATGTGCTTTTTTCCCATGCAATGGAATAAAGCAAAAATATTCTGAGGAGAAACTGTACAATAAAAATGCTTATAATAGTTACTGTAATTTGCCATTGAACTGAAGGATGTCTATGGCCACAAGAAGCAGTTTGCCTCAGGACTGTGAATAGCCATTTCAGAAGATGGAAAGACAATCAATTTCTTGGCTCTAATTCCATCCTAGATATTAATAGGAACCTAAGTCGTCCCACTGGAAAACTGTTTACCTCTCAGCCCACCTGATGGCAAACAGACAGACTCTGTCCTTTATGCTGTCCACTGAGTTGTGGCTCTAAAAGAAGGTTATCCCTACCCATTTTCAGTATCTTTTGCAAAAAGCTGTTACCTATCCTCTTCTGACTGTGCACAACCTTTGTTCCAGGTCTAAATGGGTACCTACTGTCATTGCAGTCCTATCCCTAACTTTCGTTATCAATAGGCAATGTATTCAGGGACTGGGAAACTGAAATTCCTCAACATGAGAGAAATATGTAAGGAAAACAATTGCTAGCCATGTTCTAGACATTCAGTGAATTTTTGGAAGCATCCATTGATTCAGCTAACAGAGCTTCTGAGGTTCGCTTTGTTTACACATCACCAGCTATCACACATGTGGGAATAGCAGCCTTGAAAGCATTATATATTTGTATATCAGGGGCCTCATCCCTCACCTGGTTTTATGACCACAAATAATGCAATTTTTCTAAGGTAGGCTTATCTTTTTGCTCCCTTTTCTCACAGCTGCCTATTTCTTTCCTTCAAGCTGTTGCCTCTTTCCTTTCTTTCCCTTCTGCCTTTCCAAGGATCTTGGAGAAAACAGTGTTCTGGGCTTTAATAACAAATCCTGGTATCAGGATTGATCAGTCTGGGATCAGCCCAGTGCTGACTCTCTGATGGCTCTCCAAATAAAGTTGCGGTAATGGAAACTACCCAGTGAGGATACTTTTCAAAGATACCTCACCTGCTTTGACATGCTGGTTATGCTGTCCATGCAGTCTGTCTTATAGAGTCCTCAAAGCTATGTGTCTTCACATTCTATAGGACCAGCCTTATTGGAATAGTTCTCTTAGCTCTGAACTGAGAAAATTAAGTGTAAAATATGTTAAAAGCTTATGGATATAAAGCAGAGGACATAGCCTTCAAGGGAAAGTAAGTTTATTTCTGTGGAAACATCAAACATGGCCTAGATCTGCAGTGAGAGGCTAAGCAGTAAGTAACTGGAACTCACAGGTCAGAGGAACATGGAGAAAGGACAATAGTGAGGGCAACTATAGCTACATATGAGGCTAAGAAATAAATGGGTTGAGATAGGGAAATATTTTCTTTCTCACAGAAGAGCTAGTTAGTATTGTGAACTTAAGTGAACAGTATCTTTGGATCATAGACGATGCCAAAATAAATATTTGAGAGCTGCTTATCTTTAATCTTATGCAAATAAATAAAAGATAGATGTGCTTTCCCTTTCTCAGGGCTGGCTGCAGACAGCAAAGATTGTCTTTGCTACCATGAAATATTTTGCAGCAGATCCTAAAAAAAATGCATAAATCAAAGAGCTGTCAACAAAATGTATACTTCCTTTGGCATATTCACTTGGGTTCTTCTTCCAGGACTGGTTCTGGATAGTTTCTTCTGGATATTCAAGAAAGGTGCCTCTACAGATTAGCCCACATATAAATCTCTTAAATGGACCTTAGTGCAGCTTAGAAAAAAGCCTTTCCCTGGAGGCCTTGTCAAACACAAGGGTTGAAGTATGGGTTCTGGGATTTTCCTGGTGCTGTAGTAATTTTGTTTCTTATTTCAGGAGATCTGCACAACCACATTTCTTGACAGGTTCCAGTGAAAGTTGCGGATTTGACTTGTTGCCCGAAAAGGCTAGCTATGGACTTTTATAGAGCCTTGCATTTTTTCCTGTATTTAACCTGGTTCTCTTTACCTCTAACCAAAAGAGGGGAAGAAAAGGGTTTCTAAAAATTGCAGGAGATAGCATCATATTGCTGCTGTGATATATCCCAGTGGTGAAATCTGGCTTCTGGTGCTAGTTCCTATTTCTACTGAGAAGGACTATTTCGCTGTGTTGCTGCCAAATTACTGCCGTCAAGAAAGACACCTAAGGAATTACCTAAGAGATGGGTACACTGCATCACGCACATATGGGTTTTTTAGTATTAAATACATGGAGTGGTTTGCTCTTTGTGTTTTCCAAAGGCCTGCACAGGCACGTAAGGCAATGTTTTGTGGGCTGGGGATGATCTAGCTTGGGCCCAGCTCTTTTTTTTTTTTTTTTTGCAAGAATATTGCTTATGGACACAACACTTTAGCCCAAACTGGACTTTAAGCCTCAATTTTACCTGCTCAGGCCAGCTGGTATATACCAAAACTGAACCAGTTAATCAGTGTGGAAAAAAAAGTTACTTAGAGCCCGAGTTTAAAGTCAAGACAGAATTATCATGAAATATTCATACAGGCAGAAAATCAAAGAAGAATTGGTGCAAATAGCACTGTAGTCCTGAAAGACATATTCTTTATATTCTTATATTTCTGCTTTGTATTATTATGTAAATAAGCATTTATTCATCTGTGTATTTGATTTGATTATGTATTTGATATGGTATGTTACCAAAGACTGTATAAACTAAAAGGTTGCCAATTATAGTTATAAAAAGTTGCAGCAGAATGAAAATATTAGTGCTTAGAAGGTTTCATAACTGTCTGTTTCCTTTCCATAGCTGTTTTCTGCTGGAAAAATCACAGGCACCAGAGTAGCTGAGCTGAAGGGAAAGTATACCCTGCTGCATAAGACTGTGATAAGGTACAATATGCTTTTTTTAGACTTTTGTTTAAATAGCCAAAGCATCACATATTTAGAGTAATTTTCTCCTGATGCTGGAGCCCAATTACCATTTAAGGCTTTCTTTCAGTTATTGTTCATAAAGAGGAAGCAAGAACACAAGGCTGAAAAACAGTATTATTTAACAGGAAGTTTCAAGGTAATTTGGGATATTCAAATACTTGTTTGAACATCTTTGTAATATAAATATAATAATAATGGCAATGGAGGGAAGGACAAACTGCAAAAAGCAATACGCAAGTTTAAAATAAAGATATATTTGTGGATCATGTAGCCTGAATTGTAACATGTGAAAAGGCTGACCTTCTGAGTTAACATCACAGGGAGCAACTGAAGGAGCTAAAGGCTCATTTCTAAGAAGGAAAATAAGATTCTGTCACATCTAAATAGGTGTGCATTTTACCCTCAGAGAATATTGACAGTCACATGAGACAGAACTGCTAATAGATTTAGAAACTTAGAATCTTAAGCTTCAAAGTATACATGAAACTTGGAAGTTAGGTGTAGTAGGTGTGGGTCTGCCCTGCTCTGGTGCTTGCTGGAGGAGAAGAGATCCTGGTCATAGCCCAGTGCCAGGTTTGAGCAGGGCATGTGAGAGTGGAATGAAAAGAAAATGGAGCGACAAAGTGGGACGAGATAATTCAGTTGCACTAGGTGAACAGTGTGTCACAGAACCGAGCAGTCCTATTGCAAATATTGCAATATTACAATAATACTTGTGACTAATAATTTTGACATTACTTATGGTATACCCATAATTATCAGTAAAATCAGCATCATGATACTCCTGTTATATTTCTGTAATACGTATTATGATATCCACCATATTAACAGTATTTTAGCCCAATTTCCCTGACAGTTCACATGAAAACCTTTATGGCAGGCTGCTGTTCTGTCACTGAAGCTAAGGCCTAATTTAAGAATTGTAAAACTAATTCAAGTCATACTTGCTTACTTGGGTTGTGTTGGAGTTTGGTGTGCCTCCTGGCAATCTGAATAGCATTAAGTGCCAAGTAATGTGAAGTAATTTGAAAAGGGGTTCCCAAAATCCTGAAAACAGAGTTTTTCTTGAAGTTATCTGAGTCTTCTAGTTTCATCTTAATAAAATGGGGAGTTAGAATATGGCCCTGACTTTTTACAAAGTCATCTGACTTTATTCAGATTACTGCATAGCAAATATTTTTGGGAATCAAAATTAAAAATTAAAAACTAAACTAGTTCGACTCCCTGGAAAATGCGAGAAGCATTTTCTTAATGCTCAGAACAAAACATATTATGTGGATTTTGGATTAGTTGATTGAGAAGGCTTCTACTACACTGATGTTCACTGAGCTAAAGTAGAAATCCAGTAGCTGATGAACTTGATTGACTTTTAGGCAGTGTTAGTTTGAAACCAGTCCTTGGTTGGAAAAAAATATGAACATATTACTACATTTATTATTATACTTATATAGCATTCTTTTATATAGAACATTATGTAAAGAAAATTCCTGCTATGTTTAATAAGCGGAATTTGGCCTGAGGGAAAACAGGACTCAGCTGTCTTTTCTGTCACACATAAAACCACTGTAAACACCATGCACCAAAAGCATGAAAATGAGATGGTAGATTACATGTCTCATTCTTTCAATGGTTCTCATAGAAGTACAAAGTTGCCATACTTCTTCCTGTAAGAAAGTCGACCAGAGAGAATCATGTCACATTCTTTGCTTAGATGTAGTCATGTGTCAAAGCAAAATGCCAATGCGTGAACAATTACAAAATTCCACAAATTTCTCTTATTGCTAAAAGAAAGCAAGGGAAATCATTTACCAAATATTGATTGTGATCTCCAGTGTATTTTCAGGACTTTTCAGACATCAAAAGTGGGATTCACTTGCCCATGTGTTAACATCAGTAGATGTGAACATCTGAACTAGGTATCTAGAGTCCCTTAATGGTCTATAGAACAAAATAGTGACCACACACTTCCTCCTTATATGGACATCTGCAAGTGTCTGGTTTTCTCTGTCAGCTATAAAGAGAGTCCTGATGATAGGTTCAGTGTGTGTGTATACTCTTTTCCTGCAATAAACCATTCACAGAATGAATACCACTTTTTAATTTTTAGTTCTTCACCCTTATATGTGCAGTATGGTTCTGTGGATCAAGAATTTATTTTTTCACTTATTACAGTTGAATTTAATCTCTTTCCTAATTAATCTCCATCTGTCCCACTGCTGTTACAATGCCATGTGGCAACACATGATGCTGGTTGAGGTCTTCAAGCTGTATGTGTTCTTTCATTTAGTTGCATACAAAAATCTCAAGGAGAAAACCTTATGCATCTTAAGCAGCGTAGAACTGCGTGACAGCTATGCCAAACAATTGCAACTGATCTCTGTGATATACAATACAGTTTTGTCTAATACGATGCACGCAACTAGTCTGTAGGCAGCTAATTTCTGAAGCTGTTGCTAAAGTACACAGAGATGTAAGTTTATAGTGCGGTCCTTTGTTTCGTGGTAAATAGTCCATTATTACTTGGTTTCAGTTTTGCACAATTTGTCATTCTGGAAAGTTGAGGGATGTCACCTGGCCGATAACATCTTTGAGACATTCCTTCAAAGTGTTTTGTGCTTTTAAATTTATGTTTGCTGCACAGCTGAAATTCTGAGAATGGGCTGCCATCCCTTTCTGGTGCTGTCTCACCCATCCACTTTGCAGTGAGGCTGGACATAAAGCTGATGTACCAGAGTTCATATTTGGTCCCTGAAAAACAATTTGATCACACAATCATGTGGCCAAATTGTAAATTTTTATTTTTATTATCTCAATTTAGGAATCTAATGTGAATATTCTGTTACATCAAGCTGTAAGAAAGTCAGGTAATAATGATGGTTCATTGACAGTTTGGGAATCTCATCTTGTTAAGCCTATGTTATATTATTAATCACTTCACAAATTCAAAATCTGCCACATCAGACTTGGCAAGCCTGCTTTTGGGCTCATGTGATTCTATATGTGAATATTGTGTAGATATTCAGTTATTTCTTCATTGTCTTCAATTAAATCTAAATCTTCATGTGAAAAAATACTGTTGGTTACTCAGGGAGCAAGATCTGGTCTAGATTCAGCACTCAGTTCTTGTTTCTATTTTTATCTTTTTATTATCTTGAAAAAATCAATACAAAAAATTTTGGTTTTTTGGAAGAACTTATGTTTTTATGTATTTTTATGTAAAATCTGTGTTTTACAGAAGAATTATGTTTTAAATAATGTGTTTTACTGCAACCAATTACATTTTCTCCTAAAACAGCATACATTCTGTTGGACTTCAAGATCTAAATATTGTATGGGATCTTGTGTTAGTAAGTTATTTTTCCTTTGAAAAGTTACTATGAAAATGCATCGCATATGAAGTTATTTGTTCACGACAAAGGCACACTCTTGTTTCCTGTTAAAGTCTGTGGTTTTCTTATTTTTTGTTTTAAAAAAGGAAGTGGTTATCTAAGCACAAATGTTACAGAAAGCAAAACTTTTTCTCCTATGTTATTTCAACTACGTTTACGCAGTATAGTCAGTTGTATATTTTATGGTTTTGTAGTTATCATCGCAACTCTATTCTTCAGTGTGATATGTAATTTTGCTTTTTGTTGCTAAGCCATAATAGTCATCTTTCAGCTAAAATTTATGTGAAGAGTTTTTCAGTATGGGAGATTCTAAATTCCTTTGGTTTAAAAAGTATTAAATTGCATTATATTTTTAATTAACAAAAGGCAAGTGATAATTCTTTACTCTTCCACATCATTTGTGACTGATTTTAGTATACCATTATAAAAAAGTTATAAAAATATGTGGAAGGCATACACAATTATTTCTATAGCATAAAGAATAGGTTTATATATTTTGTGTTGTATGACTTTTCAATAATGAATGTATTTTAATAAAAGCCTTTAAGATGTGTTAGTCAGCTATCACCACATAGGTTCCTCAGTGTATTATGAATATCAATCTTCTAATATTAACAGAATATTGCAGTTTGTTGTTTCTGTGAAGCTAGGCTTATACAAGTCAGATCAGACAATTGGTCATGTCTACAAGCCTTATAATAAGCTTCCACAGAAGTCCACAAATGTATTTGCAGCTTGTGTATCATTAAATGAGTTACTTCAGATACTGGTAGCACTACTGCAATAGCAACATGCAAATAGCACCTGGTGAGTGTCCTGGTATGTAGTAAGAACTTAAAGGTGTCATACAGCCCTGTCTGGACCTTGTCCTGGTGAATCCTTCCCTGTTACTGGTCCCCAAGCTGATTCAGACCTAGCCTTCAGCCCTTCTTAGGATCACATGGATTCCTTGTCTCTTCACTGGTGCTAGGTGGTACTAGGCAATTAAATTAGACTACCTAATCATCTTTCACATGGTTAAAATTAGATAAGGTGAATTGCACTCCAACTAAGGTATGCAGAAAAAAAACCCTCAGATCAGATTCTACTGCTCTTATGGCATCATAGGATAATTTGGGTTTCAACAGGCCTCAGGAGCTCTCTGCGCCAACCTCCTGTTCAAGGCAGGGTCCACTAGGAGGTCAGACCAGATTATTCAGGACTTAATCCCATCTCATCTTGAAAACCTTGAATTAAATAGTATAGATAGGTAAAGAAATGTAAATAGAAAGCTTATGCTTCTCATTGCCTGTTCTAAATTTTTCTATTTAATGTAGTTTACAGGAATCTGAGATCCAACTGCTACAGGAAGCCAAACGTCTTAGTGTAGAATTGGAACAGCAGCATCATGACCTGGAAAAAGCAGAACAGTTCCCTGAAGAATCTTCCAGTGAAGTTTCCCGAACAAGGCAACAACTTCTTAGTTGCCAAAATGAATACAATGCTATTAAAGAAAGGGAATATGAAATTCAGTTCAAGCTGGAATGGTAGGTGGTAGTGGTCAAACGCTGCTGATTTTATCATAGATTATCTAGAACAATAATAACATGGAATATAATTCAATCTCCTCTCCATTTTACATGGACACATTTCTTGATAGCTGTTGTTAAACAAATTGCCACAAGCTTTTCCTAGTAACAGCAACTTTTCAGTCATGAATAAAATCACCCTGGTGCAATATTTATAGATTATTTTAATTTTAGAACACGCTACAGTGTCCTTTGAAATGCTGTTTAAAATTTACTGCTTTGCATGATTAATGTTTAGGCAGACAAAATTAAAAGGAACAATTCTAGTCTAGGGCACCTTTAATACAAATTGTTAAACTGTCTCGGAGACCTAGTGACTGGGATTTTATGGAAACAATGTTATAAATAGACCCAATGTTATTTTCTGTATCAGAACCACAGTTTATTGAAATTCTTCTATTTAGGTATTTAAAGGAGGAGAAGTACTTGAATATTCTCCTGTCAGAAAAATGAGAAATTTGCTGTGAAAGAAGTGAATACTTGAGGTTTCTATAAAAGCAAAAAAGTCCACAATAGCCTTGATAATGTATATATTTTAATTATCTGCATGAGGTACTTGAAACTTTTATAGTAAAATTACGAACAGTAGTATTGTGTTTTTTAAAATACGTACCTATGGAAATGAAGTCGTATTTTCTTTTTGTGAGTTGCTTTCTATTTTCACCTGTCTTCAGACCAGCTGTAGGGCAGTTGGTATATATAAATACAGATAAACAATGTCAGCAGCTCAGCAGTTAAAGCTATTTTTCTGCAAGAAGAGCAAGGGCACTGTACAAACTGCATAGACCAGATTTTTCTGGCAGTTCTTTCTTGACTTTTTTTAGAGCCAAATGTTTGCTCTAAGAGAGAAAGAAACTTGAGAAAGAAGTAAATTGGGAGTGGGAGAAGTAAAGAAACATGGAAAGCATCTGGAAAAAATTATTTGCTATGAGATAACTAAGCAACATGAAGTTTCCTGAAGTAATTATTAAATACAGAATTTATTGCAATTTTCAAGCAGTCCAGAAATGAGCTCTTCAGAATATCATGCTTTTTACCCATTTGTCCTCATATCTTATGAATATATTCACTAATTTTGCATCACTTTTCCAAAAAAAAAAGGGGGTGTGTGTATATGTTTAGGGGGGTTTTATTCATACTCTATTTTCTACCTCTAATCAAAAGGAGATTTCTGTCCTACACAAAATGCAGTTTAGATATTGTTTCAATTACCCTTGCACATTTACTGCACTAATTCTTATATATGAGTTGAGTATCCTCTTTTTCAGATTTAAAATACACTTTTTGGGTCAGTCATACTGTGAAAAATGTTCTTTCACTTTAATGAGAGATTTCTTCTATTTCGTCTTACATATTGCATGAGATTAAAACCAGCTGTACAGAATGACCAGAGGTCCATATGGCACAGTATCTTACAGCAACCAAATGCACAACCCCATCTATTTGTGATACAGGGATTTCATGGCCAAATTCCTCTATATTCAGGAATCCTCAGTTGATCCCTCTTCCTTGAAGTTCTCCTGTCTCCTCCTCAACAATATAAACTTCTTGGCATTGCAACACCCTGAGCAACTGAGTTCCACAGATTAACTACACAAGAACTGCCACCTCTTATCTTTTTTAAACTTGACTCCTGTCAGCTTCATTGCGTGCTCTGTAGTCCTTGTATTAGGTGAGACACTGAGAATCTCATCCTCTCTTCATCTTCCCTGCTGCAATATGGTTTGACAGGTCTCTATTTTATTTCCCCCTTCCCAATTTGTCAGCTTTCTAAACTGAAGAGGTACAGATTATTGTACCTTGTTTGGAACCTGTTTCTTGGTAGCATTGGGTCTTCTGTGTGTTGTGGGTGTGGTGTGAAGAGAATGTGCCTTGGCTATGTGTGGATTCGTTTACTGGGAGTGAAGATACTGCTTTCCAGAAATGAGAGAGGTTTTCATGTTGGAGTAGTGTAGAATAAACAGGACTGGCAGAATACGTATCTATGTGGGGAACAGATGAGTGAATAATAGTGGGGAAATGAGCTATGAATACGAGCAGGTAATGGCTATGAATAAATGTTTGTAAGGAAGAGATGGGTTTGTTCCCCATGGAAGGCAGTAAAAATGAATGTCCAGAATAGAGATGTGAGTAGCAAGTGACCTAATAGTAACACTAATGTAAAATGAAAATTTTACATTAGTGTTTTTTGTAAAATGAAGTGTTGTAAAATTAAGAGGGATGGAGAACTACTGGAGAGAGTACAGCGTAGGGCAACAAAGATGATTAAGGGATTGGAACACTTCCCTTGGAGGAAAGGCTCAAGGAGCTGGGACTCTAGCCTGGATGAGCGAAGGCTGAGGGGAGACCTTATTTATAAGTATCTAAAGGGTGGGTTAAAGGATGTTGGAGCTGGACTCTTTTCAGTGGTTTCCAGCATTAGGACAAGGGGCAACAGGCTCAAGCTGGAACGTAGGAAGTTCCATTCAAATAGGAGGAAAAACTTTTTTACGGTGAGGGTGACAGAGCACTGGAACAGGCTGCCCAGGGAGGTCATGGAGTCCCCTTCTCTGGAGATCTTCAAGACCCGCCTGGATGCAGTCCTGAGTGATGTGCTCTAGGCGTTCCAGCTTTAGCAGGGAAGTTGGACTAGATGATCTCTAGAGGTCCCTTCCAACTCTGACAATTCCATGATTCCATGAAGATGCCTGATGGATTTATACAAATAATAAGACAATGACTTCTGAAATACCTGTGTGTATGGGCAGTGTCACAGACAAGGGCAACCTGTATCAAAGATAGTCTAAATTTGCCGTTAGGTGACTGGTTGGTTTCCTTAATTTCTCAGAAGAGAAACTCATGGTCCAGCCTTACTTGGCACTTGATCTCCCTGGAGCATAGTTTCCCTTGTTGTCCAACTGTGTTAATACAGTCCCAGCTGTGCTTGGCACTTACAAGTAAACTTCTCTTTGAGAATTATGACTAATGGCTGTTTAGTCTGAAAACAAACATATTGCTTATTTACCTTCTTATGTATAGCAGACAGGGAATGTGGAACATGCTTTTGAAGGGAATATCTGTGTCTTTTATCTATTGCTTTATCCTTTTCTTAGAAGTCTTGGATCTTGTCTACTCAGAAATACTGCTGAGCTGGAAGTGAGCGAGAATCTCTGCAGATCTTCTGCTTCCCTGTTTCTGTGAGCCTTTCTTTCCCTGAAGCATCTCTCTACTCTCTACAATTTACTGCCTCAATTTGCTTTCTCTGATACCTAAGGTCACTTAGCACCCTTTTGACACTCAAGATTCAAATCTGACAACAGTAAACATTTTCTTCTGAAAAGTCATACAGATACACCATAACATTAGAAAAGTTATTTTTGTCTTAAGGTCCCTTAGTATTCTATGTTCTCCTTTCTGTATTTCATGTCCTATTTGCTTGCCTCTGTAAAAAACTTTTTTCCAGGTCAGATGCCTTTCTCAACAGCTGAAGATGATATTTCATCTTCTGCTTTAATTCTTTATTGTTCCAATGAGTATTCAACATTCTAAGGGAAAATTTAAATTACTTTCAGCACTGCGGCATCAGGAGGTTTTCAGAAATTTTGTGACCTTTTTCGTAGCTTGAATAGGTGTATGAGGTGCTCAGAAGCAGCTCTGTTGCATTTTAGTTGTCAGGAAAGTCACCTCGAGGGTGACTGCATGGGTGTGGTGCCTCTTCTTCCAGTTTGTGTTCCTGTTCTGTTGTACAGTTGTACTGGGTTCACTGCTAGTGTGTCTGCCTGAGCGACCAGCACAGGAGGAGAGCAAGAGTTGGAAGGATTTTACTGAGGTTATAAAATTTGGGCCACTACCCCAAAGTCAGAGCTGACTCAAGGAGTTTTCTTGCGCTCAAAAGCTATTTGGCAAGTGTAAGAAAGTAAAAGGAAAAATAGCAATCCCAATGCAGTTCCGGTGCAATTGCATTCAGAGCCATGAAGTTTCTTCTCTAACTGTCGTGGTTTAACCCCAACTGGCAACCAAGCACTGCGCATGTGGATTCCTCCTGCTCGCTCCCCTGCGGTGGGATGGGGGAGAGATTCAGAAAAGTGGAAAAATTCGTGGGTGAAGATAAAGACAGTTTAATAAGTAAACCAAAAGCCATTCATGCAAGCAGAACAAAACTGCTTCCCATGGGCACACAGGTGTTCAGCCATCTCCAGGAAAGCAGGGCTCCATCACACATAACGGTTACTTGGGAGACAAACACCATCACTCCGAACATTCCCCCGTCCTCCATTCCCCAGGTTTATATATTGATCATACATCATATGGTATGGAATATTCCTTTGGTCAGTTGGGGTTAGTTGCCCCATCTGTTTCCCTTCCCAAATTTTTGTGCACCCCCAGCCCACTAGCCAGCGGGGCAGTGTGAGGGGCAGAAAAGGCCTGGATTCTGTGTAAGCCCTGCTCAGCAATTACTAAACCATCCCTGTATTATCAACAGTTTCCAGCACAAAACCAAAACATAGCCCCATACTAGTGACTGTGAAGAAAATTAATTCTACCCCAGACAAAACCAGCACAGCCTGAGATGACTGAACAAGCTTCAGTAAATAAGAATATAGACCCAAAAAATCAGGTTAGAATAAGAACAAGGAAAAGGTCAATGTGATCAGCAAGGATTTGCTCCGGCTTGAGGAAACTTCATTTTAATGTCCCTGTGAGTCTTAAAGTCCTTTTTATGAGACAAAATGATTCTGTGATTCTAAAAATAAACAAGAGCTGCTTTTCTTTGACAGGTGATAGTATCAACAACAGTTTATTATTGAGAAATAATAAATTTATCATCTAAACTATATTTTTAAAAGTAAAAAATTAATCTGCAATGAGATTATCTATAACAAGAGTTTGTTAGGTTAAAGGTGCCTGATTCTTGAAAACAATTTTATTTTAAAGCCTAGGTCCACTCTATAGCCTTCACAGTCATTTCTGCAGGTAGCAAAGTGGCTATTTGCTGAAGTACTACATGCTGTTGCATGCAAGTCAGGGTTGCAAAACTGACTTTGTCCTTGTAGAAGCATTGCAAGTATGGAAAATTATTTCAATGCTTGTAATTATTTCAGGATTAGTCACTCAATAATTAAAAAGTGAAAAGTTAAGTTTTTGTCCGTAGTTTCTCTAGTAAAAAATTACAAGTCATAAGTAAAATAAATTGAGTTACAGTTGAAGTTGTTATCAGCTAATCTTGTGACTGTGTTCTCCGGTACATACAAACTAATTACAGCTAAAAGCCTTACAGGAATTTCATGCTGGCTGCTTGTCAGCTGTGATATCTTCTATTTGTGGTTGCTGGATTTCACTTGTGAGGTGCTGAACACCTTCTGTGGTTTCCTCACCAATCCCAGCTATGTGTCCGAGTAGCTGAAGGAGTTTGCTTTCTTGCATGATGGGTTTCATAATGATAACAACATTCTGTCTATTTTGTGGGCTGAGGAACTGAAATGGACCTCTGTTGACAACTACCACATTTCTTAATCTCTCAGACTTAATTTTTTTATTTCTGTGTCGGTTTGCAGCTGTAGACATCTCTCAGGGAAAAGTCTGGAATGTATTTTCATTAATGGTCCAATTTTCCGACTGCTTTTTTTTAACTCATTACATCTGCATTCATGATAGCTTTTCAAGTATAGTACTGCTATTAAGCTTGACAAAAATAGGTAAAGCAATGTGAGAAATATTTGCAAATATCAATGCTTAAACTTGAGTTTCATCTTCTTTTCATTATGTATGTTGTTATATGTATAATAATCATAATAATAAAAACCACATGATGTTGAAAAATACGCTCATCAAAGAAGGGCTATAAAACAATGGGAATTTTAAAAGCTTAATGCTAGTTGCAGCTATTTTCTTTGTTGGTGTGATTGATGTCTAAGTATTTTATAGGAAATCATAAGGCAAGTGTGCATATGTCACAGAGTAGAAGATTCAAATGCTAAATGGAAAGACCAGATTTTCTCTGCTTACCTTACATTAGACTTCTGTGTCCATATAGGTATTCAATCAGAGATTAAATTTAAAATCTTTTAAGAATCTTATTTGATTTCACAGTCTGAGTTAATCACCCTGGTCTTCCTTTAGAGTCAAATATGTTATCCTTAACCAGTAATTAATCTCTTCCTAAAACAGGTACCTGGGATGTCAGTTGACCTTCCCTTTGGCAGTCCCTGCTTTTATCCCTAACAGTAAGGAAGCCTGAGGATGTTAGCATAGGGGTACCTGTCTAACTTTTGGATATGGGCAGCTCATATGAGGACCAAACTCACTGCTCAAAAGGGAGAGATTTAGCTTATTTCTTTTACCCCCCTTTTTCTTTTCCCACCTTAACTCATTTTTCTGTTGAAGTAGTTGGTCTGCCAGCTCTTAAGGTAACTTAACTTGATGCTTGCCATTTAGCGTTGCCCTTGTTTATGTCACAGAAAATAAGGTGTCCAAATCACTTTACTTTTGCTGGATTGAAAAGTCTTTGTTGTGAAACTGGAATGGCTCCACAGGAATCTGTCCTCATGAGTGAGGAATGTGACAAAAGAAAAACAGTGTCAAGTTTTCTCTCCCTCCTGATTTTTGGGATTGCTCTTTTGATCATCTGGCATGATATTAAAGAGGGCACAGCACGGACTGATGACAAACAATGCAGTACCTCTTTAATCGGTTTGCACAGGACTTATTTAATCAGTTTTTGTGGCAGTCAAAGAGTTATGGGTATTTGTTCAGAGTGGACATTCATTGTAATTAGTGTGATTATGCCAGTCCCAAGGAGTCAAACTAGAAATCCTGCCAAAATATGTTGGGAATATGAATTGTCCTTATTAATTTATTTATACAGTTAGGCAACCTGTTGTTTAGTGAAAACATTGTGGATGCCCCACATGGCATTCAAACACAATATACCCAGTTATAGCTTATGGGGAGCAGACCCAAGATGCTGTCACGGAATTGAAGGAGCTCAGTTTTCAATGCAGTTCGATCCCTTTGCTCTCCCTCATTGACCATAAGCAGTGGCACATAAAAGGAGTAGCTCTAGAATCAAATTATGGCGATTCCTTCTACTTGCTTGTACACTGTACACCTGCAAAATGCTCCTGTTTCTTCACTCTTGTGTGCAATTTCTTAAGCTATAATAGATTTTGGAGTAGAAAAAAAATTTTTTTAATAATTCATTTTATCACTTTTGTGCAAGAGTGATCTAAATTCAACTTTTTCTTTAAAAGATCTGTTTTTCAACCTCATGCACTCTGTGGATGTTCAAACCCTCTGGCATTCAAATTAGTTTTTAGATTACCAGTTCCTCTAGAAGCATACTTGTAGTTTGCCCATACAAATATACATATGTGCTGTAAATCAACAATATCTACCATCTGCCTTTATTTTATTTTCTCTTTGCTTTTCATCTGAGCCAGCGCTTGCTCCTTATGTTTGGTTTGTTTTTTTTTTTCTTTTGGATTGCAACACCACCAGCCAGTTCTCTTTTTTGACTGTTTTGAGGCTTCCAGGTATAAGCTTTTCTCCTTTTTTTGGAGGAACAAAATATAAGAAACAATTTATTGTGGGGGAAGGAACCTTAAATCAACACTGATAATGAATTGAGCACAAAATTCCAGGCAGGATCCTCTATAAAGGTAACTAGGAGACTGATCCCTCTCCCCATGACCACCACTGCCTGAAACCTGAACCACTGCCCCGCAAAGTCTTAGGCTGCTACTTCAGAGAAAAAAGAAATACTCATCAGCTGCCTCTCTTCTGTATCAACCACATTCAAAGGCAACTGTAATAGCTGCTTTTGGTAGGTGGGACTGACCCAGGACTCCCTTGTCACTGTTTGTAGCTCCAAGTGACACAGCTATTTCATGAAGGCCTGTCCCTTCTGTTAATACTCCTCTTATTCCCTTATTTAAAGAGTTATTTATTCTGACAGGCTGCCCTGAGTCTCAAGGAGGCCTGACCAGGAAGTACATCCTCCAGCTGGAGTTACAAAGACAAACTTAAGTGCTGAAGTTTATTCTTTGCTATATCTGGAACAGAAGATTTGGTTGTTTTACCTGTTCTCCAGCTTTATAGCCTGAGATACAGAAATGTGACCATAGGTACTAATTACATTGCAAGAACCTGCCTCCTTGTTCTTAATCAATAGCACATGGACTTAATTAAGTTCAGTTTGGTTGTGACAGCATGCAGACTGCTGTAGCCCACTTATCTCCTATGGGTGCAGAATTATTCTGTGCATGCATTGGGGACATACTGATGTATTTCTTCACTAGGGCTAATTTTTTATATTTGGCAGTATTTACCTACCCACCACCAGGAGAATCCCTATTGTAACATGCTTCTTGGTTCAGCTGCACTTTTGTATTCACGCCTTCATCTTTCTCAGGGCAACATTACTAAAAATACACCCAGAAGATGTAAGAGCTTTCCTATTTTTTCCTTTCATCCTTCTGTCCTCCTTCGGCATCTGTCTCTCATGTTTCCTGAAATTAAATTGCAACATAGTTTTGGATATATGTTAAGATCATGGCTATTCAGTGGTAGGTTGATGGTTGGACTTGATAATCTTAAAGGTCCCTTCTAACCTAGGCAATTCTATGATTCTATAACTCATCGATTTAGTCTACATCCTCTGACACTTTTCAGTATTTTTTTTACAGGAGCCTGTTCAAATTTGAGGAGCTTCACTTATTGTTGTTTACAGTGTGAATGTGTGCGTGAGCAATCACTCAAAGGAAGAAGAAAGTTCCTCACTAGCAACTGCACTTTCTTTGATGTATGATGTTTTTGTGGATATTTATAACCCACCAACTCTTTCCTTTTGCCGCAGTTCCACATTAAAATTTTGTTTTCTGAGGTTGGGAGGAACTGTGGGTGTAGGATGGCTTCTGACCTGTTATACAGTGCTGGATAAGGGTGAATGAGGCACAAATGCATCCTGCAGGAGGTGGTAAGACTATGAAGAATCAGGTTCAAAAGTTTAGACCTGCACTGTAGAAAAAACCTGCATAAGTATGACCAGTCTTTCAGGATTTCTGTTTACCAGTCAGCAACCTGCCTTTAAATCTGGACACCTTTCAGTTGCCCCTCATGATAATTCACCATACGTTTTAGTCTAACACAGGATAGGCTTCTGTACTTTTTAATTTTTGGCATATTACTAATATATTTAGCTCTGTTTTGGTTTTCTTGTAGTTTGCAAGAAGAAAAAAGGCTTCTGGAGAATCAATACGAAAGAATTCCAAAACAAAAGGTAAGTTTAAAACATGAGAAAAGCCATGGTTTATGTTCTGCCACCTAACACAAAAACATCAATGAATGTTTTCATGGTGTGTAGCTCTAGAGCTCTCATAAAAAAATCAAGAGATATCTATTATAGGAAAGGCCATATTATATCACTCAGGTTTGATAACTCTAGGGCAAGCAGTGAATAACTGATTCAGAAAAGATCTGACTTTTCTTTACTCAAGAAAATTTGTTACTGTAGTCAGCAAATGGACACCACATGTAAAGGTAGTTGCAGATGTGTGGTTCTAGGATGTGACTATGGAAAATACATTTGCAGTCATAAATAGTGATAGATATTTGTGGTTTTGTTGGAAATAAAATTCTGCTGGTTGTTGATAAAAGAAAGACATACCTGGTAAAAAATGATCTTTTATACCTGTTGTAAAATATGTTACCGCCGTTCAGTGTTAATGATTCTGTCATATCACAAACCTGCCTGCACAATGTAAAAAGGAAAATAAAAAATTAAATTACCTCATTTACTTTACTAAAAACTTTGCTATTGACAAAACTATTTACAAAACTTTAATATTTACTTCATTTTTAAAGGAAATGGATAAGAAAATTAAACAGCTGAAAGAAAATTGTGATGAGCTCTGCAAAGAAGTAATGCAAAGGAAAGCAGAAATTAATGCAATAAAGGAAGGTGTTTTGTCCAAGCAAAAGCTGATGTTAACAGACAAGAAAGAAGTGGAAAAGCTTCTGGAGAAGCAGGCTAATTTAAAAGTAACATAAAATTAATTGTGTGTACGAATATCTCTCTGTGTGTGTGCACGTATGTGTATATGGGTACATGCATTTTTTCAAGGAAATGGTGGGTCTTCTGGATGCTATCACTCCAAATTCATTAGATGGCATTACCTCAGATATTACATCATTTTTCAATAAACATGAAACATGCTGCTGTGCCATATCCATTATTGCTCCTTTAGGAAATAATAAGAGTTATAGTTTTGATTAAAAATGTGGTTTCTATAATGACATGTTTGCTATGTTGTGTCATTGTAGGCTGCTCTAACATTTGCGTACATCCAAGTTAATACAGATTTATGCTGAGAATGAAAAAACATACCCAGGTCTTTGCCACTTTACTTTCCATGCTATACATAACACAGTCAAATGGATTAATAATATCCAAGCGTAATTTTTATGTTGCAGACATAATGAAATATCATAATGTTTAGTTTCAAAACTAGCAGCTACAGTTCCCTGGGAAAAGCTCAAGTAATTCGAAAATATGGTTTTTGCCCATTTTCACAGCAGTTCTAGGTGAATATTATTTCTATGAAATCTCACCGGATTTTGAGGTTCTCAGTCTAAGCTTTCTGTTTTGTCACTAGGATGAGCTAGTTAAGATCCTTGGTGTTCCAGCACAACTTGGAAAAGAAATCGAGAAGATGAAGCGGAAAAAAAAGTAGGCTTTTAATAAATAATTATATATACATAAATATGTATGTATGACTGCTTTTCATCCGTTTGTTACAGGGAATGCTGAGTATAGTTGTTGATTAAAATCAGGATCAACATTTTAAAAAGCATCTATAATCCACTTAAAATCCATGCACTGTACTGAAAAGTATAGTATATGCAGTGAAACCTTTTATATTTAAGTGCAACAAAGAAAAATTTAGAACAAAGCTTGGACAAAAATTGCTTCACCAGCTTACTGTGCTGCATTGCTATATATTAGATGTACTTAGCAGAGTTGTAATGGAAAATAATTTTACCATTTAATCTAGTCGTAAGGCTTTTTTACAGTTTCTAGTCCTCAGTGACTGTATATTTGCTCATCTCTGTTGACCTCAGTGAAACTAGCAGCTTTCACAGCTAACAGTCTGGCCTGAGCTAAAGGGTCGTTCTCCCTCAATACTTGTACCAGTTTTTTAGTCAGAGGTGCTTTGCTGCAAGCTCCTGATGCAAATTCTCATCTCTAACATTTCAGCATGGAAAAAGTAAGCAGGCTGATAGCCAGCCTTTTCTTACTCTCTTTTGTATAACTGGGGTTTTTCTCCTCTGGCATGTGCAGCCTTCTGTATGTGTAAAATCTAATTAGCACTGTGCAGTTTCAGCCAGGTCACTCACAGATCCAAGTGCCTTCCAGATGAAGAATGTTCATTGTACCCTATTTGGGCATGAGGTTACAGTGAAGTTTTTGTGCCTTCTGCTTGCAGTCCCTATTTGTAATATAGGAATTGTTTGACTACATTAAATTTCTAAGTTTTAGAACTTGTGTAATGGTTTCCTTCTACATTTTCCTCACTGCTTAATGCAACTCTGCTATCATAAATATAAGAAGTTTTTCCTATAGTGTTACAGAGAAGCAATTTTAAAAACCTAGTGCATTGTGTAGATTGTTAGTAATAAATCATTTAAATGAGTCTTTCTACTTTTGTTGCATCCCAGAATGAGCTAACTAGAGTTTTCAGGCTTGGAAATAATATTTAGAAGTGTCACACCCATGTACCTAGTAATTTGGACAGGAATCAGTTTAGTAGAAGTCTTTCTAATGCTGTCATGCTGCTAAGATACCTATTAGTCACATGGCCATCTTCAGTTTTATTGTTGAGCTGTATTGGCATTTAAAGATTTTCACTGCATGCTGTCTGCTTTCAAACATATAATCTAGACAGTTGTGGTGTTGAAATTGTTTTGTATGTGCATGAAAACTAGCACCTTAGATTTTGCCATTTAAGTGTGCATGTGGAAATGTTAACCCCTACTCTTTTGTTAAAATATATTCACAGCGATGCAGAGAAGAAGAAAGAAGCCCTTAATGACCAAATAGAAGAGCTGAATGGTACCCTGAAAGCCATTAAAAAAAAGATTGAGGAGATTTTGCAAGAAAAAAAAGATGTAATGAAGGAATTGGAGGGGAAACAAATTTTGCTTTCTAGCAAAGAACAAGAATGCATTACTTTGACAAAATTACTAGAAATTAGCAGAGAGAAGGAATCAGTGGTCCTATCAGACAGGTGAGAGTAATAGACATAAACCATGTAGTATGAGTGAACAGTTTTCTGTTCTCAAAGATATTTTTATATTTTTCTGCTGTATTGCTTATCTTTTCAAGTTTTATGCTGCAGCCAGTGCAGACTGGAAATTATCAGGCTTGGTTTTGACTTCAGAAATGTTTGTATAAACTACTGGAATCTAGGATCAGGCTCATATAAGAACATCAAAAAGCATAAGCATTTGATAAAATCCTGAGAGAGTGAAACTGGATTTTGCTCTGAGAGGGAAATATTTTAGAAAGTTTCTCCATTGAAAATACATTTTTTTTCTGAGTAACCCATAGAAAGTAAATTGAGCAAGAAAAAAAAATAGTCATTATTTTTGTTTTAAAATGGGGGTGGTAGATTTCTGCACACACATACTCCTGCATTTCAGTAGGGGCTGGTTACTCGTCTCTTTAATATTCCCTTTAGTTATGTGCTAATATATACTTGGTAAAGTAAAATAAACTCTTAGGTTGATTGCAAGCTTCAGATGAGACCTTTGCAGAGGTAAATGTGTAGTTGTAGTCATGGCTATATGCCTAGCAACAGTGCTTTTGCCTTGAAAGTTTTGTATTAAAGAATAATGTCACTTTAAATTGAAATGTTTGAATGAAGCAAACATATAAATATTCTCTCATACTAAAAATGTTTTCTTCTTATAAGTGATAGTTTCTCTGGAACCTTTAGCATATTTAGAACAGACTGTGAGACCTCATTGACGTTAGGAATATTATCATTGATTGAAATTAAAGAAATGCTACCTTTTGAGGTAATTTGTGTTAGTAGTTTATGAGTTTACCTTGTTGCTCAGCCATAATGATGCAGTACTCAAAACCTATTGGAATGATAATGATACAATGATGCATACATGTCTTGGTCAATTTACCAGTTTCTAAAATACTGTGTCTATCTATATAGAGAAGCTCTGGAAGAAAATTTAAATAAATGTATCTTGGAGAATAAAGCGCAACATGATATTCTCATTCAAAATCAAACACAGAAAGATAAGGAACTAAAAAATTTAAAAAAGATGGAGTTACAACTGAATATGATTTATGATTCCTTGGAGCAACATAAGTTACAGCATAAAAGACTCAAATTAGAGGTTTGTATGAATGCATTGATCATAAGTATTCTGAATTTTCCTTTAAGAACTTAAAATCTGTCTATGAAATCTTTTCACCGATCCTAAAAGAGGGAAGGGGAGAAGACTATTCTAAGTCTTACGCACATAAAAGTGTCAAGAGTGTTGCTACAACTAACAAAGAAACTTCTAGGTGCTTTTGCTGTAATAAATACTGCACAAGGGTATTACAAAATGGATTTTAGTTGGGAGAATCCTGTCAAGGCCAAGTGGGAGATGATATTGGCACAGTGGTGTCATGTCTTCATTTAAAACATTGTGGAATTGTGGTCATTTGTGAATGAAATAATACCGTCACTTGGCCATTGGCAACAGAGAAATTTGTATCAGAAAAATAGAGCCAAGTGTTTCCTGTCTCCCAGATGATGCAAAGATACATATTTTTAAAAATTGAGGGTTGCTTGTACATTACTGTAAATAATTTATAATGTATTTATCATTGTTCTAGGGGGCAGGAAACTAGCACTAAGTATGCTAATTAAATAATATGAAATAATTCCCTATATTGTTTTTGTTTCCACTCAAATTTCACCTTCCTCATTTTCTCCCTGCATTTGTATTTCACTCATTCCTCTTCCTTTGTCGATTTAGTCTTTTTTGTTTTATTTGTGTCTTCTATTTTGCTGATTTTAAAGGGCAGACTCATTCTGCACATCTATTAAAAGCATTTTCTTTCTTTTTCCATTTCTTTCTTAAAAATTTCCTGTGTCTATAATTTTTTGTGTTCTCTTCCTCTTATCACTGGTTCTTTCATCCTGTCTTTCTTAAGTTTTTCTGCTATACTAGATCCTTGCTTAGTCTAAATGAAAGTCAGTCTTATAAACTTAATTTTGCTTAGTCAGGAGAATATTTTTTTCATGTGACTTGATGTTTCCTACCTTGACACTATGCCCTTGAAATTTTTGTTGGTCCTTCAAAGCAATTCAAGGCAGAAAAACGTCTTATGTATTCCACTGTAAAGTTTTTTAAAATAACAGTATAATATCAAAACCCACACTGACTTAGCTTTGCTATTTAAACAATTAAACACTTCTGAATAATATTAAATACTACTAAGTAATACAATTATTTTCCTGTCTCCCCTGAAATTCCTTGTGAATTCACAAGTGTATTAATTACCTAGTAATATAAGCCCACTTGGGAGGAGGGAGGAAAGGTCTATAACTACACAAAAATTTTTAGTTTGCATTTCCTCAAATAGTGATTAAAGAGCTGACTCATATTCCAAACTTTGATCTTAAAGCTCATGCTGAGATCTTTTTCAGTACCAGCTAAGGGAAGATGGGAAATGGTATTTTTTCCTGTGTTCCTACTGAAGAAATATTCATGGAGGGAGAATCAGAATTGTTCAAAAACATACATTGCTAAAATCAAATACCATAACTCACCGACCGCTGTGGTTAGAATTTGCTGTCTTGGGTGACATCCAAACCCAACCCATTTACAACGTGTGAAAGGGCA
The DNA here is from genome assembly GCA_025769975.1 of Gallinago jamesoni. NCBI lineage: Eukaryota > Metazoa > Chordata > Aves > Charadriiformes > Scolopacidae > Gallinago > Gallinago jamesoni. Next base: position 13,460,741 of record JAOQGH010000001.1, on the reverse strand, counting down.
AGAGACCTGTAGTGAGACTCTCAAAAGTTGAGTTGCGCTGCAGAGGGTTCCCTCAGTGCTAACACCAGGCTATACCATAGGCTTCTATGTGTTTTGCAATTAGCAGTGTCATGGGAACCAGGGAATGCCAGCAGAGACAGAAGTGGAATTCTATGCAGCATTTTACTCCAGAAGTTGCAAGATGTTACCTGAACACAAACAGGCTGTGGCAATATAATTGTTTTCACCCGTCTTCCCCATGCTATTTGTTTTCTTTGCTTCCTTTCTTGAGTCTTTTAGAAAGGCAAATGTGAAACCATCTCTCCTCTGCAGAAAGGTCAGTTCAAATACAGTTTTGGAGTATGAAAGACTGAAGCTTGATTCTGCTTGGCTTTGGCTGCCTTGAGACTATTTAAATTTGGAAGGCTTAGGAGCATACCTAGGAAAAGTTAAAATATTTTGAGTATTTAAAGTTCATTTAGCTACTTTAAAAAACAGATGTGTATTTATTCAGTGTGAGTCCAAGTGAAAAAATTCACAACAATTAATTGCTGGTATAAAAAAAGTGATTGCAGAAGCAGCAGTACAGCAGCATGCTTTCCCATGTTTCTCTTTAAATCGCATGCTAAGTGCAGAATGACTGGTTTGTAGAATAAGGAAATTACAGGAACACTTCCTTCAAATGGGTTTTTCTTCTTAGTAAGTTGTGAAAGGTCAGCTATTGCTAAACGCCGACATTCTGTGTGAAAGAGAACTGGCCGCTTCGGCTATCGCCAGCCCGGAGCAGAACTGCTGTTCCTCTCCATGCATGCCTTCTCTTCGGTCAGGCCAAGGCAGAGACAGCCAAAAGTGCCTAAGTTTAGTCATGTCTTATGTGAACAAAAGTCCTTAAGAGATTAAAGTTGTTTATATGAGGTTTCTACTTTTAGATTCAACAACTTGATGGCATCTTTAGAATCCCATCTTGAAAATGTGGAAATGTCTACTTACAGCCACTACAGCCTTTTACACAGCAGAAGTGGTAACTAATACATGCTCCACAGAAAAGCCATGTTTGCTCCTTCTACAAGAGTTGAAGCAGCTTGCTTAGAATAGGTTTTATTGACCTTTCAGCAAACCTAAGTCAAACCAAATCTGTCTCAGAGTTGGCAGCTGAAACCAAAGTAACTCCAAAGCTTGAACTTTTTACTGTGCCTCGTTTCCCTTTCCCTTAATACAAGTAAACAACATCTAGTTTTATAATATTAACACAGAATTAAAAACCGTAAGTGCAAAACATCTCACTATCTATATCAAGATATAGCACTTTGAACTCTAACATCCGGTTGAGATCTGAGAAAGATACAACGGGGTTGCGTCTATTATAGTTGAACAGCTTCCAGATGTGTCTGTCGTTCAGTGTCGGTTTTCCCCACCGGCATGAATTACAGATTTGCAATTAGGGACAGGCAGCATATGCCTCCATAGTTAGCCTGCTGTAATTATTTCTTACTTATAACTGTAAGGAATTTTTAAATGAAATTCTCACGGTGAGGCCAGTACAACCCTTTTTGCCTTATGAGTTGTATCACGCAAGTAGTTGTAGTGGGATTGTTCAGACAGATTTTAATCAGAAAGTATTTTCTAATGTGTTTTCCTTCACATACCTAATTTTAAGATCTAACTGAATAAACAATTTTCCCACAATGTACAAGAAAAGAAACTCCAAACACTGTTTGTGCTGTTAGTTTTGACATTCTAGAGCCTAAGGAGGAAAAATCTTACTTTAATAACTAAAATAAAAACTATGCTATCAAATCTACATAGATGTGGAATATTGACCCCATTAAAACAGTGGTAAATCTATTTTTTCCTTCAGTAAGGTCAGAATTTCATTCAGAAAATCTTCTGTGAATTTGGAAGGTGACATTTTTGCAGTCGCTCTTTGTGATTATTTATTGAATGATGGTTTAGTTGCTGAAAAACATAACCCTTATAAATTTGGTACTTAAACTGGGCTTTGTGAAGTTTAGTGTTTATAGTTAAATTCCTAAAAGAAAAATTTGAGAAACTTGGATATGTGGTTGAGGAACTCTACTCAACAAAGAACACTTGGACTACATAATGTAACAAGAGAGAAAAATAATTTCTTAATGTGTGTAACTACGTCAGATAGATTATCTGCAGTTTACATTTTTCACATCTTTCATTTGCATGACTCGGTGTGCTTGGTTTATTTTTGTAGGCAGAAGCCATCCCTAAACATAATGGAGTATTACTAGAAAGACGACGAGAACTGCAGAAGGAAATTGAAATGATCAAGAGAAGTTTGGCTGAACAGGTCCTGAGTTCTGCTTTCTCATACTTTTTCACTATAACAGTTGGTTTTCAATCAGGATAATAAAGGGACTGTTTGAAGAGAAAATCATGGGAGTTTCTACTTGCAGCTCTCTGGAGAGGAAAAAATGCCACAGTATTTATTTGACTACTTGTTTGTCATATTTAAAAAACTTTTTTTGGTGTTACAGATAATATATTGGAAGGCAGAATGCAAATCTACTTTCTAGGTCTTTCTGAATATAATTAACTACATTACAGCTAGAAATATGATGGGTATAAATTTCCTTTGAGTGTCTTGTTGAAACAAGGACAATTCATCATTTGTACATTATAATTTTTCATCTTCTCAGTTTTGTCATTTGTGGATGTCTGTCTATACTCAGCACAACCACATATAGTGTGGAAATGCAGATACGTCAATTATGAGAGCATTATTACTTGCCAGTATGCAAGTGACTTTATGAGAAGCAACATATTTCAGACATACCTTCTTCTTGAGATCATACCTCCTTATCTTCTTACTCTTATATCCATTTTCTTTTTGTGCTGTCTTTGAATTTGTTATCATTATCAGGTGGGATTCGGCTTGTATTTGAATACATATACACTCAGTGTTTACATGTCACTGTTTTGTGTGGGACACGTATTGAATGTGCCACTATAGTCAATAATATAGTCATGCAGTCAGTGGAGCTTAGGAAGCCATCCATTCACCTGCTGCTAAAGAGGTTAGCTTGGGCTGGGTAGGGCAAACAGCTCTTTAGAGTTCACCAACTGTAGTGACTCAATCATAGAATCATAGAATGGTTCGGTTTGGAAGGGACCTTAAAGATCATCTAGTTCCAAGCCCCCTGCTGTGGACAGGGACAACTCCCACTAGACCAGGTTGCTCAAAGCCCCATCCTGCCAGGTCTTGAACAATTCCAGGGATGGGGCATCCACAGCTTCTCTACAGTAAAGAAATTTGTCTTGATATATAATCTAAATCTCCTGTTTTTCAGTTTAAAACTGTTTCCCCTCATCCTGCTGCTACACTCCCTGATAAAAGAGTCCCTCCCCATCTCTCCTGTAGGCCCCATATAGGTACTGGAAGGCCACTATAAGGTCTCCCCAGACCCTTCTTTTCCCCAGGCTGAACAACCTCAGTTCTTTCAGCCTGTCTTCATAGGAGGGGTGCTCCAGCCCTCTGATCATCTTTGTGGCCCTCTGCTGCGCTCCTTCCAGTAGGCCCATGTCCTTCTTGTGCTGAGGACTACAAAGTTGGAAGGAGTACTCCAGGTGGAGTCTCACGAGAGTGGAGTAGAGGGGCAGAATGACCTTCTGTGACCTGCTGGCCACACTTCTCTTGATGCAGCCCAGGTTGTGTTTGGCTCTCTGGGCTGCCAGTGCTCACTGCTGGCTCACGTTGAGCTTCTCATCCATGAACACTCCCAAGTCCTTCTCCTCACGGCTGCTCTCCAGCCATTCTCCACCCAAACTGTATTTGTGCCTGGGATTGCTGTGAATCTCCAACAACAATAGGCATCTAGATACTTTGCTCTGTTTTAAATGTCTAAATTTGGTTTCTTAATGTGAAAGCTCAGTGTCTTCCATTGTGTGGTATGGACGTATCCAGACCTGACAGTAAACTTAAAGATTATATGGCCATAAGGAACCATTCTGCCCAGTGGGCAATAGCTGAAAGACATGCTAGATGGCGGAAGAGAAATGCTTCTAGGTGATAAAATATTTTGACGTGTTATTATAAGGATCATGCATAATGTTTCAGCTGGTATTTTAAAGCAATATTTTCTTTTTTTAAAATTCATATAGTCTGTATATATGTGTATTTTGCAGATAAACCCAAAGTGGTTTAGCAAACTCAGCTTTGGGTTTGCTAACACAGGTACATTGATGCATAAGGAATTGAATTTCTTTTTCTTTAGGAAATGATGTCAGATATGGATGCCCAGATGTTAGAAAAATGTATTGCTGAAGAAGGCCAGCTGTTCAAAGAGCAGGAAAAATGCAGACATGAGTTATCCAGGCTTGCACATCTGACTTGTCTCAAAGTTGAAGAGAAGGAACAGAAATCTAGGGATGTTCAGAAAGCCCAGGTAAACAATTATCTTATATATTTGGAAGAGTTTTCTAAAGTCAAAGCTGCCATATGGAGACATTAAATTACTCGTGAGAGCCTTATGGACTCTCATTTCCCACTTTACTCTGAAGTTCTGTTGTAGGACAGAAAGCTCACAGTATAGTGCAGGACAATAGTATATTAAAGTATCGTGCCACAATTGAAACAAGGTATTTAAAAGGACATTTTCTTTCAAGCCTATGGAATAAAGAGGTAGAAAAGCAGTTAGCCTCAACTGGGATTCTTGGAAGTGCACATTTTTATAAATATTCTTATAAATATGTAAATAATATATTATAAATTATACATATATAAATACAAACATCAAAAGGCAAACAGAACTGCTACTCATTCCAAGGAGGGGCAGCAATTTTTATTTTTTCTGACACATTTCTGGGTGTAAATTGTTATATTAATGTGAAGAAAGACAGAAAGAAAACTTTTCCTATGGTCACAGAACTGGGTTTGCTGTCTGCAATTTGCTGATATTATAATATCATATATGTGCTGTGATGTTACACAGTTTGTACTAAGTACTGGGTTTGTATATGGGAACAAACAGTTTATGCTTCGACAATGTATGTCTGTATTCAAATAAATTATATAAGGTACCCATCTAGCACTTTGAGAATCTTTGACTGTCTATAAAAATAGAGTAAACAAACATGCCAGGCTTTGCACCATCAATAAAAATCAGTCCATAAACAGATTAAAAAAAATAAACAGTACAAAGTATTGAACAGCACACATGCCCAGAGTTGCAACCAAACATCCACCAGCTTTTTTAATACCAGTCTCCTCCTCCTGATACCAGTGGGAGGTGAAAAGATGCCTGTCCATCGAAGGTTAATGATATAGGCTATTAAGGATTGAACACACTTGAAATCAAAAGATTCAGAGCCATAACAAAATGTGAATGTACCATTCTACAGTGATTGCTTAAAAGCCAGAATAGAGTAAAAAAGAAATTTTCTTTGAAAAGGTACAATTTCAGTGGTGCATATGCCAAATAATTATATAGTGATGGAACCGAGAGGCTGATTAATAGAAGCAGTAGAACTCCATCTACAAGGGACCAAGCATTGTAAGATGCAGCATCATATTAACTACATTAATACAGCTGTTGTAAGCTTAATATACATAGAAAGACTGTGTTCTTTAATGTTGCTACAGTAAAAGTACTTCATTAAGATTAGAATAAGTTCCTAGAGTAATCTTGCCTCACCATCTTCTCCTCCTCTAAGAGGAAGAGCTGTTCTGAGAAATTTCTTTGATGTATCTAAAGTGCTCACTGAATTCTATTTAAATTTCAGATACAACTCCAAAATATTATTAAAGAAATAAAAAGAAAGGATTTTGAAATAAAAGAGTATAAAAAGAGGAGAAGAGCAATCCAAAACCAGTAAGGAAATAATGATACGTTAGTTTAAAAATGTCTTTTAAAGAAATATTTATCCCAGTAATTTATGCATAAAAATATAATAATTATTTTTTTCACACTTGTAATTTCTTCAGACTCCAAGGATCTGCTAAAGTATATGATGTTATCCAAAATGAAAGGAATAAATGTATAAATTTGGTGCACGCTGCTCACCATAAAGCAAATGACATTAGAAACCGGGTAAAATTGCTAGGAAATGAAATGGAAAATTTAAGGAATACTATTATAACCAAGGACAGGTGAGTTTTAAGTAAGTTGTAGGTGACATTGTACAAATATAAGATTAGAAAGAATCTTAAGAGATAATCTAGTTCAACTTGAGCTATGCCTATGTCATCCTTGGTAGTTACTGTCCTGATTGTTAAAACCTGATTCAAAACCATTTAGCCACACCCGTGCATTTCACAATTAGCTTGAGCATCACTGCATAGCACAAAGCATTTCTGAAGTTTGTCTGGCTACTCTCTCACTTGCCTGTCCTTTGAAGGGATAAATTGCTGTCGCATTTTCTTTGTACCATACTTCTTGAGCCTCTAGTATCTGCATTCTCATGCTTTTTCATTCAATATGAACACCAACATTGTGCTCTCACTCACTTATCCTTAGACAAAAAGCGGTCCAGTACATATGTGGTTCCACAATAGACTGGTGCATGGTACTATTAAATGAGTCACTAGCTAGTAATGCAGCTGTCTAATTATTAAATTAGAACAAACTGGGTTTCTTGGTTCAAACTCAAATTGAAGTTTATTGAATAACTTTTATTTCAGATCAAACAAACATGGTTTCAATTTCCAGGAAATTCTAGTCAAAATGAAAGGTTACAGTAAACCTGTAACAATAAAGAGGGTGAGGTGGACAGCAGGTGGATGTGACTGTTTTTCCTAGACTATTATTTAGTGGTGATGTCCTTTTGCCATATTTTTGCCATCCTAGTGATCATATTGTGCAATATAGACAGAATAACAATGTCTCTGAAATTAGTAGTTGGGAAATTAGGAAGCTAGTGAATAGTTAACTCTGTATGCAAAACAGCACAGCCAAAACTGAGAAGTTTAAAAGTAATCTGATTTTCAAAAATTATTTTTTTTTGTGTGCCAAAAAATTGCACAGCCAGGACAAAGAATGCATTCAGGATGCATTCACTCAAAGTATATTGTGAATCTCTGAGTAGCCTGATTTCAACATCATGCTGGAGGTAGCTAGAAAAGAAGTGGAACTTCAGTGGTTTAAGTGGTTTTGTCAAGATGCACAAGCTGACATTTTGTGCTAAAATTTTTGAGGCCTTCGCTATTAATTATCAGTGAAAGGAGGGGGGAGAATAAGGCTAAGATGCGTATATATAGTCTAGATATAGTAGAAATATCTAATTATTGTGGATGACCTTCCTCCAGTAAAGATCTAACAGGCATTTTTGATCTCTACAAATCTAGATGTAAAACTAGCAAGAGTTACTGAATTATCAGTAATTCTCTTGCCTGTGGAAAATATTTTTAATCCCCATAATAGACAACTGCAGCCTACACAATTTGGAGGACAGACAGAGTATCAGTCCAAATATGTGAAAAGTTTTTCAGAAAATATTTAATAACACATTGCATGTCTGCAATTCTGTCATGCTTTCAGGCTGAAACTTGCTTTACAGAAGTTTAATTTGATTCAGTAATGCTCCGTGGAACTGAAAAGTGTTACACAGGTGGGAAAAATGAACCAGAAAGCAGCTCACTGCTTTGTACAGAGTAATTTGTACAGGGCAATGATGGAGCCCACGAGGGGAGGGAGGATATTTCATCTGCAGTTCTGTATTTTAACAGGAGACTATGGTTCTCCTTTCACTACCTCTTTTGTCTTGAGTATCTCCCCAGTGTCAATAAAGCAGTGATACTTGATCAAGAAGTGATACTTACTGCAATCAAATGCAGTAACTCGTAAGTTCCACATCATGAGCAAACAAATGATCTGTGTGGCAACAAGAATCTGTATTTTAAGCAAGGGACCATCATCTAGTGGCCTGCAAGGTCCCTGGAAATAATGAGTTCTATTCTTCATTTTTATGGGTCTGTAATGTGATCTTTTAAATAACCTTGCATTGTGATTTTATTTTTTCTTGTCTGTCAAACAGGGAAACTGATAATTTTCTTTCTCGTGTGAATTTTGTGATGCATGGTTTTATAAGCAATGAACTTGGAGACCTGCCAGCAACCACAAAATTATTTAGATATCATTCTTTAAGTAGAAGGGCAGGATTTCTACACATTAAGACTTTGCATCACAGTTTATGCTTCTGCTCTTGAACTTTTTTTCTTACATTCCCTTGGGCTACCAGCAAAGAAGAAAAGCACTACAGTGCAGTGTTCCATTTATAGCATTTTTGGGGCCATCCTCCAGTTCTCTTGAAGCTGGAAAGAGTTTGCAGAAAGAAGCTGTTCTCAGCTACCGTTCTACTTCTTGTAATGCTTCTGTGAAACAGAGGGACATAGAAGATCCTTTGTGTGTCTGAGGAATTAGTTTAAGCTCTGCTTTTACTTGCTAAAATTGCTTTCAAATTGAAAGGCCTAAAACTTTCCTACTTTTATGTTAAAGAACATTGCAGAAACAACATCTGAAGAATGCAAATAATGTAGCGATTACAGACAGTCTCAAAAGTGATTATCGCAAAATCGTACAAATCATGCAGGAGATGAAAGAAAAGAAAAAGCAACAGTGTTTGGCTCTTGAAAGGCTTACCAGTATGGTCACCTACGCTGAAGAGGAAATGGTGCAGCTACGCAAACAATATGAAAGGGCTATACAGCAACAAAATGAGAGGTATAAGTGTAAATTTGATGTAATATATTGTTTAATTTTGACATTCAGGAATCAAAATATTTTTCAACTTACTAGCACTCCAAATTAGGACTACTGAGAGACTGCCCCACCTCAGTGTTTTGCTAAATGATTTGCCTCACAGCAATGTCAGGGCTGCTTTGCATTACACGGGTGTTTTTTTTCCATTGGTAAAGATGCTCATTCTTCAGAACTACTATTTAAAAATAGGGCAGATTGGCTACTGAATGCCTTGAGAGGTCATAGCCTCCTGATCTCTTTGTGCTCTGTGTGCAGATAAGGTATAAAAATGCAGAAAATGTAAAGCTCCCTGATCATTAATCTGTTTTTAAATTAATGCTGTGGAAGGTCAGAAGCACTTTTAAAATTTTATGAGAGACTAGATCAACCTTTGCAATTGTTCGTTCTCTGATTGTCACATTGCAATTATTTTGTTTTTTACAAAGTTGTCACGATCTTAAAACAGTATTTGTGAAACCTTTGTACATTTTCCCAGATTATTACTATCTTTCCAGGTCACTAATTATGTTCTTGAATGTAATACGCTGAATATGAGTAATTTATTTTTTTAATTTTACCTTTTCATTTTGGCCTTATTGCAGTGGTCTTCTGCTCAGAGATCGAGAAGAAGAACTATGCATTTTATACGATAAAATAAACCTGCAAGAGATGTTGTGCAGAAATGGAGATATTGAGATGCAAGATATGGAGGAAAAGATCAGATTTCTGAAGCTGAAGGTAGCAGAGAAAAAGAGACTGATTAAACTGTGGCTCAAAGTGCTCCCAAAGAAGAATGCCCTGGATGCACACCTGGTGGTACTTCAGATACAGGTTGGTGGGAAGCAAGCCCTTTTTTCATTTGTATTATACTGTATTTTAAAACTTAAGGTAATTCCATAGGAAAATAAAAAGTCTTCACGTACGAGATTTATTAAAACAGAAAGTTCAGTAATACACCTATCTAACAAAGCCCTGATGCATGTTTGTAAGTTCAGATAAATGAGTTTCTACACTTTGATGTAACTGGCTGATACACTTTGTTGCACACATGCCAAGTGCCTCCTGGGTACGGAATCGCAGCTAACCCTCCCCGTAGCCTGAAATGTCAGTATGACTAAGCTGGAGAACAGGAGTCATGGGGAAAAAATGGGAACGTAGATAAAATGTGTTAAAACTGTTTTGATGGGGGTGGGTGGAGGGGTGGGAGATATACTTAGCTCTTCAAATTTCTAAAATAATAACTCAATTCACACTTGACCCTAAGCCTGGAAACTCTGCTGCCTACAATGATATAATCCACATATATTTTCTTCTACACAAAACCAGTCTAAGTTTTAGTTCTAGTTACAAGATGACATTAAACAATTAAGAAACTGCAGCGTTCATCATTGTTCAGGACATTCTTTCCTCGCTTTCTGAAATGGCTCATTTACTTTTGACCTTATCTCCAGATGGTAATTTTTTCCATACATATTCTGTTAGTGTCTGCACAAAATCATAAATTGGGGTGTACCACTGCCATTTGCACTTGCATCGATGGGAGCTGTGATTCACTCTTAAATAGTGCTTGCACTTTCCTCTAACTTCTGGTGTTTTAAAAAGACTGCATGCTCCGCTGAAAGAATAAAATGTTGTAAAATATGTTATGTACCCCAGATTGTACCCCGAAGAACTTTATGGTGCCCTTACAGATTTAAACAATGAACAGAGGGACTATGAGAAAATATGATAGACTTAAAAAAAAAATGTTTTCAGGTAAGATTTAGAATGAGATTGAAAATCATTGAGTCAAATACAGTAATAAAATGCAGATGATTCTTGTGAAGTGACAGATTTTTCTGTTCTGCATTATTAAAATTTTCTTTTATGATGATGGTTCATGTGGCACCTGAAGTCACCATTAAAAGGAGGCTACTGTTATAGGTGCTTTAAATCTTTTTGCAATGACGTAAAATTAAAAAGTAGGAAAGTAAGAGTAGTGTGATATTGCACATGGAGTAATCTTAATAAATGTTCCCAAATCACAGATTTTCTAGTGAACAATGGCAAATAACCAGTTATCAGCCTTTAAAATGTAACGAGGTACTGTGGTTACTGACTATTACGAAGGTTCTTCCCTTTATCCTACCCTCCCTGTCTCCCTAAGTCTTGGATATTTTTCATAATTTGTCACCCTTCTAGAATCATAGAATCATAGAATGGTTCAGGTTGGAAGGGACCTTAAAGATCATAGAGTTCCAACCCCCCTGCTGTGGGCAGGGACACCTCCCACTAGAGCAGGTTGCTCAAAGCCCCATCCAGCCTGCTCTTGGACACTTCCAGGGATGGGGCATCCACAGCTTCTCTGCGCAATCTGTTCCAGTGTCTCACCACCCTCATAGTAAAGAATTTCTTCCTGATATATAATCTAAATCTCCCCTCTTTCAGTTTGAAGCCATTACCTATCACTACACGCCCTGATAAAAAGTCCCTCCCCATCTCTCCTGTAGGCTCCTTTTAGGTATTGGAAGGCCACTATAAGGTCTCCCCGGACCCTTCTTTTCTCCAGGCTGAACAACCCCAACTCTTTCATCCTGTCCTCATAGGATAGGTGCTCCAACCCTCTGATCATCTTTGTGGCACTTCACTGGACCCATTCCAACACATCCATGTCCTTCCTGTGCTGAGGACTTCAAAGCTGGACGCAGTACTACAGGAGAGAGAGTGGAGTAGAGGGGCAGATTCGCCTCCCTGGACCTGCAGGCTGCACTTCTTTTTGATGCAGTCCAGAACGTCAACTGCATTTGACTGAGATCTTCTGATATTTTTAGAGACACCGTTTGATTCTAAGTCTCACATATTCTCAACAGATGCTTTAATCACCACTAAATTATTTGTTCTGGGATGGGATATCTATTTCTGTTAGAGATATACCTCTTGGAAGAGACAGATGAATGAGTACATTGTTTGCCATAGGCTGCAGAAACTGAGCCCCTGTCTCGGTGGCTGTGGTACCCATTGGGAAGGGGAAAAACACAGGTCAGGGCTGTGCCAGTTCAGGAAGAATCAAAATTTCACCTGGGTCTCCCATGCACCTGTACTGCCTTTACCTGACACAAAAAAATACCTGGTGTGATTTTTTTTGTAACTGTTAGTTGGGACTGCACATCCAGGGGCTATGAAATTACTAGTTGAAATGACCCATGAAAACTAATCTGCCTTCACACATCAATGAGAAATACTTAGCATTAATCATTAATTAGTTCAACACGTAGACCAGCTGAGTTGTCAAGGCGGCATAGACGAGACTTTCATGCCTCGAAGTTTAAGTACTGTAACAGGGACTGACATTTGGCATCAACACTTATCCAGGTTTTAATACAACCCCATGAAAATCTCCAGACTACATCGGCCAGTCATAGGAAAAGGGGGCTGGTAGAGGTAGAAAGAGTTTCCTAAGCACTGCTGCTGCTGCTCCAGCATCGGGTTGCCTGTCATTCCTGAGCCGTGCTTTCAAACCACCAATGGCAAACTCCGGTTTCTCCAGCAAGCCATCCCAGCCCTCCCTTAACAGTGGAAAGATTTTCTTAACCATTAGCCTCGCTATTTCTTGCTGCAATGTAAGCCTATTTATGTGTATTCTGTCACCAGGGACGTGACAAATAGATCATTCTCCTTCTCCCTGCAACAACATTTCATGTTACTGGAAGAAAGTTAAACCCATTCTCCTCCCATCCTTTCACTGGGCTGTTCCTTTCCATCAGCCCTTACGCATCTTTCTCGGATCATTCTCTTTTTTAGCTTTCTTTTGTTTTTGGCAACATGGTCTTTATTTTTCTTGAGGCACAGTGCCTAATGTCAGTGGGTGAGAGTGAAAGGATTCACCCAGGCATCTTGCAGGTTATATTTCTGTTTACGTGTCCAGATACAATGGAAGCCTTTCTTGCAATATGACATATTGACTCATGTTCATGGAAATGTATGTAACAACCAGACCCTTTTTTAAAGAAACAATACCTAATCAGTTGACCTTGATTCTGTATTTGTACAGGTAAGCTTTTCTGCCTATGTGTAGCACCTTGCATTTATTATTATCTCTTTTGTTCAAATCTTTTTTCAGACCAAGGTAATTTTGAATTTGAATCTCCTCCTCCAAAAAGTATTTGCAGTCTCTCTGAGCTTAACCTCATTCTACTTCTGTAGTACTTACCTTATATTTTCATCAAGATCCCATTTTCTTAGCTTGTTTACAAGAACGTTATATGAAACAGCATCAAAGCCATGTAAAAATCAAGATGCATGAAGATAAGTTATGTCTAGTTCCATAGTGCATTTTCCATTCATTGTAAAAAATGGGTATGATATTTGCCCCTTTTCTAGCACCGCACCTGCCTTCTCTGAAATTTCCAAAATAAGCACCTGATCTCTACTTTTTGAGACCAATCCCCTTCTCTAGGTACGTGTTCCCTCTCATCTCTTTATCCTTCAACAATTCCCCCTGACTGATTACAGTCAAAGGTAGTCAAAGGTCTCTTTTGTAGAGCCTTTCCCTATCCCCTATATCAAATCCACACCAAGAAAGAAGAGATTTTGGGGGGGGCTTTAAGACTTAGAATCTCTTATAACTCAGATAAAGTCTTGTTCAAGGAAAACACTACAAATGCAGAGAAAATAAAGACAGATGCCTATAGCTCCATCATTTCAGGACACATGGGATAGCATGGTTATTGCAAAATAACTTAAAGTGCTTTTTTTCCATATTTTCAGATTACCCTGCAGCCAATCACTCCCAATTCATATTGCATTTAAAAAGAAGTCTACTGATTAAGTTTCACATAAAACTTTTATGGATTTTCTTTCTGGTTCGGACAGTGTTTTTGCTGCAATAGCCCCAAGATTATTGGTTTGTGGTGGGGTGTTGTGTGTGGGGTTGTGGGTGTGGGGTTTAGCTGGTGGGTGCTTTTTTTTGTGTGGTTTTTCTGGTTTTTGTGTGGGTTTTTTTGTTTTGCTTTGGGTTGTGGGTGTGTTTTTGTGTTTGTTTGGGTGGGGTCTTTTTTGTGTTTGTTTTTTTTGTGTTTTTGTTTGGTTTTGTTTTTGTTTTTTTTTTTTAATGTGGTTGGACTCGATGATCTCAAAGGTCCCTTCCAACCTGTGATTCTGTGATTCTTCTCTAAATTAACTATTCAATCTTGCAAAATTGTACTTGGTACATTAAGGTATAACAAGGTACTTTCAGCTGAGTTGGTGGTTGAGAAATTTTGGCCCCAGATATGAAACATCACTGGAAGCATAACTGCATCCTGTTGGTTGTGGTGCTCCTGCTCTCGCATTCTCCCGCTCTGTGTATTATTGGTCTTGAGTATCAGTTGTTTACAATTAAAATAAATCTTTCAGTAGCTAGTTGTGCACTGAATGGCATTCATTTTTAACCAAATCATGATTTGACAAGGAAATTGTTCATTACAGTTGTTTAAGGTTTTCACTTGCTCTCAAAATGTGAGAGAAAGAGCTGCACAATGCTTCTTTTACCAGAAAAAGAAGTGTTTAAGCTAAGTATACTGGGTACATTTTGTAATCACCCAAGAAGATCTGTCAGTTTTCTCTTTTCCAGTTAAACGTGACTTGTTAACTTCCTGTGAACAAACCTCATCCCAGTAGCAACATCTAAACATTTACTTTGTCTTTTTGGTGACAGCTCTTAACTTTTAAGAGCCAGTGAGCACTTATTTCCTTAATAATATCATCACCTGCAATTGAGGGTTAACACTTTTAGCAATTTACTTAGGTCACATTATGTTAGAGCTAATAGGTCAAGGTTGGAGTGACAATATGCTGACAGATGTCCAGGTGCGTATCAAAGCACACAACCCCACCATTGTCAGTCCTGCAAGTCCAAACGTAAAGAAATGGCCCCAGCCACTGCCCCGGTGAGTATTTATGTGAAGCATGGATGTCCATGAGAGTGTTCTGGGAAGTGTTATTCCATGGGAATACCTCACATCAGAAAGGTCAGGGAACACCTGCCTCTCTGGGTCCCAGGAGTACCACATCACTCAGTGTCACCACTGAGTCACTTAGGACATGTGCCTGGGAACTCTGACGTGGAAAACTTGGATTCCTGTGATTAGGCCTTTAGTGCTAACCAGCAGGGAAGCAGGACTTCCAGATTTACTTTGCAAGCAGACTGTCAGGCACTTGTATTCTTCCTCCATCCCTAAATGGATCTTGTGGGTCAAACAGAAGATTGTAGGAATAAAGGAAGACCTCCCCCCGGTGGGTGTATTCCTGGTGTATTCCTGAGGCTAGAAGTAGCCCGAGGACAAAGAAGCAGACAAAACTCAATTTCTGGCAGACAACAGGGTTTTCCTCTGTCCTGCAACCATCATACTACAGTTCCCTCTTAAAAAAAAATAAAAATTAAAATGGCTTATAATCTTCTGTGTTCCCCTTCCTCCTTCCCTGCACAAGGAAACCTTGGCAGTCAAAGTCTGCAGGGTCAAGCGCTGGGGCTTGCAGAGGAACCCCTGACACCCATCACTGCCCCAATCCACTGTTTTTCAAATTCCTGTTCATTAGCAACAGGACAGGAAAATGACGTACGTCCACCTCTGGTTTTGTAGGGATATGTTCCCCAGGGTTTAACCAGTATCATTTTGCTTAGTCCAACACTGCACAAGCATCCCAGGCATCTCGCAGCAAGGCTGGAGTCCTGCTCCCAAGCCCAGGCACTGGCAGTGCAGCCAGACCAGCTGCTTTAGTGTGGTTCTCCTGCCATAAATCAGACACACCGAGACCTTCCATCTCTGGCTGGGAAGTAATAGCAGGGCTTTTGGCTTCTTGTCTTAAAAAAATAACCATTGTGGCTTCTTGTTTGCCAGTATTCCCAGTGTAAGGACAGGATTAAACGGATGGAGGAAATCTTTGCTGACCCTGCCAATGAGAGCAGAAAGAGAGACTTGAGAGGGAAGGACCCATCGCGACCCGAGCTGCTAAAGAAGATTGAACAGGTAACATCACTTATTGTGTCACAAGCTCTCCCCTTTTAACTGACCTCTTTTAGAAAAAGCAAATAGTATCTTTTATTTTTAAAATTGGCTTCCCATAAGAGGAATTAAAATAATTACAGTTGGCTAATTGGAACTCCGGCACAGCGCCTGCTTTCCAGGACAACTGGACATGGGACATTTTCACTTCTTCCAGCAGAGGCTGGAGAGGGGGAGCGCTGCGCTCCATAGCACCCTCTGCATCACTGGCTCGTCAATGCAGACCCTCCTGCCTCACTGTGGGAAGACACAGATAAAGGCAGCAGAAGGAAGATATTGCAAAATAATAAATGGCTAACGTACAAACTCGTCATCATTCTGCAACTGCCCGTTAGCTCTTCCACCACAACACTCAGGCTGTTAGGTGGCGGCAGTCCCACTACCCTCTTAAAGTCTCTGTATGTGACATGAGATCAAACAAGCATCCTTCTTGGGCTTTGGTGGCACTGCTTTGTTTCCATGCCCAACAGGGAGCCACCAAGCAGACCTTCGTGGACGAGGCAGCCAGGATGGCCAAGCAGCCACACACCTGACTGCAGCTCCACCAGTGACTGCCAAAGGAGGCCTAGGTCCAATATAAAAACCAATCTCACTGCAGCTCCTGAGGCATATGGAGGGAGCTATGGGCATATGTAGGGAAGGTAAAGGAATGGAATGAGCAACCAAACTGTTTTCTTAGATATTTTTGCCTGTCCCACTGTAGAGGCACACAACTCCCCCCACTGTATTTAGTGTTTGGGGGGGATTCACAGGGTAAGAGCAAGCTGGGAGCAGTACATGCTTAAGTCCTCCTTTTGAAACCGAGTTTGTAAAGTTTTACTATGAATGCTTTGGCATGAATTACTTGAGCTTTTTGCTTTACTGTCCCATAATCCTTAACAGGAGGCAGCTCTGCATAGCCAAGCTATAACACAACCAGCTATCACCAACCCACGCATTAAAAAGACAAGTTTCCTGGAGTTGTGAGAGAAGTTTAAATGTTCTCTCTCAATCTCCTTGTGTTTTTAAAGTCTTTCTAGTTGTGCCCTACTTTCTTTTTTAGTCTTTGGAGTCCATACTTTTATTTTTAGCAGCAGGAGGGAAAAATGTACTATTTAAAGAGCTGAAACCTTCTCATTATGGTATGACTCAAGGAATCAGAAGTTTAAAACAAACAAAAAAAAAACCCCAAAACAAATCACTAGAAAAAAAATCATTGAAAAATCACAGCAAGGCATTAATATGGCTGGTGTAAGCCCCTGTGCCTCAAAATGGCCTGGTCTGATATGGAAGAACTGTACAACTGACAACAACAAATTGAACCAACTTTGGCCTGATACATAACAAAGAAGGGGGAAATATTGAGAAAAAAGTGATGGTGCAGGGGTTATTTATGGTTGTTCATGGGTATTATTTCAGCAGCTCTCAAAGCAGTCACGGGAAGACCTTGTGCTGCACCTTCCCCTGCCATTTACCTCCACCCTGTAATAGTCCTTCTCGCTGCAGCTGGAGGTGCAGCTGGTGCAGAAGGAGGAGAAGCTGCTGGAGACAGATTTTCTTCATGAGCACGTTTCCCGGCTGACGGACAGAATCCGTGCCACCGCAGCGAGTGGAAAGCAGGACACGCTGCTCTTAGCTAAAAGGGTAAGAAAGGCACTGCTCGCTGGCAGTATCTGGGCAAGAGGTAAGATGACTCACTCAGAAATTACAAAAGTGGCTGGAAACAGCGATAGATAAATCACATTAGTCTTCAGAAATGATACACATTTAGTAGCAGCAGCAGCACAGATATACCAAAAGCATTAGATGAGCGTATTTTCTTTTTGAAAGAAAGCTGTACCGTAAGTGGTGCCTTTCATCAGAACTTGGTAGAATCCACCTTTTGCACATGTACAACACGTGCACTTCCACATCAAAGGCTAAAAACAAATAGGGGAGAGCCAGGTAAGTTCTACTCAAACAGAAGATAAAATTGTTATCTCTCTTCTTTGTTATTTTGGTAGGGACAGGCACACAGAAAAGAAATACAGTGTTCAATAGTTACTTTTATATAATTATAGCTATTTCCTTTAAACTGCCAGTAATGTTTGGGGAAGAGCAAAAGTCCTCTCACCTCCACCTTGTTAGTGAAAAAGCTCCAAATAGAGCAGAACTGAGTGAAAGACAGAACAAAAATGCCATGTAATTTTTGCAACACAAGGCCAGGGTTGATTTTTTCCCCCTAGGTGTTAGGTTTGGCGCTCAGAAAGGCTTAAATCACAACACATCTTTATAGCAGCAGATCTTTAATTTTCCAGACAGAGGAATAACATGGTTGTTATTTGGGCTTGTGGAATCATGCCCCCTGGCTAATAAATTGGTGTAAAAAAGGCAACAGGCCAAAAGTTACATTTGCAAGTATGTTTTGGGGGGGGGGGGGGTGAGGGGGGGATTGTTGGGTTTTTTTGTTTAAATCATCTTCAGTCAGACTCCAGGATTCCTGTCCCATTCCTTTTCTTTTCATCCCCCTGCCAAGGATCATTTCACAGCCCTGCTATGTCTGTCTTAACACTCAATTATCTTGTAAGGATCAGGCTTATTACACTTTTATTACAAGTTAAGGTCAATAAGAATCTGGGTTTAAAACCTGCCTCTGAGTGCAGTGGAACTTTGGCTATTCAGCGGAAAAGGGCAGGAGAAAAATGCTTTTCTCTATTTTGGAGTAAATATGACTTCTTATGCTGCCAGTTTCTGTGGGTTTGAGTGTATGCAGAAACATACAGCCCCTTTCGTTAAGTCCTTTTCAAGTATGGAACCACTTTTTAAAACACAGTCAAGTTGGACTTGTTTTCACGTATCTAACACATATATCAACATATTCATCAATGACCTGAGTGAGGAGACAGAGTGCATCCTCAGCAAGTTCGCTGATGATACCAAATTAGGAGGGATGGCTGACACTCCAGAGGGCTGCGCCGCCATCCAGCATGACCTGAACAGGCTGGAGAGCTGGGCAGAGAAGAACCTAATAAGGCTCAACAAGGGCAAATGTAGGGTCCTGCACCTGGGGAGGAAGAACCCCAGGCACCAATACAGGTTAGGGGTGAAACTTATGGAAAGCGCTTGAGGAGAAGGATCTGGGAGTCCTGGTGGATAGCAAACTTTCCATGAGCCAGCAATGGCAATTCCATTGCCAAGAGAGCCAATGGAGGGGAGGGAGGTCATCCCCTCTGCTCTGCACTGGTGAGGCTACATCTGGAATATTGCAACCAGTTCTGGGTTCCCAAGTTCAAGACAGGGAACTACTGGAGAGAGTCCAGCAAAAGGCAACTAAGATGATTAAGGAATTGGAGCATCTCCCTGATGAGGAAAGGCTCAAAGAGCTGTGACTCTTTAGCCTGGAGAAGAGAAGGCTGAGGAGAGACCTTATCTATGTTTACAAGTTCCTAAAAGGTGGGTTGAAGGATGATGGAGCTGGACTCTCTTCAGTGGTTTCCAATGGGCAAAAGCTGGAACATAGGAAGTTCCATTCAAATAGGAGGAAAAACTTCTTTATGGTGAGTGTGATGGAGCACTGGAACAGGCTGCCCAGGGAGGCGGTGGAGTCCCCTTCTCTGGAGACTTTCAAGACCTGCCTTGATGCAGTCCTGAGTGATGTGCTTTAGGTGTTCCTGCTTTAGCAGGGGATTTGGACTAGATGATCTCTAGAGTTCCCTTCCAACTCCAACAATTCCATGACTCTGTGAACACTTACCTAAGTGTCATGGCCAGGAAGCGTCTAAAGGGAAGCCCTCACTAAATTGTAGCTGTTACTCATTCCAGACAAATGAACTGCAGAGGAAGATAAAGGCCAGGACCCAGGAGATGATGGCCCTCATTGCAGAGCTGTCCATGAAGCAAGCTCTCACCATTAAACTCCAGCAGGAAATGAGAGACAAAGAACAATTTTTTATGACTGTTTCGTCAAGGATAGATCAAGGCCTTCCCCCTCCCAAAGAAACAGAAAATGAGTGGTTGAAAGTATTACGCAACGAGAAGATGCAAAAAGAGGCAGCTGAAGCTAGAGCTAAAGTAAGTTTTTGCCATACGTTGCGATTAGATCTTCAGCCCCATCCTTTCACCGCTCTTGCTTGTCTTCCTGAAGGAGCTGTGCTAACTCACTGTGTAGCTGCTCCATGACAACATGGAGCTCCAGAAGTCAGTGGAGATGATGGTATAGAAAGGCACAACTCCAAAAGTAGTACATTGTGGGTTTGTGGAGTTATAACTAATCAGGCATGCCACTTAGCACTGGCCAGTGAATCTTAAGGAGAGAATATGCTAAAAGGAAGACTTACTTTCAATTATTGAAGTAATTTGGGTGACCTTGTTTTGAGATGATGGGTGAGAGAGCCATTAGTGAAGTGCTGCCTACCACTGGATTTCACGGTAAAGCTGGAAAAGGTGGGGTGTGGGTCTTAGGGTAAAGCAAGTTCAGCACCTTCCACATACCTGATGCAGCAAACATCACATCAGAAGTAGGAAGGAATCAGGTTGCTGGGCCAGACACTGAGGGCAGGCAGGGCAGCACAGCAAAGAGAGCTTCAAATTCTACCCTGCTGTGTCCTGTCCCTCCTGGGTACTACTGTGTACAGTGCAGAGAGCTCCCAGAGAAGAAAAAGTAGCATGAACTGAGATGTGCGTCCTGGGGGAACTCTGGCTGATGGGAAACTGGCTTTGCTGTATGAATCCTTTAGTTGATCACTCCACGGGAATCTGAAAGGTGCATAAAGCTGGGAGAGGAATACACTGTACACTCAAAGAACTTGAAGTCACACAGAACTGCTGCAGTAAAACTGGTTTAGAATAAGACACTTCCTTGTCATTAACACTTCTCATGCTGTGACTCAGTTTCCTCTCAGTGCTGTGGATACAAGCTCACTGCAGTAATTGTATTCAGGAACAGCAGCTGTCAGCATAAATATAGCCACGTTTTGAAGCACCAGAACCATTATCTTGTTCCTGAGATGTTCCACGCACACGTATTACAACTTTTATACATTCATACATTTTATACAATAACAGAAGCATTACAGGCTCAAACTGATACTATTTGAAAGGACAAACTCGCATCCACGTGGTCAGTAACTCATGCTTTGGTTTCGATGGTTTCCTAAGGACTAGGCTGAGGGCATTGCCCTCGTTAGGCATTCGGTACCGTGGCTCAGGAGCGTACCGAGGTGTGAAAGCCCACCCCCACTGAGCCATCACAAGGTGTTTCTTTCACAGCGCGCTGCGGAAGAGGAAGAAGCCGCAGCACCCGGCTGCGTCCACACGACGGCTGAGCAACGCCCGAGCGCCTACATCCCGCAGGACAGCTACAGCCTCCCGCTGCCGCGGCCCTACGGCGCTCACGCCCCTTTCAAACCAAGCGAACCCAGCTCGCACATGAGGCATTTCAGAAAGCCTACCATCAAGCCAATTGAAATCTGAAGAGACAGCAGGAGAGGCCGCTACCAGTTGCTGAGTATCTGGGGTTGACGGCATTTACACCGCACTGAAGGAAGGGCCCTTAAGTGTTTGGCCAGATTCCATATGGAAAATAAAGGTAGTTATTAGTGCCAGAAACACAGGTAATTCGCCAATCATACGAGTTCCCTTCTCCTGGCTCGGAGGAGCCTGGTATCCCAAAATGCAGGGCAGTATTTTAAAAGTGTTAAGAAAAATGAATGATCATCATCCTATGCTTATTTTTTTCCCAGGTGAAGTTTTATTTTATCTGATTATATTTTATAATACATTTCACTAAAAAGAAAAGGCTAGAAAAATCTTCTCTTGTTATTAATGTAATGTGAACAAAGTCCCCAACACTTACACAAATACACCAACACGGACTTCTGCAGTCTGGGATTAGAACTTACACTTGCCAAAAAACTTCTGATTACATTGAAGAAAAATATTCTTTCCCTCTGTGCAGTTACTGAGAGAGCTAACACTCTTGCTCCACTGATGGCAATGACAAAGGAACAACCACAAACTGGCTGCGTCACTCCTAAGAACTGGATCTTTTTATTTCACTGGTTGGGAACAGGAAGCATCAGTGGGAACTGCTCAGAGAGAATATCAGAGGTTGCTATTGAAAACCTCCAAAATCTATCAATTTGTCAATGAGCTTCACTAGTTTAATAGATGGAAACTTTGACAGAGTTGGTTTTAAATCCAATAAAGACTGTAGAAATCCTGCATGCCAGAACTTAAAACAGCAAACCACTATTACCATTTTAAATTAATGTCACAATTCAGAACATAAAAAAAAAACCAAACAAAACAAAACATAACATAACACTGGGTCAGTTATTTATATATAAAAGTTGCAAATGAAGGAAAAACAAACCTCCATCATTTTGAAGGTGAGGCTTGAACTGTAACACTAAAAGTTGTAAGGAAAGAATTAAGTAAAATTCTGTCCAAGTCACCATTAAGGTAAATTTCTAAAGAACTTTTTCCTTATCTTGTATTGCTTACAATGTATTACACATATCGCAAAAAACAAATACAAAACCCTGCCATATGCACTTTGAGAAGATTATATTTTGTGCTAATTATAAAGTGAATATATTAGAATCCAACTCCAAAAGCAGAAGTACTGTAAGATAACACACAAGCACCCCAAGGAATGAATACATCGTTACTGATGATATACAGAGACCAATTCAACGTTTGTCACACTTACCTGTTTTACATAAATACAGCAAGAAAGCCTTTTATTAATCTAAATTAGTAAACAGTTACCGGCTTCTTGTTTCTGTACAACACAACTGGACTATCTTTTTGAGGATTGTCTGTCTTGTTAAAATAATTGACGTTAATACCAATTTTCACAATGTGGTTTGATTCCGACTGTAGTCCCACTCATTTGACACTTCAACACGAACCAATGAAACCACAGATTCCTTTCACTGGAAACCTGGGTTTGTGTCAGATTTATTTCTCTAGGATCTATGTAGAAGTCAGTGATTTCAACCTTAATATGTTGCATCAAACAATATTTTGAGTAGCTTATATCAGTAATGGTGGCTGCACAAAACTGCAGATTATTTGGGAAACTACATAACATTTAAATTTGTTTTAAACACAAAAAAACCCCAGGTGGTAGCACCCTTCTGTGTAAATACTTTTATGTCAGAGTACCACAGGCAGCTTTCTTCAACAGCACATTATTTCAGGAATATTTGAGGCCCAAAAGCATCCTAGTGTGTTTGAGGGCTGTTTCCTCTACAAATCTTACATTTACATCGTCTTGTTTTTCATATGGATGCATACCTAGAAAAACATTGTCAGAAAGTTAGTATTTACAAAATCCCAAGTGTTCTTGTACACCCAGTCCTGCAGTCTGTTAAACATCTTCAGTTACAATACTGAAAGATATGTTAATAGATGGAACCATGTTTTTATTTCCACAAAAAGCCTACAGCTTTCAGTGCAGTCATTTGGATGCTCACTCACGGCAGAAACTTTCTTGTTGGTGGGATAAGCAAAGGACCAGCCACCTCTGGAGACCACTAGGGATCTCCATGCTAATTCTACACTGCAGATCCAAATCAAGATTTTAGTACAGTGGCTATATAGTACATAAAATGGACCAAGGCACAGTCTCATATGCTTCTATATGGTTTAAACATTCTTTCCTCCTCAAACGGGATAATATCTACACATGGACAATCCTGTTTTAGCCTTCAGGTCCTTATCCTATTAATATAGGCATAACCAGTAATGCACCTTGATTTTTCAGTGGAATTCAAAATCTTCAGATGCTTCACTGTATCAAGCAAGTGCCCTAACCAATTTGAATTTAATTTCAAAAAGAGGACAGCATTGAAATAAAAAACACCTGTTAACTTCAGAGCACCTCCTCACCTACTGATCCGAGTACTGTTTTTGGAGGTGAAAGATCTGATTTTGGTTGCCTCTTTGCCACCATGCTGTGGAAATAAGGACAAGCCCTTCGCCCCATTTGAAGACAGTAACAGCTGCCACCATGCGCTACGCGAGCCATATTTCACTACATGTGTTCCAAAAAACGCAGGTTTGCTAACTGGATTCAACACACACTGGATTTGGATGAAAAGATATGCAGTGCAGAAGCCCCTCTGACAATTCCCATCAGCAGAAAGATGACCATACCTACACGTTCAGACGTCACTGGGGTTTTAGAGCTCAGTTGTAAGTATAGTCAGGTCATGGCTGAGAGTGAGCAAAGAGTAACAATTACTGGTCTTCCAAAGCACAGAATGAACATTACCTTGGTCCTCTATCTCTGCCAGCACGTTAGTCAGGTAGTTGAGTGGCAAAAACTCTACAGGGACTGAGAGTCTCTCAGGGACAGGCCTGTTGCACTGTAAGGGAGAAGACATCAGGTTAGTTCATGAAGTCGCACAGTGCCAAGTTTCAGTGTTGTCTTCAGTGTGTTACAGTCTACAGAGAGGTCAGGGATCTCAAGACTATCAATGCAAATGATTTTTTTAAATGGCCTACATGCGCTTACCTGCCGGTTCTCCAGCTTCTCAAGCAAAAGTTTCACGTATTTCCGTGCAATTAAATTAGCATTTATGGGATGATTCCAAAACTGGCGGACCTTTTGGCCAAGAGCCTAGTAAGGAAAAAACAAAACCCAAAAGCCTTAAAACATAAACACAGGAACAGTGGAAACTTAGCAGGGGGGAAAGGAGGTAAAAAGGAAACAAAATCCAGGCTATAACATAAACTGCTTTGCTTTCAGACACTGATGACAGAAGCTGTCATCATTTTTAGCCACTGAGCCTTCCTTTTGCAGCCAGTAACTAAGAGATGAAGTAACACTCATGAAGTGTGAGAAGCAGTTGAATCCTTGCTACTTGGTACCCACTAACCTACTCAGGAACTTTCTATCAGCCTGTCCCACTTTGCATGTTTACTTAAATATGAATTGAGGCTTAAAATGAGCATTTATCCTTTACTCTTTGGTTTAGCTGCATTCTTCTCCCAAGAAACAACAGATGCCCCATTCCTCAGTGCTCCTCTAGGGCTCAGCCTAAGGAGTCCTACAAAAGCAGAGCGCCAACAAAGAGAGACACTGGGAACACAGTTTGCATCCCACTATTTGGGGCACTGTCCTGGGAACTGATAACATTGAGTCACGTTCCTAAAGGCAAAAGAGATTCAAACCCAGGTGTCTCAAAGCTTCCAATCCTAGCCAATAAGCAAACAAATACGAATGCACAATGAAGTTAGCTCCACCTTCTGCCATCTTCCCTGTCCAGACCAAACCCCCTTTCAGCTGTATTGCTGAAATACCGAGAGTTCATTTAGGAAACGCTGGACAGTTTCAGTGGTGCTTAAATACTTGCTTCTGATGCAACTGAAGTCATCTAGTGAATGTAACCTGCTCAAAATAGTCCAAGTCACCCCAAAGCATCCTTTTTGGCAAACAAACTCTTCTTCACATTTTTTCCCAAAGCTGTAAATGGATACAATAAGGCACTGAGTCTACTGTGCGTAACTGGCAGTCCGTGTCCCCCGAAGCTCTTACAGCTCAGCCCCTGGCATCAAAGCGTGGTTGGAATGGTGTTCCCCACCCACCAGGCCTGGGCTGACAGCTCAGAGAGGCCCCGCGCTGACCCCGGCTCACCAACCCGTGCCCGAAACAAGATACAGAGGACAAAGAGCGTCCTGTGGAGTTCTCCTTCCCTACCCCTTCTCAAAATTGCTGTCAAGTAAAGAAGCCCTTGTTAGAGGAAACCAAAGCGGCACTTCTGGCCATTTGAACTATACATAACAGCCCACAGTGAGCAAACAATAAGCAACTTATGTTGAGGAAAGCCTATTTTACAGCAAGGCACTCCCCAAGGGGGGATCCCTGGCTTCCCTCTGAGATGTTGTGCTTCCTCCCCGGTGCTATGGTCTGCACCCAGGACAAAAGGGGAAAAGCAGAAGTCAATCTCCCATTCTGTTGGAACTTTTAATGGAGCATCAGTAATTAGTTCCAGCATGTGGCTAAACGAGTCACCTTACCAATGGGCAAGGCTCCCCTTTTCAGAGGGGGAGATGTTGTAGCTCAATCCCTGCCACAGTTGTATGACCAAATTTTACAGCTTTTACTGTACCAGCTTTTGAACATATTTGATAGAACAAAAAAAAAACAAATGCAAAGGTCACAAGTGAGAAAAGCATTTTTGGATGCTAAAAAAAAAAAAACCAACACTCTCACACACACAAATAGCCTTCTTTAAACCTCATAAACCCATTATTTCTTTATGCAAATGAGTACCCATCAGAACAGCATCAGTCATGTCTATTTGATTCCTGCAGGGTACTGGAGACACTACAGACAAGTTATCAGGGTGCCCTTCAGGTCATGAGCAGCAGATGGAGAAACTGTGGAAGTTCAGGTTATACCTGTGCCCTATTTGAATCCCAGCTTCCATTGGAGGAATTTCCTATTGATTCAAAAAAACAAAGAAATGATATTCAAAGTTATTTGTTACCTCGGGAAGCCTCATGACAATACTGAACTTCAGCTTTTCATTCTCCTCAGTGTCATCCAGATCTACAAGGGAAAAAAAACCCACCATCATTAGTGGTAACCACATACCTAAAACTTTCAACTTTCAATTAAGACATTCAGAAAAAATATTATCTCTGTAATTAACATAAAAATTTTAATTTCATTAAGTGCTATTTGTGTTGATACTCTTTATATGTATTTGTACATAACTTCATCATTTTACATAACAATTTATACAGTAATTCAAATCTGTTTTGACTAAGTAGAACCTCCCATATTTATGATATTTCATTTACCAAGACCAGGCACAGAGTAATACTGCAGATTGTGTGCCTTTTCTTGGACACCAGAGAAATAGCACATAACAAGGGAACGTGGTTGCAGCTGTGATAAGATGCATTTTTTTACTGTTTGAGAGTTGTATCTCGGTGCTGCTGTATCCCAGGAAACTTGCACTACAGTTCTCTCCTCCTCCCTTCTGATGCTGAAAAGACAATTAACTTGGGTGTGATGCCAACTGTGCCTGCAGCTGCCAATCTGCCTCACTCCCCATTTCATTCCAAAGCCTTAGGCCCCTCTTGATGACTGTCTGTGTTCATACAGAATTGATTTTAATTCCCACCTTTAGGTAACCTTGATGATGTATTCAGAAGACATTTACGGCCTCAATATTTACTAGAAATATTGGGATGCTGGGTCAGGTAAGCTTTTGTTTACTTATTTTGAATTTTCACTTCATAGCACTGAGTCTCCAGCTGTTTGCCAATCCCAGCACTAGGATTGTCTGGTTCCAAACGAAATTAAAGCAAAAGCTGAGGACTGGGTAACAGCCTGACTTCCTTACATGTATGCATCCATCTTCATAGAGTCACAGAAACCTCCCAACAAATCCTATGATGACCTTTAGCATTCACTTTTCTTAGAAGTCTCGAGTGGGAAGTTTATAAACTCAAATTCTCCTCAAACAGGTATTTCTTTGTCTACTACAGTAAGGGTCAATCATGTCATCTTAGCCCTAATTTTCTCCTTTCAGCCGGGCATCTCCATCAGCTACAGCCCTCACTGGGAGAGCACTCTGGAGGAACCGAGTCTCGCCAGCCGTAAATCCTGTGCCCAGCTTTGAACTGGCTGAAAGGGCATCTCTCCCAGTTAACTGGCTGGTAACAAATGAAACACGTGAAACTCACTGTACCTTTCAGCAATTTCCTGACACACGTTTCTGTCAAATGCAAGACTCCACTATCAATATAGTGCAGGAGGGTGTGCAGAGGCAGACATCGGACACCGAGCCCCAAGTGCAGAGTGTGAAAACCTGTGAGAGACAAACTTGTTTAGTGAAAAAAAATAATATTGTTGTACCAAGTCTGTAGCGACTGGCATTGCTGTAGCTAAAGCCAATACTCTTCTTAACTTCTGACCATTTCTAGTTGGTGAGGAAATCACTTTATCAAAAAAGCGTAGTCTTATTTAGGCATTCTTTAAGTCCTCTCAAGTACAATCCTTCAGAAAGAGGAAAGCCAAGAGGACTCCAAACAGCATTAGAGTCGCACACAGTTATTAAACATCTCCAACTGCTGCCTTATATCTCAACTATGCTATTAATTTGCCTTTTATCTCTCTCTTTCCGCCCAACTAATCAAAACCTGAGGCCTCACCACCCTCAGTGCGTGGCTGCCACCCACACATTCCCACAGGCAGCATTAAGGCTTCAATTTCTCACTTAACACCAGCCAGATGATGGTCTTGCATCACATGACATTGTTACGTGGAAGTATTTGTGCCCACGCAGTGTAAGTTTGAGGGATAACCTCATAACAAAAACAGTTTCAACTACTAGAACCAGATCAGGAAATACGAACTAAAAAGATTCAAGCAGAATCAGAAAGAATTAAGTTAAGAAATCTTTCCCTAACAAAACCAAGTGTTTTGAAAAGACTCTAAACAATTATGAAGAACTCTAGGAAATTAAAGTCTGCTATTAAGATCAGTTCTTCCATCAAGGCTGGAGGGAATCCTCGCAGGATAAAACTGAAAAATATTAGCAGGGAAACAGCATGAGAAAAAACACTTTTTTTTGCTCCAGGGTAGGATTTTCCCTTGTAGCGCATGACACTGAAGTCCAGCTAAGAAAAATACCTAAATGAAAGAAGTCTAAATCTTAGTTCTGAGCAAAATTGTGCCCAAACGTTCCACTGGAAGCTGAAAACTTCAGAGACCTAGACCTCTGATTTGTTGTCTCTATTTGTAGTAAATACTCAGTTTTGTTTCATTTCACATGCAGGTGTTTATGGAAGGTCTTCCCCTCTGTAACGGTCTTGAACAGATTTCAATTCTGCCAAAGTTAACTGGACACGTGTTGCAAGTAGTGCTCTTGGGGGAGGAATTCATAGCATTGCTCTCCTCACTTAAGATTCAAACAGCAAAATGCAGGACTTACCGGGGGGTAAAGGCATGCACATGCCATTTGCAGCTTCCAGAATCCGACTCATGATGTGGAACACTGCAAACTCTCCTGCGCTTCCTCTCTCATCACTGTATTTAACAGAGGAGCAACGTATTAGGAAATGCCCACATTCTCACGGAGATACAGTCAATTTGCTGTACTACCCGTACACTAAGTGCATGCATTTGGGGTGAAGTGCCATAGGATGTTACCTTGTTTGCTGAGGCATCTGTCACCCAACAGCACGAGCTGTTCACCTAAACATTGACACACAATGCCTCTGTGGTGTCCCTTTCTCCTTCCCCCACTTCTGCATAGTTACAAGTCTCTCAGCAGCACCTGGTAGCAACCAGGGAAATATTCTGAGTGTTGGTAGAAGTGACCTGGCTATTATAGGTGTCCAACACCTAGCACCCAGCTTGAGAGCACTGTGAGCTCAGCAACCTTGAACTCCAGCTGTAAAATGGCCTCTATGATTAATATTGACATTGGCTTAGAGAAAGCAGGCAGGATCATTAAAAAAAAAAGTAGATACTCATGTTGACATTAACAGCAGAGTAAGCATGAACTGTTCAAGAGAGTAGTGTTGTTTAAGACCAAAATTATTATGCCTGTGTTATAAAAGGCAAGCTGAAATATTGAACAAAGGACTTGCTCACAAGCAGAAGGTGCAGGAATGAAGCTGGTATCTCCTCCAAACTTCTTTCATTATTCGATGTACCAGATTTAGCTAAAACAAAAAAGAAAACACCGGATATTTCTAGAAGCCTCTGTACAGCAGGCCCTTCATTCACTTCACAAACCAGTTTATGTTAAAAACTTATGATGAGAATCCTACTGAGACTTCAGTATTTATTTTATTTTTTTACCTAGGCATCAAATGTAAAATTCGTTAAAATTTGAATTGTGACTGAATTGCCCTATCCCAGAAATTTAAAGTAAGTGCTTCCAGCTCATCAAAGCATTGTGCAAAACATGCAGCATCTGAACACACTGCGCTTCTTGGGGACCAGCTGATCTCATGCTCTCGCATGAAATTCTCAAAGATTTGTTTGCCATGAAAGCAAAACCTGCATGTCCAAGTTGGTGAGCAGTTGGCAAGGAAAGGTCCCTAAGGCCCAGACAAAGCTCAGTTTGCTGAAAAAAGTCTGCAGCAGGAATCAGAAATTTAGCCCTGGCAAGGAGGAAAGATGAGACAAGCAAATGTCTCCTCCTCTAGTCAGCTTCTTTTTTGTCCATAGTGAAGAAAAGCAATTCCATGGCCCATATTGTTGCTGCTTTGCACTCCCAGGCTGACCTCCAGTACAGACCATCGGCATATAAAAACCACAAGGCCTGTTTTCACCTGGGCCTTCTAAGCTTCTGCAGCTGAGAGACAGCACGCATGAAAGAGCTGAAATAACTTCCTCCAGCCGCCCCTCACAGTTGTCACATGTAGCCACTTCCATATCTCAGTAACAGAACTGAGACACTTCCCCTACCCCTTTTATCTCTGGGCCTCAAAGCGCACTGATCAATCAGCCCAGGAGCCTCTCGGGAACCAAGTCTGACCCCCGTTTTGTAGAGAGGTGTCATGAGAAGCTATAAACCCTTCTCCCCCCAAGATGGCCAGAAACCAGGAATCCTTCCCCCCCCCTCATAGGTTCTGCCCCTTCCAACCTCTAACATGTCACAGGTGGAGGGAAGGCCTCTGCATTGGGAGCTACAGCTGGGTCAGAAGATCGGTGTTGAGGTGAAGGGAAGCTTCTTACAAACTCCAGAATCACCTCTGTGCAACAAAAATTATTTTCAGGGCTACAATACTCCAGAATCAATATTCTTTGCTTAACAAAAATACTGCAAACTGTATGGCTTTCACAGGGTACAGAAAGACAACAATGTCAACCGTGCTCGTGACATGACACCCTCACCAACAGCACTACACGCTTTGGAAAGCGGCCACAATGCAAATTGTAGAAAATACATAAAGAGAAGCCACGTCTCAAACTTTTTCAGTATATAACACACAGAACAATGTACATGAGAGAAAAGAAACATTCATTATCTGTTTTAGAGAGGGAGTGGAGGCAGCTCCCTTTCCAAGGCCAGCAGTGGGTCTCTGGTGGAACCATGTTAAATCTGTATCTTCAGGGCAAAGCCATTTTTCATTTAGTAACAAAGACATACAATATGAGGTTTTTCTGGTCAAGTATCAGAAGCCATTTCCCTCAGAGTGCTCTAAACTACTGATCAGAAGTGAGGCAGTGGGTGCACTTGGGCCTAAGCTGACATTTGCAAAGCACCGTGCTGTCTCGAAACACATCTACATTTCCAGGCAAAGGTGCTGAGCAGACTGAAGTTCCACTAAAGTCATTTGGAACCACAAGTGCTCAGATCCTGTGGCTGATTCTATAGGAAAGTCGTGGAAGCAGCCAAAGAAAAGAATAAGGAACAAAGGAGAACAGGGAGTAAGACAGGCTCTTGCTGTCTTTCAGATTCCCTCCTGTGTGAGGGATATGAAGCAGTCGTCCTGCTTCTGAGAAAACTCAAATCCAAATGGTGCCTTGTCTTCTGTTCCCCTGCAGCTATGCCGACACCAGATGATAGCTAGCCACAGCCATCAGCCAAAAACCTGCAGCCACTGCAGCAACTTCCAGAGGAATTTCAACATTCTGGTCTGTCTCCTTCTTGTGCCACAGGCTGGTGGTTCACTGTGTCTCCTCTTCCACTTGCTGTCATGGCAGCAAGTGTCACACTTTCCCCCCTTCCCTGCCCTGCTGCAGCGAGAAGAATGAGAGAAACAGATACGGAGCAAAGCTAAGGTAAAGAGCTTGCAGGAGAGAGAGAGAGAGAGAGAGAAAAAGGCCATGCAAACAATTAGTGCAGGCTACATGGCCTATGAACTGGTACCCAGGCATACTTGGGCTCCGCAGACCTCCTTGCCAAACAAGGGAATTCCCACTGAGGAATCTCATTCACACTTCCCCACGTTACTTCTCTGTGTACAAACACACACAGTTCTCTGACAGCAACCAGCCACCAGTCTGCTGTTTTATGAGAAGCTGTTAATGCTCCCATGTCTTGGCTACTGCTGATTCAGCTGCAATTGATTTATACAGTGGCTACACACCACGGAGCCCTATTCTCAGCCACTCCTTTGCTCCTGAATGTAGTATTATGAAAGCAGATAAGCAAATAGTTTCCAGCCTCTTCCTATTTCCTTAGTTTCAGTAGCTCAGCTACATGCTTCTGATGCTACAGAAAACTGTTGGAAGAATCAAAACACTTCATTCCCTTGAAGAACTTCCAAACATTCAGGATAAAGATTCACGATTTAAGAGTTTCTGACTAGGACAATGGGAAACTGCAGCCTAACAATGAAATAACTTCTAAAGATTTCCAAAAACACTGAAGATGCACCATCCAGGGGGCAGAGGAAGTTTTTTAGAGACACAGTATCTTTGTTCATAGTAGTTTTTGCAAGAACTAGAAGTCTGTAAATTGAGTTGATACAATTCTTGGTTTTAGTGATATTAAAATAATCCTAAAAGCTAAAAGTTTGGTCATGGGGAGGGTAGAGAATTGATTGTAAGATTTAGTCTACAATAAATTAGTCTTGCAGATCAAGGCTGCGCAGGTGTTCTCATACTTTTTATTTAAGTTTGTATTAAGAATGAACAAATGATAACTGGAAAATGAATGAAAGGAGAACAACTGTTCCACTTCTGCTTCTTTCTGTGCTGTTTTCAGGTACAAAGTTTTGGTTCATGCTGTACTGTTCCTATTTTAATCAGTCACTAGTTTTTGTTTCCTTCCTATAAAGACACACAACAGTCTGCCAATTACCAGTAAAACAGCTTGCAAGCTACAGAGCAAGGCCTGACTAGAAAAGTCAGCAACCTCAGTGGTAGCCTTAAGGAAGTTTCCTGAGATTTCCATCTCCAGAAAACAGCACTGAGGGGAGTCTCCGCTGAATCAGGTGACAGGACGAGCACAAAGAATGTGATTTAATGGTTGCCATGAGAGCTCTTGTGGACTATGTGTTCTGCCCTTAAAGGATTTGACATTGAGACAGACAAGTCCAGGTACAATAATTTCCGTGCACAACAGCTGCAGGTTTTACAGATTTTTTTTTTTTTAAACTTTCTCGTAAGAAGATGAAAGACAATATAAAGAATCTGGAAAGCAAGTTTTCACTGTATATTGATATGTTTATATCGATATCTTCAGGCAAAACTCTGTCTCCTGTTACAGAAAGACCCCTGAAGTCAGTGTGTAGGAGCAGTGATGATTTACTTTTGTGCCATATTGGAGAAAAATCTTTTTTTCTTAATTTGTATTTCCCCTGATAGCACTTTCATTAATCAAAACATGCAGCAATGTATTCTAGATGAAACAAAATGGATTTAAAGACCATTTTTTCATGATGAGCACATATTTTCATTTCTGGGAGTAGTTCATATTTGTAGAAGCTGTAAAGGGAACTGTTTCTTTTGTGTTCTGAATGACCAATTAACTCTTTTTAATATTATTTAGGTATTATTATGCCCTTTATCAATATAAACAATATTAAGCAGCAAAATAGGGTTAATCATCTTACAAAAAATCTCCTCCCACCAAGCATACACTATATATACACAAAATACATACCAAAGGCCTGCCCCACCCCCCACCCCCCACCCCCCCCATTCAAAAATACATGCTTGCTCACAATAGTGAATGTGAAATCAAACTAACCAGGTTTGCAACGTAATCCAAAACTATTTGGTCAATCTTCTTTTTTCCTACATACTGTAGATGTCTCATAAGGTGATCCTTTAGCTGAGCAACCATCTAGGGAAAAAAAAAAAAAAAAAAAGAACAATTCAGGGTCCTTACAGCATCTTCAAAAAGATGCAAAAGCTCCAGCAGGTGCAGGGCCTGACCACAACAAAGCACTCCCCTGACACAAAACTCCTGTTCGGAGTGAGATCCCAAGCTCCCATACAATCTTGCCAAATTAAACAGCACATTTGAATAGTCAAAATGGTTACTTGGTGCAAATTCATCAAATCCAGTGTTAAGTAGAACTTTCAATGACATTGAAGAGAAAAAGCTTATAGTTCTTGCATCTCTCTGGGTCAAACCAAGTGAACAGGGTGAAAGAAGGATTTTAATATGAACATTGAATCCTGAGAATGTAAGTTATTTACAATTTATTACATACAAATAAACCTAAGAGATTGTACAAGAGAGAAAACTGGCACATAGCTTCTTGGTTACTACCATGAACTGTGAGAACATCAGAGATTAATGGCAACTTGAGGTTAAATATTAATTATCAAGTCTTTAAAATCAAGTGGCTTTTAATCATGCAGTCCAAGCCACTCCCTACCATCTCCTTTCTGAAGTATTCTCTGACCTCTGATGTAGCTTCTGATCATAACTCAAATCCACACTGCTTCCTTCCTCAGAATAACTATGAAGTGCTATTTGTTTTAAAGCTCAGAGAAAAACTGAGTCAAATAAAATCTCTCAAGGAATTTACAAGATTAATCTCAATGTCAGGACAGCAATATAGATATTAGGAAAGCATAGACAAAGGACAGCAGTGACCTGCTTTTTGAACTTGTCTGAGTAAACTGCAGGAAAGGAACATAGAGAAGCTTCAGAGAACGAGAACTTGGGAGCAAGGGAGCAAGTCTGCAAAGAATGAAATTTGCCTTAGATTTGAGAGGACAGAGTTGATACGCTCTGCACAGATGTGGCACTGAAACCTTCCAGTGCACGCTGAAGAGTTCTATTTGGTTTTAATAGTAAGAGAACCAGAGATAAGTTAAGATGTGTATTTAGACAGAGGGAGCACAGATAGGGATAGGACTTACTACCCAGAAGCATAAGGATTGTAGATCTTTTGGGGAGATCCGCAGTGAAAACACAGCAAAAGAGGAAGGGATCTCAGAGTAGCCATAGCAGTCCCAGAAATGAGGTAGAAGGAAAATGAGACAGTAAAAAGATGTTAAAATGAAGAGCAAGAAGATTTGTTATCTTCTCTTTGAGTGTAGCAGTGGGTGGGGAATTCACCTATACATGTTTTAAGGATGTAAAGTAGCCCCAAAAAACCTGACAGATTCAGAAGAATTCCAAGGAGGATGGAATAACGGTTTCTATCCAAAGAAAAGTTGTACTGAGAAAAAGCATTTTCACAAATCAGCTTTCCATTGCTGGTTTTCCCCCCTACACTCTATGGTATCATGACTATGAACTCTAAAACTGAGGAAAAACTGTGTTTGTTCCAGAGCTACTCTGAGTGAGCTTCCAATCGACACTGGAAATTATAAGTTTACTCTTTACATCTGTTGAGGCTGTGCGTCCTCTAGTGCACACTGTGACAAAAGCACATACCAGTCCCATTAGTAACTGCTGCTGATAATCCTCCTCTTGAAAGAGAGGTACTAGCCTTTCCTCTGAAATAAACAGAGCAAGAATCATTCAAGGACATGACACTATAGAAATACCATGAGAGTTCAACCAGCTTCAAAAGTACTTAGAAACATACACAAACAAAGAGAAATTGTTGTTTGATCTACTCACCTAAAGAATTAAGACACTGAAGAATCAAGGACTGCATAAGGGAGAACTGAGGAATGGAAAACAACCCTGCATCTGCCATATTCTCCCTCAAATGCTCAGAGTTGAGCATAGAGGAACCCAAGCCTGTCACACCACTTTACACTTCATTTGCATCACTCTTTTCTTTGATATTTAAGTAATAATTATCCCTGTGTGGTGATTCAGTAAAGCAAGAACAACCTTCTGGTATCATCAGTGCAAGTGCATATGCTATTTAGAACTTGTCATTTATAAACAAGTTAGAACAGCTGCATGGGTTTTCCAAGGAAATGGCTAGACAAAAAGTAAATACTCCACAGGATCACTTCCCATTTTCCTGGTTCTCTCCCATGGTCTGACTGCTTCTGTTATTTAGATTTGCAGACCACTATGTAAAAGAACATAATTTTTCTAACTAAATGGAAGGAGGTTATAGTATCTACTGAAATTCAATACCCTGTATTTCCTAATCAGTCCTTCCTGTCTAATAACAGCAAAGGAAGAAAACAATCTCCTATTTCATCATTTTACAGACGCAAGTGCTAAATTTTTACAAAGTTCTTTCCAGCCATCTTTGCTCACTTTCAAATACGTTTACGCGACCACTTAGCAGCACAAAGACCTGTGTTGCTTGATTTTAAAGGACCTGAAGAAAAATCCACAGGGAAGACTGATACTTATTACAAGCTGCCAGCTATCCCAAAGTTCTCTACTATCAGTTAAAAAAATCTGACTTCTTTATCAACAAGCACCTTTGGAAAGCATGAACCTGAGGCTTGTGAAGTTGATTCAAGGTCTCTCAAAGTCAGAGCCCACAGCAATAACCAGTGGTGGTGCGGATGATTGGTGTTAGTGGCTGGAAATGAATGCACTGAAAATTCTTTGTAATAACAGGAGTGAGCAGCACTTAGATCAGCATCATTCCAGAGCACACACAGGCAGGGCACATAGAAAGCACCTATGTGCAAACAGCAGGAACAAAATTTACTACTAAATTCAGTTTTACTTCTTTGTAACAGAGGAACTGAGCATCACAAAATCTCAAGTGTTCCTGCTTTCTTCATACCAGGATTTTTCACCAGCCATAATCTCCTACCATACACAAGCTCTAGAGTTGCAAAGGCAGCCATAAGTGGACAAGACTCAAAAGTAATATGGTGTCATTTATACTCTGCTCCAGGAGAAAAATCCTGAAGAAGAAATCCTTAGGCAGACAAAGGTTTGCTGCTTGATCCAATACTAAATAGGAACTTTGTTTTCAAGGGTTTCCTAGTCAGTATATGATCCTACCACTGCTATCGAAGAGAAAGTTTTCCTCTAATTTAATGCTCATCTTAATGCCTCAAACTCTTCAGTGCTGAAAACATAGTAATTTATTTTTAGCCAACAGCAGCTGGATAGAAATCTTCTAATAAACCTTACAACGAAGGCCTACATCAAGGCAAGTTTTACTTACCAGAGTCCCAAGTGTCCAGATGAGAAAGCACCCTAGGGTCAGAAACAAAAATCAGCTTGTTTCATAGGCATTCCTCTAAAAGGATTCCTTAAGGACATTAAAAAACTAAAATAACCCTTTGGTCTTTACTTAATGTAGTCACATGGTCTTTGAAAGATAATCAATAGTATTAAAAATATTCTACCCATCTAGGTTGCACAAAAGTAACTCTACATGTCTACCATAGATTCTCCACTCTAGAAGCCTGAATATTTCAGATCATGCTGTAGTGATTACAAGGATTCCAATAATTGATTTTCAACTGGATAATTTTCTTTGAAGTAAGATATCTAATTAGATACCTATTCAACTATTTCCATGGCATGTTCAATCCTTCAACATACTTCAACAAAAAGAGGTAAATATAATAGAAAAACAGTACTTACTTTTTGGCATTTTCAAAAATATTCCTCAAATACGCTGTGGTTTTTCTCTCCTCTCTCTGGTTTGTAAACAAACAAAAATCCCCAAATGAACAAAGTAGAAGGCCAATAACAATACTCCCTGATAAAACACAGATGAGAAACAAAGCTGGTTTTCCCTTGTGATGGAAATAATGCACAGTGGGGCTTCAACCCACCTTGCAACTGCCCATGCTTATAGACAACTCACACACGTCTGACCTCATGACAGTACACGTACGTGCAAGCTCTGCTTTTGTTTAGTTTCTCACATTATTTTAACAGAGTAAAATTTACAGGCAGTCACCTTGTAAGTAAAATGACTGCAAGTCTCTGCACTTATAATCAGATTCCCATTTCTTTATCCACAAATTAAGAAAAAAAGGCCATCTCTTCCATTTTTGGCTTTAAAACATCCACTTCAGAAGCAGCTCTGGAGACAGTTTCAGTACATGCATATTTACCTCTTCTGAAAGGTTACGCCATTCCCTCCTGAGCACATTATTGTGGTAATGCAAGTGTGGCTCTGCGTACTTCACACTCTCCAAGTTCAAGTTGAGTTTCTCCCAGAAGCCTTTGGAGTTTTGGAACTGCAAAGCATTGCAGGGAAAGCATGAATAGAGGCTGCACCCTTCCAGTCAGAGACTGGAAAGAACTGTGATTAACGTAGCTTCTTAACAATCTAAGTGAAAAAAGTTAAACAAAAGCAGCTACACTATTTTTTTTCCCCAGTACTTTTATTTCCTTGATTTGACGGCAGGGGTTTAAGCCCGAGGTCAAGATTTGGTGCCTGTAACGCAAATACCTTGCCATCTACATGTCCTTTTAAGTCACTGGGAAGAAATGAGTACTTCTAGGTCATAATTCATCTGACCTATTTCGGATGTTTGGGATGGGAAGAACTACCCCACAGACTACACTGGCCATATTGTCTAAACTCCTGCTGACTGTAAAAGGAGCCCTAGGCAACTGACTTAAATGTAAACGTTTACATTTGGTCAAGTAAATCCCATTCTGGGTTTCTAGTAGTTCCAAATAGAGAAACATCACCGTGACCCTGGCAGCTGCAAGCTGCCACTGCTTCCAAGCTGTATCAGTACTTACACTGCAAACATCCAGTTGCCAACCTCAAGTAACAGTGCCTCATCCCAGAAAAGAAACAAAATCCAAACATTTCCACAGCAATTCTAAAACCTTTGACTCTAATGCTGAAATTAATTTAAACTCAGCTGTGAATAGACAGGAGGAAAAAAACCCAAACAAACACACACTGGTTTCCTGAGCTTGTTCTTGGACTGGGTATAAAGATTTGTAAGCCGCTGTTTATAAAGGGCGAGTGATGTGATCATTGCTGAGGAAGAGATGAGATTGAGGCAATTCTTTTTGGCAGTTCTAAAAAAACCAAGAGATGGTACTAGCTGTTCTTGCCCCCTTTTATATACATTTACCTTCACATACAGACATTACAGTCGTGACACTTGAAGGAAGAGAAGATCGAGTTCACAATATTCTTTCATCTTGCATTAACATGTTGGATTTTGCTCCCTCTCCCCTACTTTTCTACAATGACAACAACTTTAGAGGAAAACATCAGAAGCCTTTAAAACCACTTCCTACAATATACTAGAATTTGCCAAGGAAAATAAATTGCAGAGACTCAATACTGCCAGCCACTTCCTTCTTGCTGCCAGCGCTGATCGTCACTTTATTGTTGTAGCTGCAGCAGATAAAAATAAATCTCCTTTTTGCTTCATGTTAGTTATATTTAGCAGCTGGAAACTAGGACCACATATGGCACCATATGTTCACCCTGCTGGAGCTAACTAACAAGATCTACAACCTATTACTGCAGTATGCAGCATAAACGTTACCAATACGGACTCAGAGAAGTATCAAGAATATAGCGTAAGGGTATCATCTAGTGACCAATTTATGCAACTGCGACCGCACCACCGCTGCAAAATCACATTCGGGCCACACTGGGTTTTGCTTGATGCATGGCAGGGGGGGGAAGCAAGACAGCAAGTTTTTTTTCATATATTGAGCCTGTAACAGGAAGCGGTAGGCTTCAGAATTAAAAGCAGACACCGCTGAAAACCTGCACTCTATTAGATCTCATTAAAAGTCAGGAGTTTAAAATCAAGGACTATTTTAATTAAATCTGTTCTTTCTTGAGGATCATCAGGGCAAGGACTAGAAATAGAAGGCTTCTTCATCTTGGGTGGTGTTTGTTTTGCAGACATTTCTAGAGAGTCAGGAATTAATACCTAAGTGTGAACACCTAGAAGACACCTAGAAGCCAAAGCACAGCCTTACCAGGTTGCAATTCATGAAAAGCCCCCATGAAGCCTTTCATAATTAGTGTTATTTTAACTGAAGACAAAGAGAGCTCTCTGCCATACCCTGCTGAAAGGAGGCAGGGTGCCAATGACCTTTAAGAGGCGCATGTGCACTCCCTGGGAACCGTAGTGCTACGTCTCCCAGCAACTACGAAGCTGCGCAGGCGGCAGCTACTCCCTAAAACATCACTCTTGGCCCCAGTGGCTCGGCACAGCATGAAGGAGAGGCTGCCTTTTCCTGTGCTGCTCTCCCTAACAACTGCTTGCACTGCACATCTTCACTCTTCTCCTGGACTTCCTCCTTTTTTCTTCCCTTCTTCCTCCTGCCTCTTCCTTCTCCCCTTCTGTTCGAGCCTATTTGCACCCCTTCAAAAACTTTGCTTTCTGTGTTCAGAAAGGAAACAAAAATTAAAAATCAGACTTTCATTAATTACAATCCTTATATAAAGCTTTTTGACAATCAGACTCTGTCCGTTCCCTGTTTCTCACAGACTCTCTCAATATCTCTTGCCGAACAGGAATTTAGCGATAAAAATATACCTGTTGCCCCAAATAGCACAATTTTTTTTGTGAATACGAACAGAGCCCTCCCAAAGTTTCTCAACAATTCACGGGCTTGAGAACACCAAAAAGCTTCTCAAAGCAACAATTCACCATTGTTTTTGTAAAGTGCCATAAAATCTTTGCAAAAGAAATACTACTTAGAGGACCAGATTTGTCACCAGGGTCTGTCTTGTGATGCCAGCAACACACACCAACTGAAACCCCAACAGTCGACCAGCCGAACTCGAGCTGTGGTGGGTTTGTGTCACTGGAGTAGTACAAAGCAGCCAAAGCACTACACCTTACCCTATGTATTACCATCTTTGTGCTCAGTCAAGAGTTAGAGCAATTTGCAGTCAAAAGTAGCAGGAAATATTTGTCTTTAGTTCAACTCTGACCTTTTCAATCTGTTTAGGTTTCAGACAGAAATAGGAAATGAGTTCCACAATCAGGAAGTATAGCTGCTAAAGGCATTTGCCCCCAGGGGCTTGAGGTTCAATCTCAGACAAATTAAAGGCCTGCTAACTTTGACCTCAGTGAATTACAAGGATTATGTAGCAACAAATTTTCTCAAGATCTGATTTTCCCAGGTGTCCCAGCTCTCCGAGCAGCCTTCCCCAGCAAAGCGTGCAGAGCCTGATTCCCTGACAGCAGCCATGGGAATCTCCAGCAGCACAGC
Source organism: Gallinago jamesoni (assembly GCA_025769975.1). Taxonomy (NCBI): domain Eukaryota; kingdom Metazoa; phylum Chordata; class Aves; order Charadriiformes; family Scolopacidae; genus Gallinago; species Gallinago jamesoni. The sequence continues at coordinate 13,420,085 of JAOQGH010000001.1, read as the reverse complement.
TGTGACGCAGTGCCGTGGAGCCAACAGAAAGTAATTTCACTGATCTTGAAAGACTTTGTGACCACTGAAGCTTTATGAGCTAATTATAAGCACCGGGGGATGACCTCACCTCTTTAAAGTGCTACGTGAAACAATATTGTCATGTATCCAGAGTCTACTCCCATCTGTTGCTGATACTGTTAGGTTCAAGCTCTGACTCTTCACATTAGCCCTCCACATGCAGCTGCTTATTAAAAGCCCCTTCCAGATTTTTTAGGGGAAAATAAGGAAAATAATAAAATTTCTCTAAACTGGAGCTGATGGAGTGGAATGGAAGATGGGAAGAATCATTCATGTTGTTTTCAACGGAAAGTACAATTTCCTACCCAAACAGCACAGGCTCTCCCCATCCAGCTCACTGCCTTTCCCAGGCTGTGCAGGAATTTGTCTAGATTTAGGCAGCCAAAGCCCTGACATCAGTGTAATCACAGGATGCTCTGGACAAAACAAAGTGAGAGGGTCAGGAACCACTGGTACCAATGGCAGCGCAGTGAAAGATCTCTCAAAGTGGGTATACGTAGAGAGATGTAAAAATCCTACATGTGTGTTGTGCTAATTTTACCTCCAGCTAACAAAGTCACAAAATGAAGAGGTATCAACCAAATCTAACAAGAATTTATTCTTGGAGGACAGACCTTCCCTGTTAAATGGAAGGAGTCTCTTCAGAAAAGGGAAAAAAAAATACAACTGAGCTAGCAAACATCACTCTGAACAGCTGGTATGTTAGTAAACTTATACGATATTTCAAAGAGCACAATTTTCTGTTCAACCCTACTTTTGGATAGGGCTGTAGGGACACTGCTTCATTTGTGCACCCCCACCTCACAAAAAAATATGCTCCTAACCTCTAACCTGCAAACATGAATGGGATTTTATACTGGAACTCACCTCTAACACTGGCAGAGAAATAATGTCTGTTGCACATGTTACTCCAGGGATAATCTATAAATACAGACAAATTAGAACATAAACCATTTACCATAAATACGGTCCTGTTTGGTTATCTATTCTATAGATCTCTGTTATTGGTTTCCTTTGTGAAGGAAGCTAGCCAGCTAGGCAAAAATGTGCATTCACTTTTGCCAAAAAGAAATATCGAAGATGCTTCTCTCATTTATCTTATTTTTAAAAAGACATGTTACAACAGCATCATAGAATCATAGAATCATTTGGGTTGGAAAGGGACCTTAAAGATCATATCGTTCCAACCCCCCTGCCATGGGCAGGGACACCTCCCACTACACCAGGTTGCTCAAAGCCCCATCCAGCCTGGCCTCGAACACCTCCAGGGATGGGGCATCCACAGCTTCCCTGGGCAACCTGTTCCAGTGCCTCACCACCCTCACCGTAAAGAATTTCTTCCTAATATCTAATCTAAATCTCCCCTCTTCCAATTTAAACCATTGCCCCTTGTCCTGTCACTACACTTCCTCGTAAACAGTCCCTCTCCAGCTCTTATCAGATCAGAGAAATTAAAATAAGCTATTTGCTCTAACTGTAGGATCTTGCCTAAAGTTACTTACTTTACTTTGCAAACTTACTCATAAATCTTAAATCTACTGACACCATTTGTCTTGGAAATAACCAGTTAAATATATTTTGTATTTATTATAAACTTGCCACGATAAGTAATAAACACCTCATTATGAAAACTGAGAAATTTAAATTCCATTACATTATAGTAGCTGTTCTTGTTGTTGACAAAAACAGGACTCATGGTAAACAGCACTTCCTTTAGACTTGATGAAATAAAATGGGAATAAAGCACAGATACAGACTTAGAGCATGCCTATGAAAAGGCAAGGCACACATGTTAAAGGCGATATTAAAGAAAAAAATTAGATTCCCTCTAGCTATTAAAGTTCCAGCTGTTATCTTACCCCAATCCAGTCAAGCAGTGACGTGTAGGGCAAAAGTTTATCCAAGTTGTGAGTTTCTGGACACATTCTGCAGTATACGGAGGCTAAATGCAATGTAAAAAGATTTATAAAGGGCAAGAATGTATAAACTATCAGTTAACAAGAGTAAGCTTCACAGTCAGTTCCTTATCTAACTCTTTTTTAGGGACAAATCCTGCTGCTGTCTCTGAAACCGTTTCCTCCACGGTGGAACTGGTCCCATTCTGTGCACAAAAGGAGGAAGAGAAGTCCAGATGGCTGCAGGGCCGGGTCAGCTGCTTGGCTACAGCTCAGCGCTGCAGGGGTCCTTTGTACAAAGGCTCAGGGCACAGGACACGCACGAGCTAGACTGAGGAATCAGCTATTAGACAAGAATATCACAATATGCCAAATCCTCATGAAAAAATGGTTTGGACTGGGTTAGGGGAGATTTGTTCCTCCGCTCCAATCTCAATTATTTACATCCCAGATACCCAAGACAGGAGCCAGATGGAAAATTTGCTGTCCGCTGACCTAAAACAACAATAAATCTATTTGTCTCACTAGACAGAAGAATGCATTTGAAAAGTTTCACTGCCAATCTGATTTTGAGAGATCTCAGTATCTTCTAAACTACTGATACTTTCTCTGACACCACAAGTGCAGGTCAGTTAACATAAATCATAACCAAAGAGCAGAGTCAGTTTCCAACTTCTCCTGAAGTCACAACTAGAGTACGCAGGAAAATTCATTATGCAGGAAAAGAAATACCTACCAATGATAAATTCTTGAATGGGGTCAAAAGAATGACATGTTGACAGGTTCTCAGAAATCCACCAAATAATCTGTCAGAACAAGAACAGGGGAGTTTGTCAAATCTCTCTGTTCAAGCATGTGTTGTAAGAGATTGTCAAAACTCTGTGTTAGGTTGTAACACTTTGCATGTAGTGAGAGTGATAAATGTTTTCAGGGTAGCCTTGACCCATAAAGCAGTTTGGGCAGCTCAGCTGATGAGCCTCTTGGCGTTGCCAAAACGTGCATGTGAATCAGGACATTTCTTTGGCTGATATCATTCATGCCCTGACTCTGCTTTGTGTAAGACATCAGTCACTGAAAGAAACTTAGAGCTAAGGGTCTTTTCCCACCTCCATTTCCAAGTCTTCTGTGTGTTGGAAGTGCAACAGAGCACAATGTAGAGCTGCCAATCTCTCGCTGTCTCGTTTGCTCTTCTGTAGGAACTGTAGTAAGGCGCTGTCACTGATGCTCACAGAGTACATACTTCCTACGTGGCAATCTAAGACTGTTGAGGTGAGCGGGGATCGGATGGAACAGTTTTGCAACATGTCAATTCTTGCATCCTCACCTGAAGAACATTGGTATGCAAATAAAAAGGATCAAGAACATAAAATCTGGCTGCTACTAGTATTTCTCTTAAGACTTCCAGGTTCCCAGCAGCAAGACACACTCTGCCTCTTGTACCAGGCAGGTACGATGAAGAGGAGGAAGAAGATGGTACTGGCTGGGTAAAGGAAGTAAATACAGAGCACAGTCCATACTCAGTTCTCTCCTTCTGCTGAGGCAGAGAAGGTGTACAGATTTGAGGCTCACCATTGTTGTCACAGGACATGTCTTATGTCCTGTACACAGGATGGAAGAGAGCACAAGGCTAGTAATAGAGATACAACACTAGGACTAGCACCTAAGCATATCGGTACGCTTCAGAACTGCTCACATGCAGAATCATCATAGAAACTTGCATTGGTGGAATTCTTATCATCAATCCCAGTGGCCAGAACAGAACAGTTCTGCTCTATGATTACTGATTAAAGCATCAGATTAAGCCCACTTTATGCTAGGTTCACCACCACAGCAGTATAGCAGGATTCCAGACCCTCTGCATCACAGAAATCAGGCCCACCATACAATAGCGATGTTTTCCATTCCTTTCTAGCAGAACAGTACTTCGTTGTGTATATACAACAGGTATTAGCTTCCTGTGATGCTGCCCCTGCACCAGTTCCTATTACTTACCTGTTCTTCTGATTGGGTGAAGGAGAGGTATCTGTTTTCAAACAAAGGCCCCCCACTTCCAAAAATAACCCACTTCCCATAAAGACATGTTTGTTGGAAATGAAATAACGTGCCTCTCAGATGAGGCTCTAAATTAAATTGCATCAGCCTGATCAGGTGAAGGAAACACAGATTTCCTCTCCCCACACCCTCCAAACACACACATTTAGAGCAACTCAATTGGAGGAAGGAAATGTAAAATCAAATTTACATCTCCATGTGAAATTTGAGAACAGTGTAGGACCAAGAAGCATGTGCAAAGATGGGGGAAAGGAAACTATGAAACCAAGGCAAAGAATTTCAAATTCAGTTAAAGGTCTTCCATTTCATAACAACCTAGAAGTACGTAATAGATGAAGTATGAAATGTCACTTCAGATTCTCTTTTTAAATGGAAAGTGGCAAAAATGCCTTTTTTTTTTCTCCAATCTCTGTCCTCCTTCAGAACACCATGTAGCAAAGCAAACACTGAGAAATACAACTTTCACATAAAGAGATTTGAACATGTTTCCACCACAAGAATAAAATTACTTCAAGTCTTACTATACCTGTCAGAAACAAACTATAGCACAGCAGGTCAGGATGGTGGATATTCAGGAGGTGCAGGAACTGGCCAGGCAAATAAGCAGCCACATAATAGTCTATTTTAAAGAAATAACAGTGGTCAATTTAGCACTTGTTCACTTATTTGCTTTAAGAGGCTGTTTCACATGATTCTTATCTTGGCCCACTTCTCTCTGATGGAATTGATTATATCTAGGAAATATAAAAGGAGTTAATTAAAAGCTGCTGCTAACACAGGATACACTAGCAATACATTTGGGTTTCCAGGGGAGGGCTCAAGAGGCTTGAGGCACTTAAGAACTCAGCAGCTCATCTCCAGAGAAGATTCTGAAGCAATTTCAGAGGAAGTTGCTTACTAACAGCAAGGTATTGCAGTGGCAAATGCCAAATACAAAAGTTAAGCAAAAAAACACCCCAAAAATTACAAACAGCAAAATAACACAACAACTTCAAGTAAAAAAAAAAAAAAAATCCTTTCCTTCTAGAGATGTGTTAGGCATTTGTCTCCCTACTGGGGACAGAGAATGGCAGTCACACAGGGAAATAACACAAGTAACCTACCAAGATTCATAAAAGCCACTTCCTTCAATTGATGAGATTCTGTTCTTTCTAGAGAAACTGTAAAAGTTTTGTTGTAACCTGGGGAAAAATAATAATATTTTTAAAAAACCCAAACAAACACCATCTGTTGGAAGCCAAGTATGACTTTATTGCTAGAAACTTCAGCGGTGCCAATACACCCTATCAGGGATATTTTAAGACTGTTTTACAGGCTTGTCTGCGCAGACAGATTTACTTCATCCTAAAGAGAGTTGCTGCATACTTAGTAGACCTGCACCCACACAATGCAGTTCTTTAGCATGCGGAAACTGGCCATGCACCGCACAGCCTATGTTTGTGTTTAAAGAAGCAGTCCACCCAGAGCAAGCTTGTGTAAAAATACTTCCCCTCCTCCTCCTCAAAAAAAACCCCCACGAACACGAATCCTTTACGTAGCCATGCTTCACATTTTGGTGATCTTTCAACTGCTTGAAAGAATTTCCAGTTTGTTTATCTGCATGCCTTATTACTGTAATTCAGTTCAGCTCTGTTTAAACATAGGCTAATTTCAGACCTGCTGTGTTTGCATAGGCTTTGCATCAGCACAGCTGCTACTTTATTCTACATGTGCACCACGCTTCTGGCATCCAGTAAGAATGACATGGAGCCCTCAAACTTCCTCAATCTCTAAGAAAAGCTGAAGATTAAAATAACTAGGTGACAATGACTGGCCTCCAAATGTCCATGCTGCAATAGCCTCAAGGCTGAACGGTGTCATGATCAAGGTGCTGCTTAATACTGCATGAAAATTCAAGGTAAGACAATTGAACCACAGTTTTTAAGATCACCAAGGAAAAAAGTAGATCGTGAGCCATGTTTCAGCCACCCATCCAGGACTTCAATTCCCTACACTAGCACAGAGATATGCTTTATCTGTGCTGCAAAAAAAAAAAAAAGGAGACTTGCAAGACCAACAGCAACACTACAGATGAAGGGGTATCTAAAACAAATGTTTTTCACACCAGATACTGACTGAAGCTTGCTTGCCATGAGTCAGTATACTCATGATCACCACCCTGTTACTTGCCAACGCAAACACACCCAAGCTAGTACCAGCACTGCAGAATACAGCTGCAACATCGTCACTTTTGTGTCTATGCTACATCAAGCGACTGTGGAGACCTGATTTAACAGGGGGAGGGAAGCTTCCTTCCGAGTTTACAGATACTGCAGCACAGATTGAACTCCTTATATGTCTTCAAAATAGGGCTTATGGACCTGATATACCTCTGCTTCTATGGGTCACCTCAGGATCAGTCTTAAAATTCTCTTGTATGACTGAGGAATCTTGCATGGATCCAAACAGCTCTGCACCAAACAACTCCATTCCTTGAAGGTTCTTTCACACAGAGCTTCCTAATACAGATAGGAATGTACAAGGGCCATGGTTGGCTCCAAGCAATACAACCACCCTTCAGCTACACATCGAGAACATCTAGGGAAATCAGCCCTTCATAGCAATAAAATGCAGAGTGCTGCCACACCCAGAATGGTCTTTTCCAATTTGTTAATGCCTTCACAAACACAAAAATGCAGTTTATTCAATCCCACAGTGTTCCAGCAGCAAAGCAACATGTTAGCACAGCTCTGACACGTGAAAAGATTCCTGAAACAAGAAAGAAAACACTTAAAGTAGAACAGAGATAGGTTGTCCATTTGAACACTAACACTCCATAATATCCAGCTTCCCAACTGACAAATGATTCACCTCTCTCCTCCATGTACCAAAGGAGAAAGATCGTGCTAATGACAAGTTTTACCCTAATCAGAATAAAGCGATGTTCTTTATTCTTTACAAGAAAAAAAAAAAGTCTTAAAATTAAGAGCTAGAGCACCACTTACATAGCAACTATTCATGCAGTCAGTGGGTGTTGCACCTCTTGCTGTGAAAATGACATGTTGAACTGGAACTCTAAATAGACATTCAAGCTAAGAGCTGTTGGCTCCATTTCCCATACAAACGCCTTATGGCGTAAGTACAACGCACCTGCAAGTTCCCACAGATTTCACTGATGTTTGAGCTCAGCGTGCCAGAAAGTCTGGCTAGAAATATGGCACCAAATTAATAGCCACTCACGAGGCCACTGGTTTGAAGCTACTTGTTCAGCATCAGGCAGGAAGTCCACAGCAGGAAAGTCAACTTCACAGCTAAAGGCAGTTGCTGTCTTTGAACACCAGCCACAGCAGTTTACTGGCTGCAGACTTTGGTAGTTATTTGTTTCGCAAGGCATTCTGTGGCTTTTTCAGCAAAGTGGCATTCTCCAAAATAAAGCTTAACTTAAAAGGTTAATCTTACCTTTATGTAAAAAATATATGGAGTATCTTATTTCACCAGCAATATCAGAGGGTAGGCTACAACACACACACAAGCCTCCTAAAAAAAAAAAGAAAAAAGAAAAGAAAATTGACTTGCCCACCTGAATACCTAGACTGCACTCTGTCTTTACACTGAACAAAACTAAAAGGAAAACTGTTTCAAATTAGAAACTAATCTCTCAAATATATATTACATATTCCTATCCATCATTACCAAGTGAAACACAAAATAAGAGAGAACGGAGGCAATACGGCACAATGGAAACCTGGGTTCTGACATGGCCAGTTCTTCTCTTTAGAAATACATTTTTAGCCCTTCCTAGTAGAAATCACGCTTGCAGCCAGAAAACTGACCAAGCCTTTCTCTCCAGACTGCCTCAATCTCTGGATATTTTCTGTTCAGGAACTGTTAAATACATACAGAACAACACAGTAAAACACAGTTTGTTTGCTTTCTAAGTAATTTCATATTGGCAGCAGCATGACATGCCACTAGAGATTTCTCACAGTAGAAATGATAGCTACTTCTCCCCTTTCTATTTTAGGAGAAAAGTCAATCCTTGGCACAAGCTTACTTCAGCCTAGGTACCCCTGTGCAGGAATGCTCCCCCCTCCCAGACTAACTCTCAATCAGACTGATAGACTGTTTTGACTCCACTGGATGGTAGCCCTCTCTCCATCTTTTATAAAACTTTAATCCACTTATACCAATGCTTTGGCATTCATTTTAGAAACAGCTTCCAAGCCACATTATCCCAATACAGCTGGGAAAGCTGGGCCACATATAACCATTCACCTTTTACCTTTATTAAAAGCTTATAACTTTTAAAAAAAAAAAAAAAGGTAATACTAATCTTCTATAAAAACCCAAAAGTTTATGTATACAAGGTATGCAGAAAAAGGCACGGTACAGAAAAAGCAAAAGTATTAAAAAAGCACAGCTACCAAGGTATTTTACTTTATTACGTGCCTCATACTTCAGGCCACAAGACTGTGCCATAGCTGTGAAAGAGATATGGAAGAGGCAATTTCAGCTAAGGTAAAAGTGTGAGATGCAATTCTGAGATACGAATTTTTTTTTCAATTGTTTTTTCTGCTTATTCTTAGTTGATTGAATATTGTTCAATACAGTTTTGCTTGAATGTTTGAGTCATTTAGACAACAGACAGGGCATTCTGCCAGAGCACTTGGCAACTTTCAGAGCATGCATAATTTTTAAAGTAGCAGCATCAGGACTCATGAGGAAGACTGGAAAAGCTCCAGCAACCCACAATGCTGGTTTATTATCAACAGCTCCCTTCCAACGCTGCAAATTTCTTTCTTGTACGCTGGAGGCTACTGTATATACTGTTCTGTAAACTACACAACATGCAAGTGAGTGAGTTCAGATTCAACTGGGCATATATACACACTGATCACAAAAACAGTGGCTATGGAGGACTATTAATAGGACGTGCACCTTTCAACTCTAGCATACTGGTCTAAATGCTAACTATCTGAACCAGGAACAACAGAAAAATATCAAATGGTGCTTCATTAATAAAGGTAGAAACACAACAGTCTCAGATCAGCAAGTGTTCAAGCAATGTTATTTACATCTGATGCCATCTTGGCAACCCCATTAGAGCAGCCACAAGAGAATATAAAATACATTCCCTTCCTACCTTACCAGTGCTCTTTGCAAATTACAGCTGTGGGATGCTGATACAGGGAAAGCTTGTTATCCTATGGCACCTCTATGGTAAGTGTTTTATGCGAAGGTAGAACCAAGTCTTGTGTACTATGCGTTTCAAAATGATTTGCAAACAGGTAAGAGCTGTAGCTAAATGGCACAAGGTGAGAAGACGCATGAAGATATATTTGGATGGACCCTTATATTTTCAGGAATAGAATGGAAAAAAGATCTCAACCACAACAAAGTAAAAAAAAAAGGAAGCATTTAAAAATAAAATCCTACTCATAAAATGTAACAGTGAGTTACTACTTTCCACAGAACCAAGGACACAACAATTACAAATCTGCCACTTGATAAATAAATATCATACCAGTGAAATTGTAAGAGTCTTTTCTATGAAGACATGAAGCTTTCCCTAGGAAAGTTTAACTTCAAAATCCTCATTTCTGTTCACGCAGAATTGTAAAACATAATGCTGTACCAACATCTCAACACGGCGTCCAAACGACACAATTCAAATATGATATTGCACCAGGGCATTTTGTCTGATTGTCCTGGCTTAGGAGTGACTTGCCTCACCTAACTTCAGCCATACAAACATCTCACTTAAACTCTTACACAGCAAATGAAGAAATCCTCCAGAGATGCCTATTTCTCTCTATAAATATAGTCCAGATGCTTAACTCTTAGGCAGGTAAGGTTAGGTGACAGTAATGCAGGGTTTATGTCATCTTACTGCCTGCATTTTTTTTAATAGCAAGCAGATCTGAGAAGTATTTCTAAAGCACTAGAATAAAACATAACAGGACAGTGTTGTTTAAATTACCACTGAACTCTGGACATACAATGTTAATTCTGTGACTAGAGCTGCTTGATCTCAGCTGATCTAGACATACATGGGGGTTTTCATCTGGAGACATTTTGTCTGTGCTGAGTATAAGGAACACGGCTACTTTTCTTTTAGTGCGGAAGTCTGAGAAAGGAAGAGTGATTTCATTCAGAGTTCAGATTGGCAGTAGCCAATAACAGTTTTATTAAATGGGAAATTGCATGGAACATTTCATTTTGAAGTTATGCCAATTATTTTTGCCAGAGAATAATTGTCCGAATGGTACATCCCTATCCCAAATAGGGATATTGGCATTAATATTTCAAGCATACTAGCAGTTTCACAGAAGGCATAGTCTGCACCCCAAAGAGCTTGCAGTCCAGTTCTCTAAATCACCACAGACAAGAGGTACTGAAGGGAACTTTAGTACCATTACCCCCAATATTCTTTGGCAACTAGATGCGGTCTTCGCACCTACACTATTTGCTCCAAACTGTTGGTTCCTCAAAATGGGTTGTGCAAAGTAATCGTCAGTTTTAAACAACATTCAATGAAAAGCTACATACAACAATCTCATTTAGTAAGTGCAATTGTCAAATTATGTGTTTTACATTAAGTGCAATGAAAAGCACACGTGAGAGGTTCTACGCAGAATTTAAATACTGTGTTGCCAGGTGGAAAAGAACATTATCCTTCAGGGTAATCAAACAACAGCCTTGTTGGAAGAAGACTGAATTTGATCCTAAACTAAAAGGAGGTGCTTTGATCTGAACAAACCCTATATACAAATCAATAGCATTTTCCACTATTGGACAGGCTGTTTGTATAAGACATACTCCGTCTTGCTTACAGAGAAAAAGTAGCCTAAGTAACATTTGGTAGATAGAAACTTGGCTTTCTCTTATTTCTGATTCCTTCCCCCCAGTCTTTCTAAACATGCTGTCTGCCATAGTAAGAAAAAAATCCATATAAGGAAACTATTTCAAGTGAAATTTGCATTAATGGTCATTTCAACATAACTGGCAAATACCTCAGCAATTTGGCTGCGTGCATGCATTAAGAAGAAAGATGTAAAGAAGCCACCTCTGCAACACATCACCTTCCTGCACAACTCTGTAGACTATTCAAGGGTTAATCAGATACCATCTCTGCTTGGCAGCATAGTCTAATTTAGAAGCTGAAAATGCAGGCATCTGTGATGAACAGATGTCTCTTAAGTCCAGTTTTTAAACCAAAAAGCTCATGGCATGCATTAGAATGCAGGGAGATTCCTAAATCCTAAGGGTTTAAGGAAAATTTTAGGTTAAAGTTTAAGGTTTATACTAAACCCTAAAGTATGACATACTAAGTTTAGGATCATATACTAACAGCAATATGAAGCTCTTAAGAGTCTGTATCACAGACACTCTGTTTATGCACATCCACTCTGTAACACAATTATCTGCTATATCAAATACCCAGACAACAGATCTAGCCAAAATCTTCCCTGAATTTACTTTCTAATATATTTTTGGTCAGCTTTAACATTACATTGCTCTGATGCAATACGCAATCATGCTTCGGTAGCACCTGCATTCTGAAACTAACAGAAAATGCTACAGTGTGCTTAGACTGAGATATTTCACCACCTGAGTGCATAACACCAGTTCTTTGAAGTTGGACTTCCAGAAAATTTCTGGGTGACTGTTTTATTGTTGATGTTGATATATAAAGCCCTAGGTACTCTTCAGCTCAACTTGGAACGCAGCTTTCAGAAGATAAAAAGCTTAATAACAAAAATAGTACACAGTTACCTGTCAAATATACTCTAAAGGAATATTAATCTCACACTCATACAAAAAAAAACACAAAAATACAAATCTATAAAATGTCTTATGAAGAAATCTAGTAATCAATTATGACTACACTGCGTGACAATTACTAGTGGAGATCATTTTAACAATACTTTTATTTATTCATTACCTGCTTTACTTGTAAAAACCTGAAGATTCCAAGATTTAGATGCAACATCTTGGTCTTCACAGTAATCATATCCAAAATTCACAAGTCTATGAGCAAATAAAGATAACTAAATCAATCACTTCATCCATGGTGATTCATCACAACACAAATATGATGAGAACAGTCACTATGTAATCAAAAAAGTACTAATTAAGAGATAATCAAGTGTTCTGTAATGCAAGTTAAATTAAGCTTTAACCAATCAGCTCAATCTTGTTAGAAAAGAGAATCCCCAAACTGTACACTTATCAAAAGAATTTATTACACCTGCAAACTTCATATTTGCTTATGGCAGCAGTGTCCAACCATTCCTATATTTTCAAGTAAAACCAAGTTCTGATGAAATATTGGAAATCCAAATATTCATCAGACCTGAGAACATAAAGGCTTTGCAACCTAACTCTACCATTCTTATGTCTGTAAAGCTCCATTTTAATCTGCAATGAGGCACACTAATTTCAGTGGAAATACTTGAAAAAGAAAGCACAAAATCACACTTACACGGAACTTGTTATACCATGACATTCTTTTTCAGTCTTATCCTGTCTGTGCTTTAAAGGTTTTTCATATCGCTAAAATCTACAAGTCCTATTTTTGCCATGCGGAACATGTAACAGAGACTGCAGTCAGTCTGCTTTGGCTTTATTGTTGGTTTCTGTTGGGATTTTTTTTTTTTTTTGTTTGGTTGGGTTTTTTTCCAGAAAGGGTTTTGATCCTATAGGAATTTTCCCCTAGGCCTTCTGTAATAATTTTGAGAAAAAATTATAATGTTGAAGGTCTTACAAGAGTTGGATTTTTTTCAGTACTAACTGCAAGAGGATACGCTGCCTGTTTAGGGCAACCTGCCCATGCAGCAGCACCACGCTGAGCCTCCTGCACAGCACTGAGACATTCTGGGACACACAGTTTGGGCATGCTGGAACTCAACTACCTTCATTTGTTGATATCCGATCTAATAGCTTTGACCCCCCTATTTATTCACAAAGAGAAACAGAATGTAAATTCAGCTGACTGGAGATAGATGAGGATGAGACGAGTTACAGATGAGAGTCAGGCTATCCTGACTAGTTTTTCCTCAATTAAAAAGGAGCCTCAAGGAGACAAACTCAGATGCAGTCATGCACAGTAGGCACAGATAGAATCAGACAAATCTTAGCCCTTGAAAGTACAGGCTGCCTGAAAATAGCATGCTGGAGGAAAAAAAGAGTACAGGCAGTGTCTCATAAGCTATAAAAAGGAGCTACTGGCTTGGTTAACTGCCCAGTAAAACATGTAACAGCAATTAAAAATGGAGAGCTTCCCTTGACAGGAATTTTGACAACACTACTACAACATGCCCAAGATTAAAACTAATTTAAATAGGTACAGAATACTCAGGGGAAGGATGGTTTAACCGCTTCAGACAAATAATTTTTATTAACTGCCACCAAAAAGCAAGGATTAAATTACATTTTACAGTCAACCCTGATTAAAATGAGAAGAACTGGAGGTCTGGACACAGTGTTTATACTATTCTTATGTTCCAGTAACTTATAGGCAACTGCAAACAAAGATACTGTGGCTGGGACAAAAACTTTAATTAGGTTTGTAAAACATTACCCTTATATTAAAAGGAAAGCAACACAAAACAAAAAACCACCTTACTTTAATTGTGTGCCATTTACAGAAATATCCAGGTGTGATTCCAGCTGTTAACCAAAAAAACCCAAACCTGTTATATAGTGAATAAGTATACAACGATTAAAATTTCAGCCCAGTAAAACGTGTTGAATTCACATTTCACCAAACTCAACATTTTAACAAAGTTTATTTATCTTCCTCTAATCATTGCCATTACCCCCAAAACCAGAATACAGCTTATTTAGAAAGGCGATATTTAATCTCCTGCATTAGAGCAAATTTCAGCCACTGGAACAAAAAAGCTAGTAATAATTACGTGTTCAACAGTTGTAATTTTTATGTTTTGTTGTCTATATTTTTGCCTCAACAGTTTTTCCTGTCTCGCTTAAAACTGACACAATATCAGTATGTGGTTTTTCTAGTGCATTTGATAACCCAGCTTTTCAATACATGAGTATAAGATCAGTATAGTATCACGAATGACACTTAATTCTAGGTTAATATCTATGCAAATCCACTGAAGTTACCTTACCATGGTGCAATCTGAATCTGACTGAATATATTCTTGAAAAGAATATAATGAAAAAAAATGGAAAAATCAACCCCAGTTTTCCTCTGCAAAAGTTCCAATAATAAAAGACACTTAAATGAATCTCTGTATCAGTGCCTGGACCACAAAATTACTTCCAACTCAAAATGATTGTGTAAAATAATATTTATTACTTACTATTGAGTTAAAATTTTCATCAGGATAAAACTGGACACATTTTAAAGTACTCCTTGACTCCTGGAATTAAGAGGATGTGTTTTCTAACTGATAAAACAGAAAGCATATCTCACAGACCGAAAAGTGACTGGATACTCCACAGCATTCTATGCGCTCAACCCATTTTGCTAACAGACATGCAGAAGTTAGGGGACAAAAGAAGACTTTAAAAACCACATATAACCCCCCACAATAGCACTATGACATGCTTCCTTCCTGTCCCAGATCACTATCTGCCAATCATCTATAATTGCGTGGGCCTCTACTTGAAGCACAGCATTATATCTCACACACACACATTCTGGAAAGTTTAAAAAAAAAATAAAAATGTTTTCCATAACTACCTATATGGCAAAAGAAACTGTTATTTTACTTTGGTCAGTTCAAAAAGGTATCTCAGAAACAAAACAGGAATATGTTTCTCCATCACAGTTTACTTCCTGTTATTTCCTAACATTCAAATATTTTTGATGGCTTAGAAGAGTTAAGAAAAATCGATTTTCGTTTATGTAGAATAAATCAAATGCAAATAGTCCTTCAGTCAAAATGAGCAAACAAACAAAAAAAAGTTTGACCATTTCAAGCCAAGAACCTGCCCTCATTTGGTTACTCAGTAAGTCAGTGTACAACAGACTTTCTAGATGTGAATTCTCTAAAACAGAGGCATTCTACTCATGACTCATGACTACTTCATTTTTTATAGAAAGCACCAAGACCACCAGTCTTGCAATCTACTATGCACGAATAGCAGCTAAGGCACTTTTGCTTTGGGTTAGCTGAGGCTGGAACAAGACATACTACTATAATGAAAACCAAAATCATACTATTACTAGCCCCCACACTCAAAACTTTACTGTCATGAGACAGACAGGAACAAAACTACTAGAATTACTTTCTTCTCACCTTTGGAACAATGTAGAAGAGCCTTTGTTCCATCATATCCCATTGTGCCCAAACAAGATCATCTGCAACTCTGGCTCTTGGAAGCTGACCTGAGTTTTGTATCACCTAAAGGGAAAGAAAGAACATTAGAAGTTGTCAAATAAGGTCCCATAATGGTGATCACGCACAGTCAGTGCTTTAAAAAGTAATGACAGAAGAGGTGCAAACACTTAGGTGCTTAGAGGGAATATGCTGCTTGCTAGCTGCACAAGGTGCACCCTTTTTTGTATGTGCGGTGCTCAGTTTCAAGAGATCAGAAGCACGATTTTCAGAGTATACCTACTACCAAATATTTCCTTTTAGATTTCCTTGCCTGCAAAAAATTCACCACTTAAGCTGCTCAAATTGAACAAAGAAAACCAGACGTCACTCCATCACAGAGAAGGGGAGAGGAGTGAAATACCACAGTCAGTTCAGAACCAGCTACAGTAACTATTGAAGGAAGATGCATTAGCACTGAAAGAGATTTCTATCCAAAGTCTCAGCCACACGATGGAGAGTACTGGCAGCAGGAAAAGGGACAGGATTGGGGAAAACTGCTGGGACTCTATAAATGCAGTCTTGAAAGACATAAGAAGATTTCATGTCCTTTAATAGTTTTGTTTTGGCTGACATAAGATTGATCTGTTTTTTCTGGTTATACTCTTAGTCTTTACTCCACTAATGTAGTCCAGCATATAAAACTTATCTGCTTTAAAAGCAATAATAAACTTTGAGAAAACCATGAAAGAATTCAAAGTGACTGAAAATCAGGACCTTAACTTTTTCCTTCCAAGCCTACATTTGTCTCCATAAAACAAAACATTGACTTTGTCACACAATTCTTTACTATATTGGATTTATGCTTATTATTAATAGTCTTTTTAAGCAAAACATACACCATCGATTTGTTGATCAGAAATGCAAGTTAAAAACAAGAAAAAAAGATGAGGGTAAAGACACTGGAGCATTCAGAGTACTTGGATTGTATCTACATTGCATACCTTCTGTTAGTTTGTTTTTCAAATGAATCCTTTACTGGGACACACAGACTCCCAGAAGGCAAAGTGAGGAAGGTGACTGCAAATATTTTGAATGGTTCAAAAGTAAATGTACGCTATGTTTTCTCTGAATTTCTAACAAACAGGCACATTAAACAACAACAACAAAAAAACCCAATAAAATCAGTTAACTTTCCTCACAGATTACATGGGTTTTCAATCAGCTTTGTAGTAGGCTGCATAAGTTGCCATACTTTCAATATTTCCTTTAAAATACTTTGTGTTATCCAAGGATAAAGCTACAAAAACATTTTCCTAAAATTACAGACATTTAAATTTTCAATTAAAATAAAAATACCTCAAAACCCAAGATTTTTCAAGTCTTACCACTTTGTGTTCTCCTTCTGCAACAACATGGACGTCAAATTGTTCAACATCTTTAAAATATATTTTAAAAAAATATTACAAACATACATTTTTATATGCTTTTATACAGCTAATTAAACAACCCCACCTCTTACAATGCTATTACAACACATTAGGGCTAGGAAAGTTCTACTCAGCATAAGAGGAAACCTGTGATATCAGAATACAGGCACCTACACAGAGACCCAGACTCTGTTCCTTCCCTGAGTAGAGGATGGCCTCAGCCCTACTACCCCATGGAAACAGCTCTCTGCCGCCATCAGCACAGCACCCTCAGGGAGAGATGGGTCTCTCCAAAAAGATGGGAAAAAGAGATCTCATTCTATAATAAGACTGAAAGACAAGAGGGATAAACAGCCTTTTCCAAGTGTCCACTTCTGTCCACTCCCTCACATTAGATTATGCAAAGTTAGCTGAGTCCAAGGAACTATTGTCCTATTCTTATCCCACTTGTCACGCATTAAATCACAATCCATCTCTCATAGTCAATTCATCTGTTCTGAATTTATATAGGCAGCTACAAAATTCTATTTTAGATTTTTTAGAAATAAAGATAACTGATGAATGCATGAACTAAGCAAATAATTACAAAGATCGCCATTCTACTAAAATTGAAAAAAAATCCCATAAAATGATATAGTTTTTGGAAGACATCAGAATACCTAGAATAGCTCACACCCTTCTTTTTTTCTATTTTTTTTTCCAATAGAAGTCTACCAAAAATATAATCTCTAATGATCATCTAAAAGTAAAAGAATGATAATGTATTTTCAAAACATTAACTCACATTTATCTTCTGAAACTAGCAGGAGGCGACTTCCTGTAAAAGTATTTCTGTCTTCAACTGGGTAAAGAAACTACACAGAAAGTTTCACAAAAGTAAGTAAATAACCAAAATAGTTTAGAACACTGATCTAAAATGTTTTTCTTTAGCTGGATATTTTCATATTTTTAAATTAAGACAGGCACACTAATGATATTTAATTAATAAAAATAGCTGCTATTACAGACTAATGGTCACCAATCACTACAATTACTGGGGGATTGAAGAGAAATAAAAAAAGCTGCCTTCATGTCAGAGAAATATTCTACATCAAACATTTTTCTCACTCTATGAAATAAAACAGGCACACTATCTCTGTAACAGTTGCAAGACAGCATGAAATATTTCTGCATTCAACCACCTTTTCTCTAGCATAGTAGATTAAAAAGATTTATATTTAGATTAGTTGAATAATTTACCTGTACTCGAACACAGCTATCCACAGCCTTTAGGACTCTCACATTATTAACGGGATGAATTTCAATTAGCAAGGTTAAATACTTGGATACTGCAAAAAGAATATGTTTTAAATATGTTTTGGGTTTTTTTACAGACAATTCTTTTTTTCTAAACAGAAATTATGTGGGGGGAAAAAAGAAAAAGGGTAGAATATTTCTAACAGTATTAAAACAATCCACTTGTAGTACCTGACTGTAATAGCCGACTTACTCTTTCTTCCTCTGTATACTGACGGAAGCTGACCGCTAAGGGGGAAAAAAAAAAAACCAACATAATCCCAGTGAGCATGCATATTGAATATTAATCTTATTAAGCATTCTTGGACTAGAGAGCATCACAATTTGTTTGTTTTTACCAAAAGCATTCTACCAAAAGAAGTTCTTCTAGATGTAGGAGGCATGCATAAATGCAGGAGGGGGAAGTGAGCGAAGGGTCAGCATATCTTCATTTTTTGTTTTAATAAAACAGCAATATCATTACAGCTGTGTCTTTATGTTGTCACGTTTGCTACTTAGTATGGGTCCACTGAAATACATACTGCTGTGGGTCAAAATGGGTCAAAATAGATTTAAGTAATTCTAGACCCAAACATATGATCCTACTAAACTAAATCATCTTTACCACAACAACAAAAAAATTATGATAAAACACATATTTACCCAATAACGTCCTTTCATTGTTGACTGAACAACTGATTATGCATAGATCCCTCTCAAACATATAGAGGTGCTGTAGAGAAACACATAAATAATTTTAACTATATTAAAAAAACATATCTAATTATTCTTCCTTAGGAAAACACTGCTGACCAGTACACCATTTTTATTTTTAAAGCAAATCATTTCACATCCAGAAGAACCACATTTCAAGCCTCAAATCTATCACTTCTCCTTTTTCTCATTTGTGTCTTACTGCTTCTTTTGAGCTCTATGTTGCCACTAAAGCAGCACAGCAGACCTTTATGTAAATACAAAATTTCATCCATTTCATAATGTTATGGGGACACCTGCAAAGGGCTGTTATCATGATTCCAGTCACTGAATTGCAGTACATTCACCTTCAGAATGTGTGTAACAGTAGTGCCAAACAAACTGAAGATGCACACATAACACTAAAACCCTAAACCATTTAATTCTTAGCACACAGGTTCAGCATGAAGAAGAGTGGAAAGGGCTTTAGAAATAAAGATTGTAGACATGACACTTTACTACTCCAAAGTCATTCAGATGGTCTTTAATGTTCTGCATTTAAATACTACGGAGCATCATTCAAATTACCTTCTCTGGTCTCCTGTTTCAAACATTCACTCCTTAAGAACAAAACATACTTGTTGCAAGGCATCAAAATCTGAAATGCTACACCATTGTCTTCACCAGGGAAAAGTCTGGTATTGCTCTCACCTCATTTTGTTTTGTTTGAAGATCATACAATCCAATGTGAGTATTTCTCTGATTTCCCTATGGATGAAAACAAATTAGCACTGGCAATGTAAACATATACAAACTTAAATCTTGTTTTCATTTTTTTCCTACCTCCCTCTTCTCTTCCCCCAGCCCCTTGACACACATCCTCACACACTTCCCTGTCCTATAAACAGGCAGCTAATTATCTAATTCCAAGAAAGCGAGGCAAGAAAGAGAACAAAGATTATTTTTTTTCCTTTTAGAAGTAACGCATAGGACAAAGCTGAAATGTGGCCAATCCACAGCCCACAAGCCATTGCATAAGCCAAGTGCGCCTCTCTCACTCTCACTTTGGTTCTAAATTGGCTTTCACTATAGGCAGCAGGGCCAGGAAGTGGGATGTCTGTACGAGGATCAAAGGGGATGCTATGACCCCTGGAAGATTTAAGGCTGGGATTCCAAACCTCACCAAGTCAGTGGGTCACTGCTCCAAAAGAGAGCACAGAAACATCAAACATCACCAAATGCAGCTTCCATGGGTCTGGCTGCAGGCTGAAAAAAGGATTTCAGCTCTGAAACGCTAACATCCTCTGTACTTAGCTACTGAAAAACAGACTTCACAAGACTGGTAACAGTACTACATCAGTGTCCATATCTGTGCATAAGCTAACATGCCTGTTTTCATGTTTACTCTAAAGATTCTTGCATTGCCTTGCAAAATATAAGTGCTGACACCAGAATTCACTTCTGTTAAAAATATCTTCCTTTACACCAACTATCAATGTCACAAAAGACAAACACTTTCAAAACTACAGTACAAATCAATACTCTAAAATAAGCTTGAAAATAGAGCCCATTCTCCACCTTCCCCTGATTCCATGCAGAATACACTTGATTTTCTTCCACTTAGCAGACAAAGGTTGTTTTCTATTTGTATGTACTAGGAAACAGGCCAGGGCAGCTCAGTTTAGTTAACATCTTTGTTTGTGCACTGTCCTCACTGACAACATCACAGCTACAGTATATTACTGTAAAACCAACAGGAAAGGCTCACGATCATATAGCTGTGTCTTGTAAAAGTGGTAACTCATTAGTTATAAATAGTTTATTGTGAAAGGTGGGAGAGTGACAAAGAGATATTGAACTGCCTTAACTCAGTAAGACCTGTAGCTTTTTAGAAGCTGTAATTAAATAATGATTTCTTCAATCTAGGCTTAAGGAAACACAAGGGCTAGCTGCAGACACTAAAGGCCTCCTGTTTTCCCCACTAAGTTTTCCAGCGTGATGGCATATATTAGCAGCATAGAAGTACAAAAAGAATACTTGTATTTTAGAACAAGTTTGTAAAAATTTAAAAGTGTCAAACTGGGGCCTAAAACTACTTGTCATTCACTAAGATGCATACACCAAGACTCTTCTTTCTTCTATGCAAATAGGAATGGAGACTCCTCTTAAAAGGTTTGCAGTAAACTCTGAAACCACAGAACTATACCCATATGTTGTCAAAAGACTGTTTCAGAATAGGAAACATTTGGATTGAATCCTTGTTAAGTCATAGTAAAGTGTAAAAAGACAGACACAGACACACAATACTCCCAACACTTGTTAGTTTTTGGCATTGTACTCTTGAGAGAGGAGGAGGAAAAATTCAGTCCTGATGTAAGGTATCACAGTCCCAAGGTGTGATTGCAGCTGACACAGATGTAACTGGTTTAACAAAAGGATGGACGTGAAGAAAGGCACAGCCTTAGCAGCTCAGGACACTGGGTAAGTGCTACGCAGCTACAGCCTGGGCCACCACGTGTGCTCCTACAAATACAGGCGCCACCCAGACTCACAGGAGCTCGGGGGCAGACACACCTACATGTTCCTATGGTGCAAGCAGACAAGCGTGGGCGTAATGACTCCCGTTGACATCAACGACACCTAAGTGGGTATCAACACTTTCAGATGAAGAAAAGAATTTTTATTGATCCAACAGCAACAACAACAAAAAAAGCATACCACACACAACTTCTCTTC
The DNA here is from genome assembly GCA_025769975.1 of Gallinago jamesoni. Taxonomy (NCBI): domain Eukaryota; kingdom Metazoa; phylum Chordata; class Aves; order Charadriiformes; family Scolopacidae; genus Gallinago; species Gallinago jamesoni. The sequence continues at coordinate 13,398,674 of JAOQGH010000001.1, read as the reverse complement.
GGGAGAAGTATCACATATTTAATGCAATACCACCTTAAGATACATTTGGTCTTGGTGAGCAAACTCCAGGAAGCGTTTTCCAGTTTGCCCATTAGCAAGTGTAAAAAAAACAGTTACATAGAAGCAAACAAAATATGTCAGCATCCTTCCCAACAGAGGAATAAATAAATGCTGGTTCTTCAGCCGTCTGACGAAAAAGATCAGACTATCGTGGTAAGAGAACAGGAAAGGAAATAGCAGCATATCCTTCAGGACAGCATTTGAGAGGTGAAAACTGCAGCACAGCTGTGCAGTTTGCTAGTTTCGGTTCTCAGGCTCTGTCATCCAGCCATTCCCACCACACAAGCTGCAGAGGTCACGTTATTCCCAGAATTATTAAAAAGAAATTATAGTGAACAATTTCAGTGACATCCTATGCGGCCTTTTTGCCTAGGTTTGGGGAACTAACTCTAGGTGTTTAAGTCGTCCAGAGTCATTGGTCTATTCAGCCAATGGAGTCTAGTGGGTATTTGTCCACCTCCTCCACCTCACACTCCTCCCCCCTGAAGCACAGACTACAAGTGGCCAGTTCTCTAAACTCCACCAATTGCTTTGACCAGATCCCTACTGACCACAATGGCAGCTTAGACATCCAGCATGCAGGCAGACACCCACGTTTAGATGTGTGAACCTTAAGCTACAACTCATCCCTTGTGTCAGCTGCAAGAACCTGAGCAGCACACATGGCAGTTGGACTCCACTGTCAGAAGCCCAAAAAAAGCTTAGTGTGAGATTCCATAGATGCTAGGAAGCAGCAACATCACATGTACACAGCACCAGATCACCTGTTGGGGGCTATATGGGTTACTTTCATCAAGTCTTTCTAGAGTTTTATGCAATGAAAAAAACAAAAAAAAAAATAAAAAGACCTGACACTAAAGAATGTGTTGTTTTTATGGTTACTGTTGTCTTGTGCAGACTCCCCTCCCTATGCTCATACTAAAGGAAACATCCACCCACAGTTGAAGTGTATTATACCTTGATGAAGGCCTCACCTCTTCCCTTAACCCTAGGGAAGCTGGAGAGTTTTAGCATTGTTGAGCTGGAGGGAAATGAAAGGCAGCCCTATTTAGCTGGGGTCTGCTATCTGCAGGCTGTACTCTTCAAGAACAAGGTCCTCCAGAATCAATCTGGGTTTACAGATTTCTCCAAGATGCACAAAAAAAGAAAAGAATCTCGCTTGTCTCATCAAGAGGAAACCTTCTCAAACCATTAAAAAATCTCTTTGAACAACAGGCATTTCAATTTAAAATCTATACATATGCCATGGAGAGCAGAATCCTATGTTAAAAAGGATAGCTCTAGATACTTCAAGATACCAAATAAGCAATGGTTACTTCAGGCAGCAAAATGCTACAGAAAAATCTTAAAGGAATGAAGAAGAAAGGCAGAAGCACAGTTTGTGTTAGATAAATGGCATCTTAACATACATATTGGTAGGAGGAAACATACTTAACTAAAGCAGTGCACATGAATTTAATAGTCAGACTTTCCTGAGAAATTCTGAGGGTGAAAGAATGTACTGCTTACGAAGACTTTCTCTGTTAAAGAATGGGCATTTCCGTCAGAGTGAGATTCTGGCCCCCCTCCCAAAAATCAACAGCAAAGACCGTAGGGACTTAATCACGGCAGTACTTCACTCTCCATTTCATCATTCTTCACCTTTGTCTGAAGTGGAGACGGGTATTTTCCCATTGCCCAACGCTCCCAAGCTGCAATCAGTCAAGTTTTCATGTTCTAACCCTCACTGCAAAAAATTTTAAACTACAAGAACTCAATCAGGCATAGATACACATACAGTGTTATTCTCTGCTATGTTTTTATGAAGTTCCAACAGAGACTTACCTTCCAGGTATAAATAATTTTTCCATTTCTTTCAACATTTACAACATAGAGCTCTGATGAATTCTCAGAAGTATCTGAAATGATAAATATCAAGACAGAATTTTCAGTTGAGCTGGTTCATCATATAATTTATGCACACTTTAAGCAAAGATACTAAATAAATTCTTACATATAAATACTTCACATGCCAAAATTACTCCCTTCTGGAAAGAGAAAGGGAATATTTCTTACACCATGATTTAAAATCTGACAAACTTCAACACAAAATAGTTAAGGGGTTTCAAAACACATAGGAAAGAATTACTTATGTGAACTCCTACCTCTTCATTATAGTTGTCATTCTAATGGACACTACCTTTTATGATGAAAATGGAATGTACTTTTCCACTATCTTCGATTCACAGAAAAAAAACCAAACCTTGCATTTGTCCATTATACACAACACAAAGAGTTCAAACAGGTTCAAGCAATTAAATTGCACTCCAATCCTCAGAATACTACATGGAGACAGAACTAACCAGTGGCAAGTGTCACTCGCTCCCATCTGTCCCTTCAGCATCCCAAACTAATGGCTGGAAATAAACTACATCTGCAGAGGTTAGTACTACAACACCACCACCGCCCCATCCCACCCCTCAAGAATAAACCAAAACTGACAAAATTAATCACCATATATACATATACAGATATGCAACACACCTAGAAGTAAAGGGAATTAAGCAATGCAGGAGATGTGATATGGGGTGTGATTCAGGCTAAAAGGGAAACAGATCAGCAGGAAGCTAGGATGGACACAGAAAGAGAAGAGCACATCTGGACAAAGCAGCACAAAATAAAAAATAAAGGAAAATACATGAAAAAAAAAAAAAGATGAAACATTGTACTCAAGGTGACAAAAACGCGTACTCTCCTGATGCTGCTTTTCTGTTTTCTAATCACTGCAACCACCAAAAAGATGTTTGTCTCTCATGAAACTTTCACCCAAAGGGAAAATTTTGCCCTTAATTAGGTTGACAATGCATGATTGTCCCATTTTTAAGATAAAGGAAGCTTGTGGTTCAGTAAGCATCAACAAAAAGAATTCTCCACACCTCTCAGCAAGCATTTAGTCAAGTTCGACACTATTTACTTTGCTGTTATCACGAAGCATTCAAGGAAAACAGGTAAAACTTAGTTTCACAAGGCTGGTATTATAAACTAGCTTGTACAGCTTGCAGTCATAAGAAAAAAAAATAAAAGCTTTTTGCTTTTTGCAAGTATCATCAGAAGGAAATAAATTCTGTATTTTGTTGCGGGAGGACAAAGAAAATTCTTAGTGTACATTTAGCAACGTATCACTTTCTACTGGTTTCAGATCACTCAAAGTACACTACAACACCACTACATTAGGGTTAGCCAGCAGTGACTGAGAAGGTCTCAGATAACCATACGTTCTGCTCTTCTTAGTGGAAACTTCCCGGAACTTAACCACTACCTTAAACTTTCAAGATGAATACTATAGTCTCAATACTTCTCTCACATACAATACTTCCTTAGAACATAATTTAGGTAAAGAAGAAGGTTCACCTGAAATCTCCATGTCAGTGAATTTCTCTATCACCTGAAACAGAGGTCTTAGAGGTGTTGGAAAAGTTCTGTGTCAAAAGCAAGTTTCATGCCACTGAACGCTTGTGGGATTCCCACTGAACACTTGTGGCAGTGGGAATACTTGCCAAAGAAGAAGTGGCAATCATCTCTGCCCTTGGAAAGTCCTGCAGTCAAATTCTGCACGTAGAATTATAACTTCTTCCTCATTCCTACAGCTGAGACCAATAGATGAAGGGCTGCAAAAGAACCAACCCAACCTGCCTGCCCAACAAACAACACTTATCAACTTACTCAGGAGAACGTAGAGTTTGATTTCCTGAAGGCCATTATATGCAGCATGTACAAAAATAAGTGGAATAAAGAGAACAAGGCTGGTTTTTTTCACTTGACACTCCCCTCCCATCATCATAGCTACTCCGACCTCTCATGCAATTAGAAATTCTCACACACTATCAAGGGCTTTCAAGTTGTCAGGAAAGAAAATAATAAATGTGAGTAACTATAACATCTGAAAGCACTGACATAAAAGTACCTTAACTCCTAAAAATTACTTGCTGTGAATAGGTATTTCTTTGATGTTTAAGTAAATCTTTTCAAACTCCTACCTCCCACCTTCACATTCCTTATACAACAGCACTACATCAGGGGAAAAAGTCAGTACATGCAGACAAAAGCTGAAATGCAATATAGCAATGATGGTATCCGATTGGATGCACCTTCCAACCTAGATTCTTCCAATTCTGTATTACCAGAGGCATTTACTGAACGAAGAGTCTGTATCATATTTTGTGTCTTTCCCAAACACAAGTCAACACCATTTCGAAATCATTATGACAGAAATGCATAGCTTAATTGTCTCCTTGAATTCAACACTGATGAACTGATAAATTCATAGATGAATTGATTACACATGGAGAATTTCAGAATTTTACCTCAAACTCCTTCAGTACACCACCATTCAACAGTTGCTCAGTAAACCATCTACTGTTATAAAACTAATAAGAGCTGATACTTTTCAGTTTACTGCCAAACAAGTTCTTATGGAACTATTTGGTAACAGCCCCTCAATTCGGGAAGCAAGTTAAATATTTTAATTGGAAACAACCAGAGGAGTTGAGGTTTCAAGTTCATCACACAGTGCACCAATGACCATCTGTTTCTACCGAAGTAATAATTATTAGGGTTTGTTGTTTTTTTTTTTTTTTTTAATGAAGGTTTCCATCAGTTTCTGAAAAGCAGAACTGAGCCATCTGCCCTGCAGATGAATAAGAAGCAGCACAAGCCAAAAACCACAGGGCCAAGAGTATAGTGGGGTCATTCTTGGGGTTTTTTTTTTCCAACCACCACCTCCAGTGCTTGCTCCGCTCGCTGTCACACACTGCTGTGGCAGCTAACACATTACCTAATTTTAACTTGCAGTCATTTACCACGTAGACAGAAGGGTTTGGGGTGGGCGGGTGGGGGGAGGAGGTGTGGTGCCTCAGAAAGGGGAGCAGCTAAGGGAGGCATAAGAAGTCTTTTTGGAGAAAAGGAAAAAAGAAATTACAGGTGAAGCAGCTGCAGCAGGAAGCCAGCTGCGGAGCGCTCCAGAGGCGCACAAGTGCTTTCGACACGGGAGAAGCTCCTTGCAGACACCAAACTTCCCCGCCTCAAGCACCCCGGCCACCGGCACCCGAGGGACGAGCGCCGCCGCCGCCGCTCGGCCCGGGGGCAGGCGTCGATGGCTCGCTCCTCCGATATCTAGCCGAAGGGGAGCCGGCGGCCGCTCCCCGGAGCCCCCCTGCTGAGGGGGACGCTCCGCCGCCGCCGCCGCCATTACCCGTGGCCGCCGGCGGCGCGGCCCTGACCGGAAGGCGCAGACCCCTGGGTGGAGGGGGTCTCGCCTCGGGCCCGGCTCCTCCACAGAGCACCGAGGCGGCCGGAGGGAAGGAGATGGCTCTCCTCAGCCCTCCTCGGGGAGCGCAGTGGCGGGCGGTCCCGGCGCAGCGGCGTTACCTAGAGCCGCGGCCCAGCCCCGCGCTGCCAGCCAGGGCACCACATCCCTCCGCAGGTCAAACTCGGCTACCAGGTGAAGCAGCATAACGCTCTCCTCTCGCCCCACGCCCGCCGGAGGACGCGGGGAGGCCACCGGCCCAGTGTGGCCCCAGCTCCCCTCCGGCCGCCGGAATTCTTCGCACCGGCTCCCCAGGGCCGGCTGTCGCCATGGGCCCGCCCGCTCGAGCAGCTTCGGCGTCTCATTGGGCGCGGCGGGTGTCACTCAGCTGGCGGCGGCGAGGAGTGGCTGGGACGCTCCCGCCTCCCTCCGTCCCCCTCAGCCGGCGGCGGGGCGGGGCGGGTGCGCTCCTTGAGGGGTTCCGGCGGGGCCGGTCCCTCTCCAAGGCCCGGGGAGTGGGAGCCAGGGGGCCGGAGCCCCGTACCCCGTACCACCGCCACGACGGGCAGCCTGCGTGCAGGTGAATCGAGGAGCTTCAGGTGGACTGGAAGGCCGTGGTTTGCCCGTTGGAGCTGGCGCCCAGGCTGCTGCCGAGGCGTGCGGGAAGTAGGGTTGATCCTGTTTGATGCCTTGTTGAAGCTTCACTTACTGAGTGACTCAGACAGTTACTGTGGGAGAGCTCTGGTGTCAAGCTTCGGTCGCCAGGTGTCCGCTGATCAGAAGGCCCCAATCATCTGCTACCTTCCTCACGGTCTATCTCCCTTCTCCCCCCCGCAACCCCGTCCCGGGAAGCATTAAGTGTTTTCCACAATTACAAGCAACATCCCTGTATTCTGAGATTTTTCTCTGAAATTGCAACCAACTTGATCAAGTCTGTCAGTGCAGACTGCTTTGACAGAGCTCAGGATGTCCTCTCAGACTAGGCCTGGCCTGATCCTGCTTTTCATCTGTCTACAAAGGAGGTAAAGCTTAGTGTAATCTTAGGGTGGGGGGTTGTGGTCTGTTTGTTAGCTTGGGGTTTTTTTTAGCTGTTGAAAATAATTGTTAGGCTGATAAGATGCTACTCCACAGCTATCTATGGCCTGCCTGTAATTGCCATTTCCTTTCTCATGTGCTGACTGATGTCAGCCCCCTAAAAGTGACGTAAAAGTGGACAGGCTGTAAGGACACACACCAAGCTAGGCGTATGCTGGATACAGAACAGCTTGAGTCTGTGCCAACAGGTAATCCAGTACCAATTTTTTCCCCTGCATTGCTAAGCTTCGGAGCTGTATAAAGACCAGATGAGAATCAGGTACACATCCAAAGTGTAGATGAAAGGCAAGCTGGTAATCAAAATGCAAAGCAGACATATGCTCTCGTACTCCCTCTTGCCAATTTTATCCCGAGTTTCATAATTGGTATTCTTAGAGCTCCTTGGACCAAGTGGTTGTGCAAGAATTTCAGCTTATATTTTCACTGTTGTGAAATAAAACTTGAAAATGTGACTGGAATATTTATTTCAGAGACAAAAGTAGAAAGCGGACAAAAGGTCCCAAATGGATGCATTTTTTAAGACATGAGGTGGGGCTAATTCATGATTATGAGTCTTTTGGAATAACACAAGCAGAGAGGCAAGCAAAGGAGGGAAATGAAGCCAATGAAATGAGTGATTCTGTAAGAATGTGCAAAAAGGGAAATTTTCACATGGAGAAAGTCTCCTTTGCCCAGCGCTATAGAGTGCATTTAAGGTCAGGATGAGGCCAACTGGCAGCAGTTTTGCTTCTGCTCTAAAGCAAAACAAAAAGAAATGTGGAGATGGGTAGCAAAGAACCAGACTCTAACAGCAAGCACTCCAAATGCAAAAGGAAAAGAAAGAAAATTAATTATAGCTGCCTAGTCTTGCATTAAAAAAAACCACAAAACCAAAAAAAACCCCACAAACCCAAAACGACTGTCATTGTTCTTTTGTTTCAAAATCAACCATATCACTTACAGCTCTTGAAAGAGAGCCTATTTAACTAATGGGTGAATTATTCCCTAATATTTACAGACTGAGAATCATGTGATGATGCTGTTCCTCTAGAGTATCTTACACAGTATGGAAAAGGCCTTTCTGACAGTAGAGCTGCAGGGAGTTAACAAGAGCGACTGCTTGGTCTGCCATAGAACTTAAGCTGGTTAACACTATTAAAAGAAATTTGAAATGTTCTTAGATGATGTGAGCTGGTGAGTAGCTATGCAGACAAGTGGGTGTGGAGGAGATCCATTCATTCATGGCCTGTGCATAGGAACCGTTCTACAGTCCTTATTCGGGAAAGGTCTGGAAGAGTTTGTAGAAGTGAAGACTTCACTGTCAGATGTGCAGTAGGAAAAACCTTTCTTGTTGAGGAACTAGTCATCAAAATTTCCCTTCAGACTGTGTTTTCACTGCAAAGGACTCTTCATTATTTTTGTATGCCAAATATGTTTGCATTATCTCACCAAAGTTTATAAATACACTTTCTGGAGACTCCAGGCATAGAGTGGGATCTCGCCTCCAGTGCACCACTTCAGGAAACTGGAATCTTCTCTGAATTTAGTTCCTGAAACTGAAGCAAGAGAATTTCTGTCAGAAGGTTTCCTGAATTTACAGCGGGAAGATGGAAGTTGTAGCTTGACAGATGAAGGGATCTGAGGAACAGGAAGGGATGAGGCGATTCACAACGACTATCAGGGTTTAGAGAAACAGAGAAAAGAACCACGAAGAGCTTCAGGTACCAGCAGGACCTGAAGGAATTGGTAGGTGAACGGTGCCAGAACAAAAGGGAGTGAGGAAGAGGGAATCTGGAAAGACATGGCAAAGGTTTATAACCTGTGTAGAACTGAAGTTGGTCTTCCCAGAATTTAAGTCAGGATTCCTAAGTTTCTCAGTTGTTCAGCAAATGATTAGAAAACCACTATTTTCCCATATAAAAAGACATGATTTTTCTGCTGCCAGTTTCTTTGGTTCAAGTGGTAAAGGTTTCCTCTGGACTCTTAAAGAAAGGTCCAACACTGCTGATTACCCTTGGGAATGTCCTTATGATTCTGTGGTGTAATTGTCTGTGCTTTCTCAAAAAATCACACACAAATATTTATAAAAATGACAATAACACCACTTCTGGTTTAGATAACAGTCTCATTTTATTCTATCTTCTTTCATTTCTAAAACTTAATCTGTGCTATGAACAAGATAAAAGGGGAATCTTAAGGAAAATGGACTGTATACTACAAGGTGAGTGATATTTCAAAAAGAACTAATTAAGCTTGTATAAACAATGCTTTTTTTGGCAATTTATTGTTTTTGAGAGCTTAGTTTACAGTCATGATATACATTAGATATATATATGTGCATTCAGTTGCAGTATATTTTCTGCCAAAAATGTATTTAAAAAAAAGCAGATGGTTTGCCTACCTGTTTGTGTGTTTATATAGTACAGTATAGTATATAGAGGAAATACTTCCAGGCAAATAAATGAGTTCACAGTAAATGGAGAAAGTGATGCAGTTTCTGAATTGATTAACTTCAGCAGTCAGACGTTTTAAATTATATGAGGAAACATCATAAAATGCTGACAACGGATGTCAGCGTTAACCTTAAAATGAAACTCAGAGTGTCTACGTACTAACACGCACAGGATAGCTCCATCTTTCAAGAAACAACAGACAATTGCAGACTTGGGGCTGTACCATCCTACATTTAAGGAACAAGCCAACGGTCTCACATAAGAATTTACAGTGCCAGGAAGAAAACTTAATCCGCTGCTGCTCCTTCTCCTCAAGGTACCACTATCTCAGTGTTTGCTACATCCGCTGTCACCTGAAGAGTGAAAAAAGCACCAAATGCTTTGAAGTGGGATGAGGTTTCTTCTTTCTCATCCTGTGTTCCCATTGTTATCTGCTGCTCTTATTTTCTCACTTCTACCTTTAATATCTGTTTCCTTCACAACTGTAAAAAATAATTCATAGGTTTAGAGCTTGCTATGTAAAACTGGTTATGCCCTGAGCTGTCAGTCTGGCTATGTGCATTAGAGGCCATATCTATGGGCCCAGAGATCCAGGTTGAATTCCTAGAAGCACAACATATTCCTCAGAAACCACAAAGCTGACTCATTCAGAATACTTCAAGTAATAACTCAGTACAGTGTATCATGCCACCTCAACCATGATACATAAAATTAAAAGCCTTATGCAAAAGCCATAAGAATCTAAAAAGAATCCTTTACACTTCCTTCAGCAGGCTTTGAATTAAGACAGATGGCCTGATACATTCTTGATAACATCTGCCAAGTTGGCTAGATGGATAAAGAAGCTCTTGGTTTAAAAAAAACAAACTAAAACAACAACAATAATTTCTTATCTCTGCCAAGTGAAATTAATGTTATAACCCATTTCTGACTTTTGCTTCCTTTTTGCTTGCACCATGAAACCAAATAGTGAATTTCACTTTCTATTTATACTCAGTTTCCTTTTCTGATTATCACGTTCAGTTAATTTGGGTTTCTAGAGCCAGGCTATAGCTGTGTGCAGGCACAGAAGCTGATCCTGATGGAGCAACTTTCAGGATGGGGCAGTAAAACTAAAGGTTTTAGAAAAAAAATCAGATTAAATTATTATCTTTTTTTTTTTTTTAAATCAGGAATCTATTCCTGCCTTTGTAATGGGAGGATCTCCTTCTAATTTTCGGCTGGCGTGGGTCTTGACCATAGTCGGCCAAATCATCAGACAGCGGTAGTGGCCCTACTGATTGCTTTATAACCATCATCAGCTTTTTTTACCATGAACAGCAACTTTTGTGCTAATTGCGTATGTGCCTATAATCCCTTTTCAAACAGTTCATGTGGCAGGAATTACAAAATCACACCATGAAACAAGTGTGGGGCTGATGAGGCATTGCCCACCATCCTGGCGTTGATGGGTATAACATAGACCTTTCTATCTCTCTCAACAGAATAAAGCTTCATTCATGGAAAAAAACATATGGAGCCATAAATCATCAATGTGTTCCACATCAGGAAATTATCCTTAAGAGTTCTTATGAAGAACGAATATCTGAATATATTTAAACACATGACAGCCTGGCAAACAGCTCATGACTTCGTTGGGAAGTACTGCTTACTGAGGGCAACCTCTTTTCCCACCATTCCAGCAACAGAGAGCTTATTGTCATCGTGTCTACACAGTTGTTTCCTTGAAGAATGTTTTCAGCCAGACAAACACAAAATATATAAATAAATTGTTTTCCTCAAGTAGGTGGTTGATAGGTTTATTAAACCCTCTAGGAAGCACAAATAAGATGCAATTAGAAATCAATATTTTGGTAGTCAGAATAAAGGCTGTGATTCAAGAGTGCTAAAATAACTTTATTTTAGTGTGTGAGAATAACACTTTTTCAGTATCTTTAATTACAGAATATCAACATAAATCAGAGTGTTTTCACCAAAGTCAGTCAGCATCCGTTACAGATGCCAGTGCTTCATGGATGTGTTTTCCTATGCTTTGTTTAATAATTAATCATAGGAAATAGTCTTTTAACTACTGAGGAAAAAAATTCTGTCTTGCTATTCATGCTCACATTGAACAGCACCTTCTCTTAAATAGGTTCATTGAAACCAATATCATGCTCAAGCCAATAACATATTTCAAGTCAGCGAGGCTTCTGAAACAGTTAAGGTATTCCTCAAAGCGAGGGAGGGGAAGGGAACGGGACCTGACGAAGTCCCTGACTGTTGTCCAAGTGGCCTTTCTGTTTCTGCCGGTTCTCCCTCCATGGCCCAGGCTCTGAGACTCCATTGTTCTTCCCACAGGCTGACCCCTGCTAGTGCCGATGAAAGCTCTGGAGCGCACGCTGTCTCAACAGCTGTTGAAGGAGCTCTTTGCTCTGTATTTATTCTTCCAGCTACAGCCTCATTAGGACTCCTCAGTAGTGTTTAGAAACTTGCCCTTTTTTCCTTTGTGATCTTTCCATTTTGACTTCGTTTTGCGTTGCAAGGGGACAGTGTTGATACTCTGCAATAGGCTTGCAACACTTTTGGAACAGATGCAATAATGCCTTTATCAGCAGATTAGTTCCAACTTCTTTCACTCTTTCATATGCCTTTTGTTATTTTGTGTCTTTTCAATTTCATTGTAATTTTTCTTGTAAAATATAAAAGAAATATTTAGCACATGCATTCCTTTGAAATGTAAGGCTACAGTGTGATAGAGACTACAGGCAGGGATGGCAGATGAACGCATCAGTTGAATTTTGTCTCATTGAGCTTCAGACGTTTTGAAACAAGTTCTCTGTCAAGGGTCCTTCTAGTTAATGAAGAGAGATAAGAACTGCAGAGGGCAATTGGTACAACCTGGTTTTGGCACACACTTCTTGGTGCATTTTGCTCCAGTCTGGATATTGGATCTCCTGTCCCCTCCCATCTGCTGTCATGCCTACCAGGAATGCGCAGCTGGAAGCCTGGAGGAAAGTGGGACTGTCCCTTTCCGTGTCTGCCTCCAATTAGATCACATCCAGTGTAATATGAAAGGGAGCCCTGAGGGTGTGGTTTGAAGAGCAGCTGATCCAACAACTCATGACTGTTGAAGGGATGGTCCCAGACTTCCTTCCCTTCTTATTTTTTCTCCCTAACCTCATCCCCAGGTCATCCAGCCTCTTTGCCAGCTCTGCTGCACATCTGATGTTTCTGTGATCCAACTCTACTTGCTAACACACTAAAGTCTATTAACCCCCTTTTTTTTTTTAAAAGATTTAATTTTCTGCCGGGTTATGAAGGTGTCTCTGAAACAGATTAAAACCACCCTGTACTAGCAGCAGTGAAGAGTTAGACCCCCATGGCTCATTCAGAGCCTTTGTCAAACGCTTTCCTCTGACTCTCAAGTTGAAAGAAACAGGCCCGGCATTTCTTCTGTCCGTTGCCAACCACCACTGGCATAGTTTCCAGACCAGAGAACTGATCCAACTGAAAAGTAACCTTAAGGACAAGGTAGGAGGGGCTGCTTTGAGTAATATCACCCATCAAGTTTACTGAACCTTTATACCAACAAAAATGAAGGTGGAATGGAATGGAATGGAATGGAATGGAATAGAATAGAATAGAATAGAATAGAATAGAATAGAGTATTTCAGTAGGAAGGGACCTACAATGATCATCTAGGTATTCTACAGAACTGTGAGCAAACCACTCACACTGGGCAAGAGGCCTTGAGGAAGCTGCCTTTCCTGGTGTTGGTGCTCAGTTAAGCCAGTTTAAGTTTGTGACAAACCACACCACTAGGATGGGGTTAATTGTCAGCGGAGGCACCTGCTTCTCTCAACTTACAGTAAAAGGAGTCCAGGTTTCAGCTCTTCGCTGACATATGTCAGGCGAGGAAATCCCATTCTTGGCATCCTCGGCTGGCTTTCCTGATTCCATCAGAACCAATAGAACCCACTAGTTTTTAATACCTTATTTGTATGCTGTAACAACCATTCCTTTGATACAGCAAAAAACTTTAAATACATTCAAATTATTCTCTCAAAATCTGCATACATTTCCCTGGCAATTCCTAAAAATATCTTTTTTTTATTATATGTGTTGGTTCCAGACAAATGTCACATTAATAAGCAGAGAGGGTTGGGTAGGTGTACGTCATTAGTCACGCAGTGGTTTCTTTTTCCAAAATACTTCCAGAATTCAATCTGACCTCTTTTAACAATGAACTATTTATAGGATTCATAAGGGCCTTATCCTCCAACCCTGACTCAGCCAAAACTCACCACTGACCTTGACCTCTTGTAGTCTATTCTTACAGCCTTACTCATGTGAGGAGCTTTTATTCCCTGACCTGACTTGGAGAGCGTATTCTCATGAGTATGATTTTGCAGGCTTGGTTCCCAGTTCAGTGGGACTTGGTAGATGTCACAGAATCAAGTCCTAAGGATGCATATATTATTTTTACAATGTTATAAATACAAAAAAAAACAGGGCAAAATATGCAGCTAACTTCTGCTTCCAATACCACAACAATAAACTGAGTGTAATTATATTAGGCTTTTAGAACTACAAATGAAAGCATTCAATTCTCCTTATTTTGGAAGAGTGGATATATTTTTAGAAGAAAGCAGTCACTAAGTTTCTGAATCATAACAATTACTACTAAATAAAGTAGGGTTTTTTTCTCAAAAAGATATAATAATTTTTTAAGTAGAATATTGTTACAGTGTTAGGTGATTAGAGTGTAATCACTGTATGCACAATATGACAATGGGAATTCTTTTCTGTATTTTTTGCATCTTCTTCTAAACCCTAAAATACTCTTGATCTATAACTAGCATTATTAGGGTCAATGTCCCTAATAATTTTCTATTTTTCATTCTGATAGGGGATGATACATTTTTAGAAGCCAATATATTTTTGTTAGTGGAGTTGAGGAACAAGATGTCTTGTCTGTATCAACAAAATATTCTTACCAGTCTACTGTCTTTCAGTTTGTTTGAATGACTCTTCCAATTATAAGATTATAAATAGGCATTCTTGATGTGTCTTCTTTCCAATATATGCTGTGTTACATATCTCTTTCATTTCCTTTCTTGTTTTCTCACTTTTTATTTCCCTATATTTTATTGTACATGGTAAAAGTGTATTTACTATATACTTGGATCATCAATATATTAGATGGCGGTCTTTTGTAGCTCCTGTATTTTATTTGTTCTTTTGAATATAAGTGTGCAAATAGATGTCTTCAGTTAGCTGTCTACTGCAATGCCTAGGCCTTTTTCTTGAGTAGTTACAGTTCAGGTGGAATTCATGATGTTTATGGATAACTGAAGGAATTCCTTCCACTCAGCACTGTTATGCATTTATCAGCATTTGACTTTATCTGTCTGTGTTGCCAGTCAGCCTAGTTTCAACAGCCCTTGGAGCTTTTTATATTTTTTTACAAGTGAACTTTGTAAAAAATTTGGTAATCTGCAAATGTTGCCAATGTTCAACATACTTATTTTTCCAGGTATTCTAAAGTACAGAATTACCTTCCCAAAGCTAAGTGGTAGCATTTCATTCTACAGTAGTTGCCTTCCTCTATATACTTAGTGAGATGTACTTGATCATCATGATAGCAGCACAACTTCTTCAAGGTTTGGAACTCATGTAGAAGGTGCTTACAGGACATACAGTTTTGCATCCTTCTCCTCTTGTTTCTTTTCCTAGCTTCTTCACAGTGTGATTGTAATTGCCACAACTCACTGTTAAAAAAAAAAAAGAAGTCTCAGAAGCACATACATCTTTCCTTACTTCTGATTACCCATGAACAGCAGGGGTACAGGCAGAAAGGAGTTCCCTTTTATCAACCGTGTTGGAACCTAAGGCTCAGCTTTTCTTCTCCCCCAAGATCAGACCAAGGCCATGGTGGAAAACAGACCATGTCTGCCCTAACTATTGCATTACTGGGATCAGAGGAGACAGTTCTGCTACTGGACCCCAGGACAGTTCTTGTCAGCTAGGTTAACACTTGCAACCAGTATCTACAAGGGGACTTAGTAGCTTGTTAGTTGTATGAAGACTACATACTACACTTCTCTTAGATCTGGGCTCAGGTCCTCTATCCATTCGAGCTCCTTCATGTCATCCTTGTGTTTAATGGCCATTGACTCTAATGTCCTAGAAGCAGCAGTTTCATGCCTTGTCACATCTTTTTTTCTGCTCCTTTAACCCCAAGCAGCAAACACAAGCATTGAAATCATTGTATCTGACATGCTTACAGCTGCCCATCTACCCTCGAGGTGAACGAAAAGCCTTCTTATTTTTTTTTCCTCTTTCTCTCATTAAGGGTTACTGGTTCCTCATTCCACTACAAATGCCACCAGTCCCAACAAAGGAATGCTGCAACTGGGCTTGATTCTACCTCTTCCCACAGCACTATTTAATTGTTCTTGTCATGGCAGGAGGACAGAAATTGAAAATGTATTTAAAATTGCATATAGATTGCACTGTCATACCTTCAAAAGTGGCCGGTTCCAAATACTTCTGAGAAAGATACTAGAAGGCCGATGATTGTCAACTAAAGATATTCTGCACCTGTCCCCGATGTTAGCTTTCACTCCGGTCAGAGACTGATTTATGCCTCAAAGTCTAACATTTAATATTCCAGGGTATTCAGATTAATTAGAACTCTACATATTCTTGAAATCCATAGAAATGTTTAATTCCTTTTTAACTTTTGGGCTCAATGACCTTTTTTATCCACAGTCTAATTACAGGGTACGTGAGAAGTAAGAGAGAAGTAAGAAAGAGAATTATTTAAGAAACTGCCATCATTTAATTTCTTTGAATTAAATTCAAACTCCTGCTCCATCTTCCCTATAGCACTTTTTAGTCTGTGCTATTCACAATTAATCTTTTAAATTTATCTTCAGAGAAGATGCATTCCATGCTCTGGATCATTCTTAGAACCTTCTCTGAACGTCTTCTGAAGAGGGACTTTCAAAAACTTTATTTAAAAAACAGAAATAAGTTATATGCACTTATTTTTCTGTTTTGTCATCACACTTAGATAAGGAGCATGGTTTCCCTTTACATGGCCTTTCATAAGTCTGTCATTAGAGACTGTGTCAGCTACCTGATCTTGTAATAAGGACTCTCATTTTATAATTCCTAATTTTTTTTTGTCTTAATTTTGTGGATACATGCACATGCTACAGATTTATAATACTACCTCTTATCATCCTTATTACACTTCTTTGTGTTTTTCTATGACTGCATATTATATTTGAAATGGGATACAGAGGCTTTATTCTTTGTAAATGTTGTTTTTATTTTCTTGGAAGTCTCATGGATCTGTAATTTGTAACTTTAATATTGTAATAAAGTTCCCTGTAATTTATTTTACATCAATGCTATTTGCTTGTCAAATTCTCATCTAGGTCTTCTAATTTCCATTTTATACTTTACTTTCTATAAGTATCTTTTTAGAAGGCATGTAAACGAGTGGTTTGCTTTTCAGAGGCAGAAAAGCCGTCTAATGCTAATTATCAATTGTAGTTCACACATTGCTTTTTGTTGCAGTTCCTGCGTACCTGTCAGGGCTGGCTTTAGCCCTAGGGAAGGTAGCAGCTGTCTAGGATGGCAGACTGGTGGGGACAGCAAAGTCACTGTAGAAGCAGTCTGTACTCAGCACCATCCACACTGAAGGCTTCATAATATTAGGATGAACAGACTTCCACAGCCCTAATAGTAAGACAACACAGCATCATGTGAACCTCATGAGGGGCCAAGGGCCAAGGGTCTTGCACCTGGGCTGGGGCAACCCCTGGTATCAATACAGGCAGGGGGTGAAAGGATTGAGAGCAGCCCTGCTGAGAAGGACTTGGGGGTGTTGGTGCATGAAAAAATGGACATGAGCTGGCAATGCGTGCTTGCAGCCCAAAATACCAACCATATCCTGGGCTACATAAAAGAAGCATGGCTGGTAGGTCCAGGGAAGTGATTCTGCCCCTCTGCTCTACTCTGGTGAGACCCCACCTGGAGTACTGTGTCCAGCTCTGGGGCCCTCAACATCAGAAGGACATGGACTCATTGGAATGAGTCCCGAGATGTTATGAGGGCTGGAGACAGGCTGAGAGAGTTGGGGTTGTTCAGTCTGGAGAAGAGAAGGCTTCAGGGAGACCTTATAGTGGCCTTTCATTACTTAAATGGGACCTATATCAAAGATGCAGAAAGATTTTTTACTGAGCCCTGTTGTGACAAGACAAGGGCAAATGGCTTTAAATGGAAAGGGGGTAGATTTAGGCTGGACATAAGGAAGAAATGTTTTGGAAATGAGCATGGGGAGACATTGGAATAGGTTGCCCTGAGAAGCTGTGGATGCCCCATCTTTGGAAGTGTTCAAGGTTTGATGGGGCACTGTGTCACCTGATCTAGTGAAAGATGTCCCTGCCCATGGCAGGGGGGTTGGACTAGCTGACCTTTAAAGGTCCCATCCAACCCAGACCATGCTATGATTCTATGATCACTACTTGCCAAACCCATTTTCTTACCTGCTTCTCCTTCCAGCAGGAGGAGAGAGGCCACACAAAACAGCAGTGCCATGCAGTGGCAGTAGGGTTTACATATTCACACGTTCCTGGTGGGGACCGTGAGTAGAGAAACGTGCAGGGTGCTGCTGGGCACACAAGCAGCAGGACTGTGGTTCCTGGTTATGGGAACAAGAAGGTTGCTTAGTTTACATGTTTTGAACTGTTAAGAACCTCAGATTACATGGTCTGAACTTTCTGAACTGAGAGCCTAAGGAGGTTAGCTAATGAGTTGGGTGTCCCATGGTGTGCAGAATGAATGTTTCTACAAAATTTTATTTGAAGAACTCCATGAATAATAGCCTTGAGTGGTATTCTCAGGCTGGAAAACATCATTTACATCAAAAATATAAATATGGCTTTTAAAAAAGGGGTTTAATTATTTAGGAGCTAAGTGCACCGAAGAATGCCTTAATTCAAATCATCTGATTGTTGTGTGACTTCCCTCTGAAGTGAGGTTACAGTTGTTTAGGTACCTTAAGGACACATTGCTATTTTAACTTATTTTATTTCTGCTATATCTAGCTCGAACTCTGAATACTCTGGGCTTCAAAACGCGTTTCTTTTTTTTAATTACCCCAATCTTATTCTTTATTCTATGCTTTATTTACTCATATATGCTCTGTATTGATATTAGTCTCCTTTTCTCAAAATCCTGAAATAGCATTTTTGGCTCTCTATGTAAAGGTCAGCTTCATAGGTCATTTTAAATATCAGTACCTCTCAGATTGCCTGAACTAAAGCCAGTGAAGTCAGTGGGGAGTAATACAGCCTACCGCTGATCTGCTTTTTGTCATTTCTGGAAAGTTTTGAAGTTGTTTAATGTATGGATAGTTTGCAAAAGGGTAACCTTTCTTAAGATCTAGGTAGGCTTAGACCATTTGCTATTGTCTCCACCAAACAACCCGATGAAGTAATCACCAGGGTCATCGACGAGGGCAGGACTGTCCTGCAGAGCTGCAAGTCCAGCTCGCTGATGGGGCTCTGTTCATGCCACTAAGAAATGCATTGAGGAGCAGTGCACAAGATGCAAATCTAACCACTTGTTTGTACTTTTTGTAGTTCTCACATGACTAAGAAGCATTACTCAGTCGCCAGTAATGTATTTCAGCCTTTTATCCTTTGTCTTTTATCTAAAGATGGGAACCCCAAGCCATCACCTTCCCCAAACTGTGGAGAGCACAGAGCACTTATTTGTAAAGATTGTCTCAGCCAGGGCCACCCCTTCTCCAACAGACCCAGCAGGCTCTCTGGCCCCACGCACTTTGCTTCTGGCTTTCAGACAACAGGGTCTGTGTCGGTGGCCAGCAAGCCCTCCAAGAGGAGCTCTGTGCCTGCTGGCTTTCGTTTTGGTCAGGGCTGCAGCCTTGCTGTAATGACTGCCTTCTGATCATCCTTTCCATAATGGTTGTTGTGAGCTGGGGAAGCTGTTTCGAAACATTCTGTTGTTCCTGGAAGAGCAGTTTAATCAGAGCAGACTGGACCTTTCAGGTGAAATGCTGTAAATTCACTTACAAGTCCCAGATGCACAAAATATGGGGTAACTACGTAAGTGAAGTAAGAGTCTTCCCTGTGATTGAAGGGGATGAGCATGAGGTGGAAGGCTTTATCTTCTGCAGTGGGGGCTATAAAGTTTCAACGCTTAGCCAAAGGCTAATGAAGACGCCCAGGTCCTTGAGAATTACCTAAGAAAGTAACCTTGTGAAACTATTTTTCCAGAGGAGGAAGAGGAGGAAGAGTTATTCTTCCCCAGGTGCTTTGTAATACAAATCCACACAAGCAAAAGATAAGAATAATGAATTCAACTAGCAAAACAGTTGCAACAATGAGCTGGCCCTGCTGCTGAAATAAATGGGGCTTAGGAGCCTCTGAGGGTGAATTATGTTCATAAAGGTGGGGGGAACAAGCAGGTTTTTCTTATAGGTTTGTTGAGATTGGACTAGACAGGAGTATAAATGTTACAGATGCAGAAAAGCACAAGAACTACTGCTTGGCCTGAAAAATAAAGCTGCAATTTTTAGCACAACTGTGCATGTAGCATTTCTACTTAAAATGGGTTATCTCTGAACAGTAAGCAGTAGACACATTAGGGTCTATAAGTACCACAGTGAGTATCTTCTATTTTTATTTGCCCAACAGAGAAGAGAATGTCGTTGTAAATTAGCTGCCTTATTGGTCTCAGACTGTTCCAGATGCTGGATTAATATTTCAGCTGCTGATACACCACAAGCACACAGTTAAATCTACCAGCACTTACAGCATACTTTCTCAACTCCATAATCCAATCTCTGATTTGGTTTCCACCTCTCCCAACCCATCTAGAATACAGAATAAATGCAAAGAGAATTTGAGAAAGATAGTAAAGAAAACTAACTAATAAATATAAAAGCTGGGAAAAAAATTCTGTGCAGCAAAAATAAATTAACATGATTAGCATAGCATCTTTAAGCTTTCTTTTTTTAATTGAAACAACTCCAGAATTAAAGTCACTTAAGACTTGTCTTCAGGCCAGACTGACTGGAAAATGTTTCAATTTCAATAAACCACTGTTTGGTTTAGTCTAAAACTGGTAGGACGTGAAAAACTTCAACAAAACCTCATTTAAATATAGTAATGCCCAATTTCGGTAATGTAACATGTATAAACAAGATGTCCATCGGTTTAGTTGGCAATTTTGAAAGATTTCCACTAAATACTCTGCAATTCTCTGAAGCATTTGAAAGCCACAAATACTATGCACTTATTTTGTCTGCTATTTAGAGAATAAATGTATCTTGCTTTCTACTGTTATTTTATGCTTGTATTTTTTATTCCTATTTCAGTGTGGTTGGTGCAGTAAAGCTTTTGTTCCAAGTCTTTTTTATTCTGTTGGCTACTGGTTGTGCCTTTGACCTGCACTGGGGATTTACTGGTGCAAAACAGGAACATAATTTGGTTTTGGTTTGGACCAGAATTTGATACAGTTTGTAATATTTGCATTCCATTTGCATCATTACAGATTATACTTACAGGCAAAGTATTGGTGCACATTTAAAAATCAACTATTAGCTTTCTAGAGACAAGCTAGACAAGTAATTTTGCTGGTGTGAATAAAATCAGGATCTAAGGGGAACGTTACTGAAGTTTATCTGCTGCTTTTTTTGTGTGTGTGTGTGTTTTTTTCTCTAATATTAATTAGAACGACCGTATATTTTCAAATGTGTCATTTCAGCTTTCAATTTCTAATTTTACAGTATCAGATGGCCAAGACTGCTTTCAGGTCAGAGTTTGGATTTTTTACAGACAAATGTAATTTGTACCGTAAAAATACCTGTGAAAACTCAAGTCACAAATTTGCAACAACTGAAAAAAGCGAAAGTCAGGTTCATACACATCAAAGGAGTTACACCAGTGAAAACTTTGGTTCAGAGACCAAGCTCTGGCTACTCAAAAGGATTCAGCCACTCTGAAGGGGTGATTCAGACAACACGACTGCGTCAGTTGGCATCAGTTTTCAGTTTGGTTCATTTAAAATCTTTCTTTACCAGAAGTGCAGGCAGTTAGCCATAAAAGTAGCCAAACTAGGAATGTATTGTTCTAATGTTTATGCAGTCAAAAAACCCCAAGCAGAAACCCTTCAGCCATTCTATCTCACTTTGTCCACTCTTCAAAACTCTTGCAAAGACAGGGTGATATGAGATATGTTTCATTTACAATAAAACGTTCCCAGAGTAAATTCTGAGGGCATAAGCCACATTTCTGAAAATTACAATGACTCAAGTGACCTCTTGTTCCAACAACTGCAATTTTAAGCCTCTACTTCTCTGATGTGTAATCAAGATAGGGAAAAAGAAACAGCAATGTGGGCAAGACAGACAGGACTGGATTGCGTCAGAACATGGTATTTATTTTCTTGGCTGACCCAATATAAAACATAACTTTGAGATAAAGAGTAGTAAGAAAACTGTAAGGACATTTCCTTTCTCTTAAATCCATTCAGTTGTACAATCGTTTCAAGTTGGTCATTTACTGTCAGGATTGTTTCCACTGCCCCAGCCTTAAGGCCGTCCTGCCTCCCTGGAATCGTAGTACTGGAAAGTTGGGTGGGATTTCAAGAGATAGGTGGTCCATTCCCCTCGGCTGAGCTGGTCAGCTGTGTCCTAGACCATCCTCAATGAAAGTATGCCTAACTGTTCTAAAAACTTCCAGTTTCCTAAGGCCTTCCTGGTCTGTGGCCTTCCCAGTGAACTCATTTTGGTGTGTAACAGTCCTTTAGGTTGGAAAGCATTTTCCTCATTCTATGCTAAGTCTCCCATGCTATAAATTAAGCCAGTTATTTCTTGGTTTTCATCTTGTTGCCGTGAACAAGAATTAACCATCTGCTCCTCATTTAAGAAGAGATTGTTTCATTTTTAAAATTCTACAATTCTTTAAATATATTTTTAATATGATCAAATGCAATAATACTAGCAGAATGAGGATTTGCTGCATCGGACCTTAGTTGGCAGTCTGTAGGCTCACTCTCCTTTCTCTGTGCCAGCCTGCAAGCCTGCCTTTGCAATAAGAGAAGCCCTCCCTTCTGCTGGATGAATGTCTACCTGTATCTACATGTAACGATAGGACCATGAGTAAGTTCAGTAGCATCTTGCCCTGCTCCAAATTTTTACACTTGTAGGGCAGATGTAGCAGGGACCTAGTGCACTGGCAAGTATCTGTGTTCAGTGAATTTGTTTCAGGCACAAATTTTATCCCACAAGCATAGTAGCCCCTCAGACAAGCTTAACCTCAAAATGAGAAGATCCTGCCGTTGCTTAAAACTATGGAATTCTGTAAGACCACAGCAACAGCTTTGCAGATCAGGACACAATTTGATTCAATGTTTTACCATGTTTAAAATATTTGTAAAGACTGAAAGCCAAATTATATTATCATGTAAAGCTGGAGAAACTGAGTTCTGATGAGTTAATCCTGAGTAACACTGCTGCCTATAAAAACAAGTTTGACCTCAATGTGTATGACAGACAGGATTAATCAATTTAAAATGTTTTCTGTATTTCAGAAATATGAAATTCTGTGTAAATGGTAAATATTAATTTCTCTACATAATGTGGATTTTATTTGACAATGAGCATTTACCCCAGTGACTGTTTGGTCTCAGTGTACGTTACAAAATGTAGCTCTCCAGAGTGGCTGTGGGCATCCTGCTCTTACTGTGGGCTGTGTAGAGGGAAGTTGGTGCAAGCAGAGTAAATTGGGATAGTAAAAGGCTTGGAATAGTAAAAGCTCAAGAACAACTCAGCAGAACAAAACTAACTAAAGAAATAACAAGTACGTTTCAGCAGGTCCTTCTACTTTTGTCCCCCTGCGTGCTTTGAAGCAGGATTATCACACACACAGACTGCACAGTGGATCTGTGTCATTTAAAGGGGCATTTATGGGGCCTACCAACAAATTCAGACTGTCCAGAATTTCAACAATCATTAACAAAAATGGATTTTTTTCACCTCATAGTTATGAAAAAATCTCTAACGTAAGCCATTTTGTCCAGGTTGCAGAACTGATGCCACGCTATCTTACTCAATTTGCAGAGATACCAGAGATCTCCAAAGTGTGACTACTTCTGCCTTTCTTTAGATCTTGTGACAATAACACCTTTATAATACTTCTGCAGCAGTACCATCTAACTGCTTAAATGCTGGCCAGGTTCTGCCCTTGATCCTTGTACAAATCATCCTCTGGAATTAATTGAGAAGTGACTAGTGCAGGAATAAAGTGCAGACTTGGAAATTCTGCTTTCCCTTAGCCTTTCTGCAGCTCCCAACATCCCTCCTGAGATCCAACATCATATTCCTGACTGTGAACTCATGATGATAGCTTCACCAAAGGCATCCAAGCAACACAATTTTATTCACTGGTTTCATTCAGTTTCATACAAAACTAAGTATTTTTCTAAAATTCAGTGTGATTTTTTCAGAAAATTCCAAGTCAGTCAGTATTTCCATGTAGGTTAGAAGAAGAGAAGCAATACAAAAATAGAAATAAATCCACATCTTGCCCTCAGTTCTCTAATGGAAAATCCAAGCACTCAGTTTCCCAGTAAAACTTCTTGGTGCTAGTTTTCACACAAACAAACTACTGTGTAGAGTGCTAATATGTCTTTTGCTATGATTTGTGAGACATGTTTCACTGTTGTATGGTATTCTTTTGTAGTTGCAATAGCAATCTATTGTCTACAGAAGATTACATGTTCAAAATGCAGTCTTTTTTAATGTATGCGCCATTGTTCTGGCAATTTGAATTGCATATAAAAATTAGTATGAGATTTTGCATTGTAAATTGGCTTTTAATGTGCAAATTATAGTGCATGCATGAAAGTTTTGAGTCAAAACATTGGGAAAATGGACATAAAGTGCATTTTTTTAAAATGAACCGATAAGGAGTTATGTGGAATATGTAAATATATGTAAGAAGAGGAGAAAGGGTAGATAAAATGTCAACCTTGATATTTTTGTCACTGCTCATTTACATTTTTCACAAATGAAATAAAGTTCAATAAAATGCCAGATCAACTTTTCATTTCTGTACTTTGAAGCAGCATTTTTAATAGTTAAAGTTGGGCATTTACTATCTGGGGCAGAACTGGTCTTCTGTAGTCCTAGCTTTAAGCTGTTACTTTCAATCAAATTTTTCCAGAGTAAAGATTTTGAGATTTGGTTCTCCCAAAACATGGCATAGAGTTCAAGGAAGAATTCCTTCTGCTTGAAATGGGCTTTGCTTCTCAAAACAAAGATGCAATGGGATGGGATGGCTCTATCCTCTGCTCACTGCAGTCAGTACAAAGTCTTCTACAGAAAAGCATCAACCTCATAGGGAATGTGATAACCAGTAATAAGCCTTGATTGCAATTTTTTCTTTGCATGAAGCACACAGTCACCAAGCCATCTAAAGTATTAGAGCTCTCTGGAGTTGGAAAAAGACTCAAATGTCCTTTGAATTCGTTCCAAAGAGCATTCAAGCCTATCTCTACAGTTAAACTCGTCTTTGGAGCTATGCAAATGCATTGTATTAATTTTTTATTAAAGTTCTCTTGACTCGTTGGGCACACAGTGCAAAAAAAAATGAAAAGATGTTTTAATAATATAACAGCAGATATCTGAACGACAATCAAATATTAACAATCTCCTTGTTTAGTTTTGCAATTGATAGAGGCTAGGGAAATGAAGCCTTCCAAGTGCTGCTGTAAAACAGAAAGGCCATATGAGGAGAAAGTCTGTATGAGTATATTTGTAGAAACTATACAAAATAATACCAAAAAGTAAACACCTTGTTCAGATTGATATGTTGGCAAAAAATCAACCAAACCTCTGTATGTGATGTGGTGTTTCACAAAGTTATTAGAGATGTTAGAGGTCAATGGGCAAGGGTCACCCAGTAGTTAGAGTATACTGATGTTTTCAAGTTTTTTAAAGCTCAGGCTCCTCACCAAAGTCTTTGAAAGAAATGGAGGTATCATATCATAAAAGAGAAAGTTCTCTTCAGGGTTCTTGGCTTCACAATTCTACAAAGAACTTCTACAAAGTTCTCCCCTACACCATATCCCCCAACACCACATCTAAATGACTCTTAAACACGTCCAGGGACGGTGACTCAACCACCTCCCTGGGCAGCCTATTCAAATGCCCGACCACTCTTTCTGTAAAAAATTCTTTCCTAATGTTCAGTCTAAACCTACCCTGTTGGAGCTTGAAGCCATCGCCTCTTGTTCTGTCACTAATTACCTGGGAGAAGAATCCAGCAACAACCTCTCTACAGTGTCCTTTCAAGTAGTTGTAAAGAGTGATGAGGTCTCTCCTCAGCCTCCTCTTCCTCAAACTAAACAACCCCAGTTCCTTCAACCGCTCTTCATACTATTTGTTCTCCAGGCCCTTCACCAGCTTCGTTGCCATCCTCTGCACTCGCTCCAGCACCTCGATGTCTCTCTTGTGTTGAGGTGCCCAGAACTGGACACAATACTCCATGTGT
>JAOQGH010000001.1:13353967-13372901 GCA_025769975.1 Gallinago jamesoni | reverse complement strand
CAGCCACTTGTCAATTAGAACCCCCAGGTCTTTTTCTGCCAGGCAGCTTTCCAGCCACACTTCCCCAAGCCTGTAGCAATGCATGGGATTATTGTGGCCCAAGTGCAGGACCTGGCACTTGGCCTTGTTGAAGTTCATACCATTAATGTCCCAATGATCCAATGTAAGTCTCTCAAATTCTATCAGTCTCAAATTCTATCTAAGTCTCTTCAAATTCGCTCAATTCCTAATCCTTAGAATTTTATCCCATTTCAACGGACATTGTTGGAAAAGCTCCTTTTTCTGTTGTACTGTTTCTCTTGGTGGTAAAATTGACCTGAAAACATTCTCTCCACCTGTCTCACAAACGGTTATTTAAAAATGTAGAAAGTAAGACGTGCTGACTTTTTAAAGCTTGGGTCATGAAACTTTTTTATTCAACTTTAGTAGAAATTAAAGCCTTTATGAGTAGAAGTGTACATTTCGTAACCACCTACCATAATCCATTGTGAATGATAAACTCAAAAGGTGACAAGAAAATAATTACTGAAAGTGTATTATCATAAACATTTATGAGATGCAGGTTCTTCTGTGAAAAACCGCTGAGATCACTGGGAGGTCAAAATGAAGAAGTTTGCATTAGATGAGTATGTGATGAGCAACCAGCATAAAAATGGCAACAAAAGGAGTGAGAGCATTAAGTATTTGGCATTCATAGTCCATACTCTACATCCAACTAAATTATGAAGTAATAATATAAATAAATAATTACCTGACCTCCAGAAAGCTATTTTTAAAACCCTTGTTTTTGAGACAGATGCTTCACAGTTTTTCATGCAGAAGCTGAAAGCGTTTTCTGCCAAGATGGAATATGATATTTATGACATGGATTTTGTTTCTGCCTTTGCAAATTATTGGTAATGACAGAATAAAAGTGGACATCAGAATGCCCTAGTATTAATGTGCTAAAGCTTATTCAGTCTTCATTTTCTTGTGTCCGCAGCACAAAGAAGAGGTTCAGAATTCAGCAGCTATTGATATATTCTGAACAAACAACTGCCAAAGCTGGTGCCCACTGGACTCCAGCAGTGCTACCAGTAATTCCCTGTACCCCTTTTCCTGTGGTTGACCCGAATGGGTATTCCTGCTGGATACCTCCACTCCTCCTCACAGAGCATGTGGAGCAAAAAGTCTAAGCAGGGCTTATCTCCTCTGGTAGAAATACTGTATAGGAGAAAAGGCCACAAGCATCTGCTCCCATATTGTCCCCTGTCCCCTGCTGGGCTGTTGGCTGCACAGGAACCTTTCTGCAGAAATTGGATTGTAGTTGCTACTGGGGGTGCCTGCAATAAACAAGTATTGTCATTATATGTATGTCCCAAATATGGTCTATTGGGACATTTTTCAGCTTACAATATGGCTCTTTGTAAAATATAAACTAGGCTGATCATTATTGATGAATTACATTTGCTTAAGCCTTTAGAAGATGAAGTGAGAAGAGTCTGTAATAAATCTCTCTACCCATGTATAATGCTTCCTTTTAGAAAAGTCAAGCTGTTGAAATCAATGGAGACTCCAGCTTTTTGGTGATTGATTGCTGCTGCCGAGCTGACTGCTGAAAGCAGAGTGCAAGCTGGAAAGCCTGGTAATTCCTGAACATGTGGAAACCAAAGAAAAATGCTACATGTTTATAAGCTGCTTCATAAGCAGCCCTTGGAGCAGCCTTGTGGCAGGAAGGGAGCAAAAGGAGAACACTGATGCTGAGGTGGCAGGATTATGCTCAAGCAGAAAAAGAATTATTTCACATTGTCACTAGATGTCAGAAAGTTTATCTGCGGTCGTTCAGCAACAGTCAAAAGCACCAGGGTCCCCCAGTATAAAAGTCACATTAATAACAGTAAGAAAACTTTCCATATTTTGTTATGCGACGCATGAAAATCATACTCTGTCTACAAGAACTTTGAAGTGAGACATAATGACAGGGACAGCACAGATAACAGTCTGGACAAGCTCTGGGCAGGTGACTTGTATAAGCAATTCCTAGAAAATATCCTTGAGGAGGGTTTGGTATCTCTGCTGCCAACTTTTCAGTGAGAAATCTTAAAAGATGGAAAAATATAGCTTGTAATTTAATGTGAGACTGGGGAAGAATTTTGACAAACAGGTCTCACTTTATTTCAGTGTATGAGAAGATGTAAAAGATGCAAAACAAGGGAGAACAAATAGCACAATACATTTACCATAATCTACAAATGACCTATCAGACATAGCAACAATGCTTTTTAAGATATAAAAAAAAATTGGGATAGTGGGTAGAAAACATCATCGATTCTTACAGACATCTAAAATAAAAAAAGAGAATTGACTGTATGAAGTGGATTAGTCCTACTAGAAAAGGAAATAGTTCTTCTGAGGAAAATATATGGATTCAGTGAAAATCACACAGCACACATGCCAGCATTGTCCTGATAAAAAACATGCAAGAATTAAAAAAAAAAAATCCAATGGAAGGCATAAATGGAAGACATTGTGTTTTCACTATATAGAGAATACTAAGAATAAACATACAATAAGCCTGTGCTAACTTGTGAAGCAGCTAGCAAAGCCTGGAACCATTTGGTAATGCAATTATTTGAGAACAGAGGTGACCAGAACCTGCTCAGAGCTGACTGTTGCACTAGTTTTACTAAAGAAATTCAGCTAAGTAATTTGTTAGTCAGCAAGGAAATGAATCACACAAGACAGCATTAGCCAACAACATCTATGATAAAGTTGTTTCAGATAACAGAAAACATTAAATATCTCAGGAATTTCAAATATTTGAAAGGTATGGAGGTTTCATAGACACACTTGCAGCCTGTATTATTCAAAGGTCAATGGACTTTGAAAACGATGTTGAAAGAGCAAAGCAAACACTAAGGCCAATGAAGATGATTAAGACCCTATCTTGGTTTACTCCATTAGAAAGCCACACCTCTGCGTTCAAGAGCCTCAGCCACACATGTAATACGGACCAGGAAGATCAGGTTGGCAAAAACGCAGACATTTGTGGGTGTTCTCATGAACTCGTGAACTGCCTCTCATTATGAGAGTGCAAGTCGTGACGACAAAAATGACGAGGGTAAAGAAAAGTAACCTAATAAACCTTTAGATCCTACCACCAAGCAGAGACAAAGAGGCAGCTCATTTACAGACAATGAAAGCAAGAACCACCAAATGATATAAAACCTGTCTTTCAAGTCAGAGAAGCCACATTACCTCCAGATAAAAGAGGATATTCCAAGTAGGACTACCATCCTGTTTTCTCATGAATACGCCTTCTTTCTCACTTAGAAATCTTGTCTGACACGATATAGAGGAATTCTGTATTTATCTAAGATTTTGAGGTATGCAGCAACCCTTTTCCTGGTAAATCTGATGGTTTTGCAATGACAATGAACATGCACAGTTGTGAGTGGAGGCCTTGACATAGTTTTGGAAACCCTGGTCATTTACAACACATTGGAGACTGTGGCTCCCATGTGTACACTAGGTTTGACGTTTCCTCAAAAAGAGCAGCTGTGCGTGCACAGTACGATGCCGCTGCCCAGAAATTCCAGGCTCATTCTGCAGGTCCAACGAGGAAGACTTTTATTGTGCACTGACTCTACACTGACAGCGCATAACCCCAATTCAAACCTGAGTAACAGCAATACAGGTAAGATCAGAGTTTCATCTAGCTCTGCACCTTGTCTCCAACAGCGACCGCCAAGTGAGTGGCCCAAGAAGTTTATGAGGAGCCTCTAGAGACCCTTCACAAAATATTTATTTAGTATCTAGTGATCAGTTATTCTAAGGCTTCCTAAACTAGATGGTGTGGGTTTGTATTGAACAGCCCTCGGTGTCCTTTCCTTCCGTGAATTTATCAAATTCTTTTTTGAATTCAGGTACATTTTTAGCATCCACAGGGTCCTGTCACAAGTTCTGTTGCTTAATTACATGATGTGTGAAGATGTAGCTCCTTTTGTTCACCTGGAGGCTGGCATCTTCTAGTTTCATTTGGTATCTTCCATATTTTGTATTGAAAGAAGCAGTTATTTCCTATTCACCTTGTCCAGATCACTCCTGATTTTATTTAGCATATGTTTTCATAGTGTTTTCATCTATTTTATTGTTCTTCATCCTTTAATTCCTCCGTATCTTTAACCCTTTCATATCTTTAACCATACTTGCTGCAGTCATCTGTACCTTTTACAGTATTTTTATATCTGTCTTCTGATGGATACATAATTTCTAACACCGTTGAATATGTGGATATGTCATGTATTTATACAACAACAAAAAGATATCTTATGTTCTTGATTCCTTTTCCAGTGATTTCTAGCATTGTTTGACTTCATTGTACATTTCTCTACAGTGAATTTTTGTTGCCTAGTCATTATGTGGGAGGAGGTTCTCCTGTGAGTCTGCAATCAGCTGTAGTCTATATCACTCCAACTAGTCCAATGTCATTGGCAAACATTTTAATCCCTTTTCAACACTGTTTTCTGATCACTTGTGTGTTGAGCAATGCAGACTTCAGCACAGAGCCATGTGGGACTCCACGTGTGATCTCTTTCTACTGTGAAAGGCAACTCTTAGTTCCTCTCCCTTCTTCCTATCTTCTGAACATTTCTTCATGTCTGATTAGCTTCCTGAAGTGCCTCGAGGGAGGTGACTTTTTGAGTGCCTTCTGGAAATCCAGCCAGATGGTATCAAACAGATCTGTGTTGCCAACATGTTTTATTGACTCTGTCAGAGGACTTTGGTAGATTACTGAAGCATGACCTCCCTTTACAAAAGCCATGTTGACTCTTCTTCACTGTACCATATTTATCCTTATGTCTACTAATTCTACTGTTTATTATCTTCCTTTTTTTTTTTTTTCTGGTTTAACCAGTACAGGTTGTTACTTCACAGTATTGAAGATCTGATCTGGAGTCCTGCTTAAAAACTGATATCAGGACAATAAGCACTAACTTTAGCAATGGTGTGTTACATGAACACAGTCAGGGAGCTGGAGCTCTGCCCCTTTAAAGTGCCTGCAGGAGACAGCTCCAAGGTGTTGTGTGGTGCTGGGGTCACCACATTTGAGAAGCCTCTGAACAGAAGCCCTGCTGAGTGTTTACTCTCCTGTATGGACCTCCATTTCTGCCTTTCTCCATCTCTCTTCCATAGAACATGACTGCTGATGTTTCAGTTAGAATGAAACAAAGCTAAAAAAAAAAAAGCTCAGGCAGCATCTAGATTTGAGCTTAATCATAGATCAGGCTTTTCAGGATTGGTGAATTTTGCTGAGCATATTAAAAGACTGTTTATTTGGTTCCACTAGTTTCCCAATAATGTGACGGTTGACTTCACTGGATTTGTATAATGGAAGTAAAGGCTAAAATGGAAAGCAGGTTTGAACCATGAGTACATCTGACTGTGAGCATTCTGCTTTAGAGGTTTTACGTAGTCCTGAAAGTAGCTTGGTTTTCTCTATTTTTACATTCAGAATTCAAAGCATTCAGCCATGATATTACCTACTCATTGACTTTGCCAGACAGATTATGGGAAAAAAGTGGTTTGTTATGTTACAAGCTCTTGGGTTCTTGTTGTTTGGGAGAAAAATAATATAATCCAAAAAGTTTGTCATGGATTCTGCAGGTATTTCCAATAAGACAGCCTGTATGTATATATAGCAGATTTGATCTATTAAGTGTTTGTCAATTATGTATCTTATTCTGGAAAACTTCCTGGCCACTTCTTAGCAGATACATCCCTCCAGCACACTGACACCATAATCATTTGTAAATGGCAGAGTGTCTGTCTCAGGGCATGTGCTGTAACATCAACAAAAACCCATTAATGGAACATGTTTGACTCTTAACTTTTTTGTACATTGCTTGTGACTATTGCTATCAGAAATTAGAAGTTCTCAGATGTGTTCTACATTACGCACGCTTTCTTGGCTTGATGCTGTCTGTGATGAAAGGCAAAACTTCAGCTTTGCTGCTCTCCCCGCATACTTATGCCATCTTTCTCTTTCTTGATATTAATAATTTCCATCTAGCTACACTGTTCTTTTAAAATGCTTAGTATATGCTGTAATACCTAATGATGATTTATATCTTGCTTATTTAGTGTGTGAAATTACATCAATAGAGGGAAAAAAGCCATTCTCAATTTGTTAACACAAAGTCCCCAGACAGTATAACCATCCAGATGGCAGTGAGTGTGAATTTTGCATTTTGATTGAGATGGTTAATATTGATGTGAAAATAACAACAAAAAACCCCCACGTTGGGAGAAAATTGCCTCCTGACTATGCATCTGGCAATGTAGCAGGTACATCATTTATTCCAAGTACAGAGAACATGTTGCACTTAGAAAACATAACCAAGCATAATGGTTTCTGATTCTAATCGAGTAGAGTTTGTCTCATGGTGAATGGAAATCGAGGTGTTCCCTACTTGCAGAAGGTATAAATTGGTACAACGACCTATAGGAAAAAGCAGTGAATTGTTTTAAAGTTAATAATAAACCGGAAAACATATCTATGATCAATACTGCAACCAAGTTATGTTAATGATGAAGTCTTAGTACTTTCAAGAGTGCATTCTCAAAAATGATAGCCAAAATCATGTGCAAAATAATTTTATGACTGATTTATTCAAGCAATTACTGCATTTTTGTAAGAAAGAGCTAAATAAAAGGAGGAAAAGAATCCATTTTAAAAGAGCCTCATTTTACTTTTCTTCAATGAGTGATGCTGAAATGTAACAGCTGCGTTGTATTCTCCCCTCATTCTTTGTGCAAATTTCCTTTTATCACAACTGAATCATTTTTTTCTTCCTCTTTCTATTTTAGTTCATAAATTTACAGATTTTACCATCCACTTTAGTTTGCTATCAAACTAAGAAGCCTGAAGTCTTTACTATGAAAATGGAGCAGTTTTGACTACTGAACATTGCATGCTAATATTTTTGATTCTCTAGATCCTTTTGCTCCATCAAATTTAATTCAAAAAGTGCATTATAGGTGCCAGCAGACAGAAATCAGCTTTTTAAAAAGAATATTCTATCACAATAGTCCTGTTAGAGAAGCCAAACCTGTATGACATTTTTTTTAAATGATCACACATGTCAGTACCTAGCTTCAATGCTGATATTTATTTCTTTGCAAAACAAAAACTGAAAAAAAAGGAGTTAAATCTAACCTTAATAAACAATGCTTGTCAATGACCAGTTAGAGTAAGGAGATGGGGATTAGTTCAGGGGTTGTAAGGTAAATATGGAACTGTCTAAGGCAAAGAGTGGGCTGTCCACCCAAAATGATCTTCTGGGTCACTACTTGCAAATAGAATTTCTTAGAATTCAGTCTTGGGCAGAGTATCATTCAGTGGTTCTATTCATCACCCTCATTAATCATCAAAAATAAGAATATACTGATGAATTGTTTGATGGCAGAAAACTAAAATATGTCAAGAAGGAACAGAGGACTAGGAACAGAGTAGAAGTTAAAGTGAACTCCATAGGGGCCAGTTCCTCTACAGGCCTTTGTCCCAGAGTCTGTGTTTATATCTTGCAATCACCTTGTCATCTTCTAGATGGTGTAAATTCCTTCCTCTTCAGAGCTTGCACATGAATGAGAACAGGCACCACCTCTACTGTATTGTGATTCCTCTTTCTCATGACAGCCACCTAAATTCTGTCCCTGCCATCTAGGATGTCCTTCGTGAGTCTCTAGGTCAAAACTGTGATTCCTGAACTGAGTGGCCAAGTCTGTCTGAGCCCTTCTCCTTCCACAGCCTCCAGGTTTCTAAGGAAGTTCTACAGCGAGGGGGAGAAAATATGGGACACCTTATTTATTTACTTATCCAGCATTTCCAGTGGGCCTGAGGTGCCACAACTGAATCATATGGACTGTTTTCTGAAGAAAGAGCCATCCTTGAATGCTGGACCAGTTGACTTGGTTTCAAGGTCCTATGTCAGTGTCACAAAGTTCATGGCAATACTACTGCCTTCATTAGCCACTAATGGAGTGTGTCATGAATGTCTATGGTTTATTGATATCTGTGTTGCATTCCTAGTGTGATGTATGGTTTATGGTGGGAATAATAATGACTACCCCATAGGGTACCTTTGGTCACTCCTTGCTGCTGACATGCTGGTCTGCTCTTGCTGGTCACTAAGTAGCAAGACTCTAACTGAAAGCTTCCTCCTGCTTCTTTTCCATCAGAATTTCATCTACGCGTCGTGTCTTTTACCCTTCATCCCTTGCAAGAGGACCCAGACATTAGAAAAATTTTTCAATAATCTGGAACTTGGCACATATTTAATCTTCCTTATCCAAGAAAGACTGATCCAGCTTAAAGAATTAATTTCATTCTCCACCTATGGAGAAGGCCTGTTAGAAATTATTAGAGGTTTAATGGCATAGGAAGAGAACAAAAGTGTAGCTTCTCTAATATAGTAAGACAAAGATAATTGTGATGAAGAGATATTTTGCATAGGAAAAAATGTCCTTGAAAAATTGAGGTTGAAAATATTAAAAACCTCCCAACCACAGTGAGGTTCTGGAACAGTCTTCTCATGACCAGCAGAGGCAAACAAGGTGATTTCTGTTGTGATTTCAGTGTTATTAATCAGATTATATCCAGCTTTACATGTGATGGCAGCAGCTTGGACTTTGTGTTTTTTGCTGCTCCTTTCCAGCTCTTACCCTGTGTTTATTTGTTCCTAGAGTTAGGGGACAGTTGTGCCCACAGATTTCTGCTATATGTAGGGTTATTATGCCTTTCTTGCTCTGTCACTAATAGTTCGTCATGCTCCAGGCCTGTAGTGTGGCATCTGGCATATCTGGTGGAGATGGTGAAGTACCAAAGGCTAAATGAATTGCCACATTTTTTCCTATGTGTTCATTAAGAACACAATATACATCAAATCACAATAATTAGAACAGGACTGCAAATAGATTTCTGCAGAAGGCAAACTGCACTAATGGTTTCTGTAAAATGTGTGTTCCTCACATCACCTAAATAATTCTGAAGAATTCCTCTGTTTCTGAAAGACTTTCCTCTGAGACAGACACAGCCAGCAGTCAGAGAATTCCTAAGGAACTGAGGACTGTGGGGGATCTCCCAGGTGAACTCCACATGACGCTCTTGAAGGCAATAGTATTAGATCATTCTCTTAAAAAAAAACAGCTTCTCTCACTCTGTAAAGTCTTCTTGGGAACTTACTCTTCTCAGAATAAGATGCCTAATAATTTCTAGATTTCACAGGCTGTAGTTATTTACTCTTATGATAATGTTGTCTTTTAGCTTAAGTAGAACTTCTTTCCCTTTGATTTTTTTAATCCCTCAGTATATTTATAAAGCAGTCATGACCCTTTTCAGCCTTCATCTCCAAGTCTTTATTATTGTCCAGAGGGAAAGACTTTCGATTCTCCTGTTCACACAAATAGACCCTCTGGATGTGACTGCAGCCTCATTACAGGCATATTTATAAAGCAACACTAAAACTCGTTTCATATGAATTTTTCTACAAGGCCTTGGAAAATTCAAATTGAAAAACGAGTTTAGAGAGAATTGGCTTTCCCACCTCTATTCAACCTGTTTATTTTTAGCTGAGTATTACTGAATATGGAAGCAGTCCAGTTTACATCCTGGTTTGATTTCCTGTTTACATGAGCCAGTCTGGTGTCACCATCGTATTTCTGGACCCCTCTGGAAGCCTGTGTGCAGCCTTCCTTCCACCTCTGAGGAGAGCTGCCCTACACAATAGAACTATTGTTGTGCTCTCTGATAAGGAAATATGAATATTGTTCAACACAGTATATGTTGGGCCTGTATTGCTTTGTTACATGTGCACAGATATCACAGCAAACCTCTCATTGACATGTGGGAAAAAAATCAAATCAGAGACTAAAGCCAGAACTGTACCCATATGTGTGTTAAGTTAATATAAAAACAGACCTGGTTACATATAGGGTGGCTCCTACAGTAGAATTTTCATGGGCTTGAGGGAGAGGGGTGTCTTTAGTTTTCTGTTTTTTTCCACCCCTCCCTCCGTTTTTTTTCCCCAGACTATAAAGCTCACTATTTCCCTTAAGAGACTATTAAAAATATATTTTTTTAATCTACAAAATAGTCGAGAATCTGAACTGGCCATTATGACTAGTAATGGTCATAACAACAGGCATTTCACAGGAGGAATTCTCAGAGAGCTCAGTTTCACCAGCACATCTAATGCATTTAAGTCTCAGTCCTTCTTCTTATTATTATTTTAATAGGATTTTCAGAATAAAAGGGAATAGTATATGCATCCAGAGAATGCTAATGCCAGGTAAAGGAACAGTGTTTAATCACTTTGGCTTAGATTTTGTCTAATCATTTTTAGTTTTGTTTTCAGTAAAGACAGGTTTTAGAGAAGTTGAAATATTTTAATTCGTATCAATTAATACAAAACTAGAGACAAACATTAGTCTGAGGTTTGTTTAAGGATAATACAAACATTGCTACAGTAATGGATAAGAACCTTGAAATAGAGCAGATAACAAAGAGATTCATTCTTTTGTTCTTGAGGCTGATATAAAAAAAACCTAAAAATGATAAATGATGCAAAGCTCGTTCAGTTCTTACACATCTTGATTCATTGATGCAAGATTTTATTATTTTACTTTATTTTATTTTATATTATATTTACTTTATTTACTTTATTATTTATTATATTTACTTATATTTACTTATATTTACTTTTATATATATATTTATATATATATTTATATATATATTACTTATATATATTACTTATATATATACTTATATATGTATTACTTATATATGTACTTATATATAAATATATATATATTTACTTATATTTACTTATATATATTATATTTACTTATATTTACTTTATTTCATATTATTTTATTATTACAAGGATTTTTGGGTATTTTTTTAAAGGGGTGCTACAAACCTAATTTGTGTTCGACCAGCTGTTTTCCAAATCAAATTCTGAATGGCACCTAACATGCCTGCTGCACAGGGTCACCTTCTGCTGCGGGCATTTCCATTCCAGATGTGCTGCGGCCGTGCCTGGGGAATACCCTCCACGAAAGCTTGGTCACAAGTTGGCAAATGAGGTTTGCCCAGCGCAGCCCCCACTGCAGTGCTGCAGCTGGCGGCTGGCTAGCTGTGAACAAGACCCATGTCACCTTGTGCCACTTGGACGGCCCCGTCACAAGATAGAAAAATTCCCGCTTCAGAAATAGTGTGTCAAAAGATACAGATGGAAAACAGCTCCTGATTTTCCTGATCTTATGTCCAATGGTGCAAAGCAGGTATCCTACTGAAATCAGTGTTCCTACAGAATCACAGAATCCACAGCGTTCCTACAGAATCCAACCCCCCCTGCCAAAGCAGGTCCACCTAGAGCAGGTTGCACAGGAACTTGTCCAGGCATGTTTTGAATGTCTCCAGAAAAAAGACTCCACCACCTCTCTGGGCAGCCTGTTCCAGTGCTCTGCCACCCTCACAGTGAAGAAGTTCCTCCTCATGTTTAGATGGAACTTAACTATGTAAAAAGTGACATGTAGAAATAACAATCGGGCCTCTCAGGGATTTACTGTGAAACTATTGAAAAGTAGCTATTGAAAGGACACACAGCAATTGTTTTTAGTGCTATTTATTTTACTACCATTAAAATCTTGCAGGAAATATTTCTTCTATTCTGAAACTCCTTTTTTTTTTACATTCACAAAAATCAAATGAAATACTTCGATCAACAGAGTATATCTGTAATTATATGAGAATTTTAAAAATCAAGTGGAAAAATGTCAAGGCTGGACAGTGTGGGGTTTTTTTTAGAACTGCTTGTGGTAGAGGATGATGTTGCTGATTATAATGCACGTTTATTTTTGTTTCAGCTGCATGTTAGCAATACCTAAAAACCACTTTAAGCCTGAATGCTGCTACAGTAAGTACAGCAGCAAGAACAAAGTTTCTTCTATGTATGGAAACTGCGTGT
Organism: Gallinago jamesoni; assembly: GCA_025769975.1. Taxonomy (NCBI): domain Eukaryota; kingdom Metazoa; phylum Chordata; class Aves; order Charadriiformes; family Scolopacidae; genus Gallinago; species Gallinago jamesoni. The sequence continues at coordinate 13,360,890 of JAOQGH010000001.1, read as the reverse complement.
GCACGGTGTGTGTGTGTCTGTTACAGTTCGAGAGGAATCCAAATTATACGCTGATTATGAAACTCAGTAATTATGATCTAAAATATTTATTAGCTGTACAAGAAATGTGACATTTAAAGTGTTTTAGCAATATTGTGCAATGAATCTCAGAAGATGGCAAGTAAATAAATAAAAATTAAGCAAGCCAGGTACAATTAAATTGTAATAGTAGTATTTTCAGTGGTAATTATAGAAGAGGAACCTGTCATTGCCTAACTGAGAGTCATAGAGGCAAATGTCAAGAAATCCAGCAGTCACATGCCACTTAATTTGTACGAATGGAACATACTATACAGACACTGATCATGCCTTTATGACTCATTTAAAATGAGATTATTTTGGGGGTTTAAATCAGAAATTCAATTGATTTGTTGTATACAAAGGGTACAATGTATCTTCCTCGGACTTATTTTCCACAATGTTCATGGAGTTACGTTCAAATGGAGTATTTTGAGAATCCATTAAGATTGCTTTTGCTAGTTTGTTACTTATAAACTAAGCGGTCAAATTGTAACTGGAGATCTGCCAGAAAAGTTAATATGATTATTTTTATCATCTTCGGAAACAAAAGTGACTAAATACCAAAATGTTTTGACAGTCAGAGTATACAAAAAGTACTTGATGCTGATATTCCTCTATTTAACTACTTTCAACCAGCGTGGAAGCTTTTGACATTTGTGGAAAGACACAGTGCATTTCAGTTTGTCACATCAAAGACAAATGTTTCATTTGGACTTAGTTGTTATGTGTACCCTTGAGCTGTTCAGCAGCTTCCTGGCATTTTTACTCCACGCTCCAGTTCCTTCATGTGCTGGGTCCCTGTCCCAAGTTGTGCTGTCTTCAACAGTAAAGCCATTTCTTCATCTGTAAGTATAACACTGCATTGTTTTTCTCAGAGAGCAGAAAAACTTTGGCAAAATTGTTCCCTGTGGAAAATTTAACTTTTACAGAAACAGCATTTTCCACTGAAACGCCACATTTATTGAAAAATTCCAACCAACTGCACTTAAAATATATTACAGGAGTGTTATTTGAAAATCTATGGATGCTAACACCTATTATTTACCCTAAATTATCTTGATTACAAAAACTTTTCAGACTCTCAGTATAGATAAAATTCATTGAGGTTTCATGTACAGGTTATATTGATCTTAATTTAATTATAATTACAGTAATACATTAGTAATTTCACACCACCATAACAATATGTTACTCCAAATAGGTAGTTAAAATATAAGTTTGTAGATTATTGCAAAGGGGAGGAGAAATTGGTGCCAAAATGAACTCTCATTGTAATGAAGTCACACCAAACTAGAAGGAACGCACAAAGTCTTGGTTTGCTGGAAAAAGAAGGAATCAAGCCATAGGAGACAATGCCCTTAGTCAGAGCTTTAGGGTTCTTTCAGCCTCCCCTCCCACCCAAGTTCTTTTGATTTCTTTCTGGAACACAGGTTTGGGTAGATATGCACTGGGTTTTGAACATAGCTCCAGGCCACACAGACACTGCAGCCAAACAGCTTTGTGGTGAGCCTGCGCTCCATCCCTCCATCCCAATCCTCAGGGAAACCTCCAAAGCCTGGTGAACCAGGATGTTTGGCACCCCCACCCATTGACCAGGCATAACCATGGTATGCATGCCAGGAAACATATTTACCAGTTAGCACATGCTTACCTTGTGGGAACATGAGAAGCCACTTTTGAACAGAAAAAACTGGATGTCTTCCTTCCCTGCAGCAGCTGGAGTAGTGCATGGCAAAACAAAATGGAGATTAATAGCAGAGAAGCTGCATTTAATCTACTTGCTTTTATCCAAGGACCATACTTGTATGGATTGTTAAGATACAACCACAATTTTCTTCTACAGACTTTGGTTGCAACTTCCTGTTCTATCTATAGGGTGAGTAATTCGCCCTGAGCCTCTCTCTCTTTTTCCGCCTCTCCTATAGCTACACAAATACACACTCATGCACGCACGCCAGATTGGTCAGATGTCTGGGTTCAACCCAGACAGCTTGAGTTTCAGATCAAAAGTCTGGGTTGAAGGGCTGCTTTTACTGCTGAAAGTTTAGGTTTCTGTGTTCAGAGCACAGAGATGAGAGGTTTGCAGGGCCGAGGGAGATGGTAACACCAGTGCTATTGGGTCTGTGCTCAGGGCTGCCCGGCAGCTCTCACAGGTACATACGCATATGCAAACAATGCTAGGCAGAGTTCTCCACCCAGCTACTTCTAATTTCTTTGTTTTTATGTGCCTTTCTTTTGGCTAGAGACACATGCCTGGTTTGGGGGGCTTCTTTTTTTCCTTCTGACATTGTATATCAGTTAACCCAAATGAAAGGTCACCGTTACACTTGCTAGTCTACGGGAGTTTATTACAGGCCAGGCTGGAAACGGGGCCCTTTCAATGTGAGGCAATAGTGACATGAGATTCAAACGCAACAATTCATCATCTTCCCTTCTCTCCTCATCAAGTCCTCTGTAACTGTTTTGTGAATACGTGAGCGGAATGAAGAAGACCATTCCACATTCAAGACTTGATTCATTGGTTGCTCAGGCCCAAGTTACCACTTTTCTAAAGTTATGTACCATCTAGCACTGGGAACAGGTTTGCCAGGGCAACTGCTGAGCAAACTAACAAACCTTCCTGAAGTAGACGGAAATGAAGCAAAGTGGCATGAAAAGATTATATGATGACCGAAATCTCAGCTATCCTTGGTGATCTCTGTGCCCTATCTATCTGTCTATCTATCTTATTTCTCTATTTCCCTTTTACGCTGCTTTTTGGTAGGAGAAAAAGACTTTGGTAGGTGAGAGAAGAGCAGACTGAGAGAGGATCTGATCAACACCTATAAATACTTAAAGGGTGGTGTCAAGAGGATGGGGCCAGTCTTTTTTCAGTGATGCCCAGGGATAGGACAAGAGGAAATGGACACAAACTTGAATATAAGAAGTTCCATCTAAACATGAGGAGGAACTTCTTCACTGTGAGGGTGGCAGAGCACTGGAATAGGCTGCCCAGAGAGGTGGTGGAGTCTCCTTCTCTGGAGACATTCAAAACATGCCTGGACAAGTTGCTGTGCAACCTGCTCTAGGTGGACCTGCTTTGGCAGGGGGGGTTGGACTAGATGATCTCCAGAGGTCCCTTCCAACCCTGTATTATTCTGTGATTCTGTAGGAACGCGATTCTGTCATTCTGAAAGGGAGGCTTGGAGAAGGAGAAGGAAAAGAGGGTATAGAGCAAGAAGAGCAGGCACCTTCGTGGCTCTTCAGGGCCATTTGATTATCTTACTCATGAAGGCTGGTGCAAGGATATGGAGAGGCGACTGAGCTCTGACAGCTTATGTACTTGTGTGGGGTGCTCAGGCTTCAATATTCATGTGGAGTAGGAGTTTTTCAAGCCTCACTACCTCAGCATAGAAGAACTGATTCCTTTTCCAAGTTCCTTCATATGTCCTTATGTCAGCTGTATGTTAGGCTCCACGCAAGTCAACTGCTAAAAAAATAACCCTTTTATAAGAGGCTGCAGCAAATCATGCGAGAATGCATGATTTCAATTTTCCAACCTGCCCCTCTGCCAGAGGCGGCTGCTTCTGAAGCAGAAGCAGAATGAACCCTGATTTCAGCGTCCTACATCGTAGCTCAAAATGTAAATGGGTGGTAACATGCCATTTTGCTAATTCTGGTACAGAGGTGGTAATCTTTGGCTGTCATGTAAAACAGAAATATCTTACACACCACAGGAAGACCAAGCTTTTCTGTAGGTTTCTTTTGGTGGGAACGGGTAGTAGAAAATGGGCAATTTGGTAATAGTGCCTAACCAGGCTATGCTTCTTGTCATGGACATTTATCATTAGTCTGTCTGACAAAGTTTTATTGGATCAAATCCATCAATAAAGGCTGTACAGTTTGTCAAGAGTAGAATTATACTTTCAAAGACTTTAGTATACTTATTATGCTCTAAAGCTATACATACATGTACGTCAAAATTATTTTGCTTCGCTGAACAAGTTATAAATGTAATCTGGGCACTGAACATGAAGATGTTTTAACTTTTTCACATAAAAGAAAGGCAGAGATAGCACCCTCTTTATCTTGCTGGCTCGTCGTGTTTTGACACTGACAAAGCACCGGGTAAGAAATGAGTTTTAAACTGCTCCCTGTCAGGAAGGCCCGAGGTGCCTGAAGTGTGTGTGGGGGGGACCCTGCTCCCCTCAGGACCGGCCCTGCCCCGGACTCCCCGCTGCCACCCAGAACCAGCCCACAGCCCCTCTCCAGCAGCCAGGGGCAGCACTTCCGCGTGCGGACATTTTTATTAAGTGTATATATATGTGTATATACATTTGTGTGTGTACATGCACACGGGGAGCAGTCCCCCAACAGTAGCCGACGCCCGGCCTGTCACCCACCCCGGCTCGCCCGGCGGCCCGGCCCGCCATCTTCCCACCGCCCGGTGTTTACCACAGCGGCGCCGCCCGCGGGGAGCCCTTCGCCCCGCCTCGGGTCGCCCCCCTTCCCCCGAGGCACTTTCCACGAGCTTCGGGCTTCCCACCCGCGGAGGGAACCCTTCTCCTCCGGGCGTTTCAGTGGGACTCTTCCTGACAACCCCCAACCCCCGCGGCCGCCTAGCGCTGGGGACGCAGCGCCTAGTCGCGACTACAGGTCCCGACATGCCGCAGCGCCGGCCACCGCCTCCCAGCCCCACCGCCGCCCTATTGTACTCAGGACAGAGGAAATCGCACTTCGCTCCGCTCCCACCACCCTACCCCACCCCCGCTTCCCAAGTGGTCCCGTCCAGAGCTCCATTCGGCGCCCTGCGGAAGGTCCCATCCGTGGGAAAAGGGAGGGGCTGACAGAGAGGGGCAAGACTACGAGCGCAACGAAGCGCTCCCTCGAGGCTGGGTTAGCCGGTGATTAGCGTGCACGGCCACCAATAGGACGCGGAGACCGCCAGAGGGGGACCAATGGCCGCGAGGCGGAGGCGGGCGGGCTGCCGGGGAGGGGCGGGCCGTAGGAAAGGCCGGCGGAGCGGGAGCCGCGCCTGCGCGGGGGGAGGAGGTGGGGATTTCGTCGTGTCCCTGTGTCGGCGGCGGCGTCCAGGGAGGGTCGGGCGGAGGGAGGGAGGATGGAGCGGGCGGCCGAGCGGCCGTGAGCGGGGTGGGGAGCCCGAGGCGAGTCGCGGCAGCAGGCCGCGGGGCAGGCCCGCAGGGCGGGAGAGGCGAGGCGAGGCGAGGCAAAGGAAGGCAGCCGGGTGACGGGCTGGTGCGGCGGAGGGGGGCTCCAGGCGGAGAGCGGGCGGGCGGCCGGGGCTGGGGCTCCCGCTCCGCAGGGCGGCCGGCGGGGCAGGATGAGCCAGGAGGAGATCCTGAGGAAATTCATTAAGCGAGTCCAGGCCATGAAGGACACGGACCACAATGGGGAGGACAACTTCGCCAGCGACTTCATGGTGAGGGGCGGCGGCGCGGCGGGGGGGGGGGGAAGGGCGGGCAGTGCTCAGGGCTCCCCTCAGGGCGGGGGTGGCCACGCCGGGGGGGGGGAGCCCTGAGGTGCTGGGCTGCCACCGCAGCCCCGTCCCCATCCCCCTGCGAGCGAGGGGGCGTCGGGAGAAGCATCGCTTTCCTGGGAGTGACCTGCTATTGTGTAGCCCCGGAGCTGGGCCGGCTCCCCCGTGCCCCCCCACCGCTTCTTGAGCTCGGCGGGGGGGGTGGGGTGAGTGAAAAGGGTGGCTGTCTGAACCTACCCTTCTTCCTGCCCCCACCCCCCCGGGAAGGTTTGTCACCTCAGTCCCCTGCCCCGGCCCTGCTGTCCGCCCGAGGAGATGGGAGGTGATCGGCTGTTGCAAAATTAAACGGGAGCCTTTCCCCACCATCCTCCCCCCCCGCCGCCTTCCCTCCTTCCCCGAGGAGATAAAGGGGACAGAGGCGGCTCTGGGAGGGCTGTTAGCGCTTACCCAGCCCTACAGCCCCTTTTCTCGCGGGGTTGCCGTGTATAATGTCATATAGGGATAATGGGGCGCTCCTTCCCTCCTCCTCCCCATCTGCCCCTGTACCCCGCCTGCCTGAGATTGCTCTTCTTTCCGAGGAGATGTGTTAAATGCATTGAATAGTCCTTAGAGGAATATTCATCTTCCCTTCTCTAACATCTCCCTTTGCTCCCCATCCCCCATCGCAGCCCTGCCTGTATCCCTCTTCCTTTCTTCCTTCCAGCTCAGTTCACCGTCAGCCTTTGGTTAACGTGTGTCTCGGGGAAAGAATTTATTGGAGAATTACCTCTTTTCCCGATTTATTTTAGCTGTTTCATCGGGCTGTTAAAACGTTTATCGTTTGAATAGATGATCTGAGCTGTGAACAATAATTTTGATTGGACAGATGTCGCTGGTGCTTTTCAATATTGTTTAAATACTTCATATCAAAATACAGTTTGACCCACAGAAGAACTGAAGATGAGTGGTTCAGTGACTTCCATATACGTGTATCTTTGTAGCTTGTTTTATTATCCGGAGCTATTTGTGTTTAAAACCACGTCGTTAGCCCTTTAAGCTGTCAGTCTGTGCTAGTGGTCTGGGAACAAAAAAGAAAAAATAATAATCCCAATGTAAATGTTGCATCGGGGATTGTCTGAAATGTGGGGAGGAGGCCGCGGATGTTGCACAAGGCGGAGGGGTGTTGGGAGCCCTGGCAGGTCCAGGGGTGGAAGAGGAAGTGGAGTGGACTTTGGGAAGTAAGGAGTTCATTCAGGGTGGGGTGGGAGCCCGTGGGAAATCGGCCACACTCTTTGGGCAGGATTTTGCAAATACTGAAAGTATGCTGCTGAAACATCTGAGCATGTGGGAAAGGAAGAGAGAAAAATGTAAAATGAAGAATGGCGTTGGAGCGATGACACTTCTAAAT
>JAOQGH010000001.1:13254181-13353867 GCA_025769975.1 Gallinago jamesoni | reverse complement strand
AACATCTGAGCATGTGGGAAAGGAAGAGAGAAAAATGTAAAATGAAGAATGGCGTTGGAGCGATGACACTTCTAAATATGTTTTGATGAATAGTGTTTTAGCATTGCTATAGTTCAATGGTATACAATAGTTTTGTTATCCTTTCTTTTAAGTAGTAGCACCTCTGTATGGAAAAATAGTTTTCTTGCAATTCTTTATTTGACAGCATGTTGTTTCTGTACCTTTCAACTGATAGTCAGTAAGCTTTCTCATCGCTTTCATAAAGCAGCAAGGAAAGAGAATGCCACTAAGAAATAGAAAATTAGTATTCTAGGAACTAATTGGCAAGACATTTCAGGAGAAAGAAGTATAACCTAATACAATGTTAGATGCTTTGGAAAGAATTGCATTCAAAATTTCTTTTGTCCTCATGAGACTTCCGATTTCAAACTTTCATATTTGATTTTTGCATAATAAATTATAGAAAACCCACGAAACTAGGGTGCTGATCTTTTACTTGAATAGTCATATTAATTTCATCTCTGTATACTAAAGCGGTTATAGATTAGTATGGTGACAAGAATCATAATTGCTGATTTATTTATTTTTTCACTATGAACATGTTGGGGTTTTGGGTGTGTGTGTTGATGTGGTTTTTCTTTTTTTAACAGAGCTGTACTTAGATGCTCTTTAAAATGACTGAAGAGGGAGGTGGAAGGAGAGGTGAAAGGGATAAAGAGCTTCAGTAGTCTGTTTTCTTTAAGATGCAGTAGAGATTTGGGGGGGGAGGAGGAGGAAGTTGTATTTTCTCATTTAAGTGCAGGATGTACTGTTGCTGCTAAGTGGTGGCAAATTTGTGGAAGAGGAATTGCTGTTACTCATCGCTTCATTTCCAAGTCAAAATGGAATCTAAAAATAGGAATGGAATAGTGGGTGAATGCGATTGAAAACAATTCTTTATTTTCACATCTTTATTGCCTTTGAATGTGTTGAGTAATAGGGTTACAGAATTATATTTAGGCCTGAGTGAATGAACTGAAAGTACTTGATAGACAGATGCCAGGGAGTGCTGGAAGAGAGGGCCGGGAAGCCAGAGTTAGGCACAGGTAGACGGATTAGTCTGGCTGAATGCTGTTGGAAGCCCAGAGTGTAGATGACTAGGACTGCTATTTAATAATGCTATTAAATGCGTGCCTAAAAACATGTTCTACTTGGAAGGTGGAAAGTTGATTATTTTTTTTTTTCCCCCACCTCCCCCCACCCCCCTGCTTACAAGACAAATTGTATAATCTGGGCACTGATAGCAAGTTAGTTCCTGGAAAGCAAATGTATTTAATTTTAATTACTTTGCACTAGAAAGTAAGCAGGAGTTAGTAGTAGATCACTTCAGCACTATGGGTGTGCACAATTTGGTTTAAATGAAGCAATTTGAAAACAGTGTAGGCTTGTCTGTGTGTTTTGCCAATAAGCATGTATCTGTGTATATAGGGGCAAGTGGGCTTTTCCTTAAAATAGCAAAGGATAAGATTTTACTAGTATGGTTACGATATGTCCAAAGGTATGCTTTTTCCTTGATTTCTGCTGATACTGCTAGTTGGGTAAAAGGAAGTAAGTATAGATTGCTTCCTCTTGGTGTTTCACGTTGTATGAACATAACCAGCATAGTCTAAGTTCAGATTTTCTATAATGAGCATGTGTCTTACATCAAACAAGGGTTGGAAGTCAAAGCTCCATATGGAGGTGAAGAAAACAGTTTTTCTAGATTTTAGAAAGACCTCAATTTTTTTGGTGTGTGGATTTTACGTTTAATTTATCCACATTTTTGTTTTCTTATGCAGTAATTTCCATGAAAGTATTCTGACAGTCTCATTTTTATAGTCTGATGTATATTGCCACGTTATAGGAGAACTGAAATATGAATGGTGTAAAGCTTTACTTTAAAAAATCAGTATTGTTATGTTTGAAATATTTTGTGGTATATGGCAATCTTGCTTAATGTTTTGGGTTATATCTCTGGCTAATCTATTGCCCTGGCACACAGAGAATGGCTGAAATTTGGTTTTGCAATGGGTACTGAGTAGGAGAGCCTCAGTTGTTGTCTGGAGTTAATGGTATCAAAATGTTTCTGTCTTAAACAATCAGTCTAAATAATACTGATTTGTAACAACTTTGCAAGGAGTTACTAGGTACCTACATGTGGTCTCAGATCTTTTTATACCTTTCATTCGAGAGGACACTTGTAACTAAAACAACTGAATATTGTGTATCTGTGTTCTGTTTAATCCATCTAAGCTGAAACTCTTAAGTTTGGAGACATTAAAGAACTCGATGTGCTATCTAAAGTATGAAAGAGGGTTTGAATGGGTCATTGGTTTGAAACAGGTAAGAAGATCGTTTCTATGCTTCTAACCTCTCAGTGGTTCTATTTTCAAAATTTTTATTTTTAAGTACTTCTACCTCATTGTTTTGTGAAAATGCTATTTAAAAGAAGGGGAGGTAGAATGTGCTTGACTTCTACATATAAAAGCTAAGCTGATCATAAGCAGTGGTACACCAGATGTTATAAAACTTGGCTTCCCTGTAGTGTTATTTATTTTTTTTTCAGGAAAGTACATCTTTTCTACAGTGCTTAAGACTACTAAAAATAAATTAGGAATCTAGACTATTCTAAATCACTGATCAGGACTACCAAGGTACATAGTGAAAGTCCATGTTCTAATTGTAATTGTGACATTGATTTTGTTCTAATTCCTGGACATTCTGAAATAGTATTAAAGATACCACAAATAGTATGTTAGACCATAGCCATAGCACTTGAGCAACACCCTTCTTAGAAGCTTTTGTGTGTATTAACATGCATTTGTGTAAACAGCTCTGATTCAAATAACATTAATGTGCCTCTTGAATATCTGTGAGGATATTTTTCAATGTAGAAGGCAAGCATATAATCTGGAAACTTAGTTAAGAAAGATAAGAGTATTATATCTCTGTATTATTTTAATATTTTTTTTTAAAAAAATTTAAAAACCGTCTGTATAGATGTTTTTGGAAATCATATTTTCTAATATTTATTTAATGAATTTTATGCTTGTAGTGCACAGCTTGAAACATGAACTCTCAATTTAGGCTTTGTCATATGTTCTAAAACACACACTACTAATTTTTATCTGTTAAGGTTAAAGTAGGAAAAATGCTTCAGTAAAATCAACTAGGTGCTAAACTGTTTCTTAAAACTTAAAAACCAAAAAAGATTTAATTAAAGTAAACTTATATTTACACCAAATTCTTATAAACTGGGCATTTTTGAATGAACATCAACAGTTGCGAACACTTCTCTTCCCTTAAGTGTATTAGAGTGATTGTCTTGGAAAAAATGACCCGTAAATATGTTGTACAGCTGATTGGTTATAAGAAGCTCTGCTTGTAGAGGTGTGTTAATAAGTCATAGACAACTATAACTTTATGCTTTGAGCCTATTTATAATTTCAGGATAAAAATGAGTCCGTTACTACTCATCTTCCATATTATGCTTTAATTTGAGTATTAATGTATTTTTGAAGTTTCATTTCCATTTGCTGTTTCAGCTAGATGCTGTTAATTTGTCTGGGACACACACGCACCAGCAGATCACTTTTTGTGAGCAGCGATAGTCAACCAGGCCATTCATAAAGCTTCATTTACATAGACTACATCTGGCTGGAGCAATATGACTGAATAGTAATTTCAATATCCCTTAACTTCAGAGGCTTCTGAAATTTTGTGAAATACCGCTCTTTAAATGTTACTAAAAAATACAGCTTTCTGTGAACAGCCATGCAGTTCAAATTGTCAGCTTTTTTTTTTTTATCCCCTTCTGAGGAAATGAGTGCTGTTCCTGTTGTTTCAAAGATGCCATTCTGAATTTTCGTAGAGGCAGTTGAATACAACCACGAAGCTGCTCTAGTGACCCTGGGATATAAGAACTTGCAAGCTCTGCCTGAAATTGCAGTAGTTTTTTTGGGCAAGTGAAACTAAAGCAAGTCTGTTAGGCAATTCTCTGGGTTGTGTCAAACGCCTTGCATGGTAATAAGTTCTGTTTGCAAAGACTCTAAAGCTGGTGCTATGTAAGCCTGCTGTTCTGGTGGAGTAGAGAGTTGGGTACCAATTTTTGACAAATATTGTGGAATTGTTCAGGCAGAGCAAACAGTAATCTTGACATTGCATCTCATGGTGTAATATGTATACTGCAAATAATTTAAATATCATGTCAAATACATGCATTGCTTTTATTCTGATTGCAATCCTACAGTGCCTTTTGCTGTATATAATTATACATATATACAGACAGGTACATATATATGGATGGATACCTAAATGCCTATATATAGTTACGTCTCATATGACCATCATTCATCAACCCTAGATCCTAATCTATAATTCTGTAGGTCTATGTATATGCAGAGATATGTGTATATACATATGTATATATCTGGATGTATGTCTATATACTACCCTGTACATATATGTGACTGATTGCTATTGTTCATGTCTTGGTTTTGGAGTGTATCTAATTTACCTTAAAACTGCTATAGGTTCAGGGTATTTTTTCTTGATGGTATTACAGCTAAATAGAAGTTGCCAGCTCTGCGAGGAGGGAAAGGTTAATCTGAATATCTGCTTATCTAAAATGTATGCATTTATTAATCGTAAGTGCGACAAAAGTCTGAGGCTTTTAAATTCATCTTAAAGGAGTTAATTTGTAATAAGCAGAATTTGTGTTTGATTTTCTTCACTGTTGCTATTGAAGGTGGGTGCATTGTGTGTTGTGTACTGCTCCAGTTGTACTGTAATATGCTCGGTAGGACATTTTGGCATAGAGAAAATGGGAATGCACTTACTAGCGTTGGGAAAAGGTGAAGCTATAGTAGTACCTTGAATACACGTTTGTAGCACTGAAATTGGCAGCTAGATGATGTTTTTTTTTTCTTGGTTTTATAAAAGGGCTTTCATTTAGGGAGAGGCATCAGTGTTAAAGGTGAGATATGGAACTGAGTAAGGTAGAAGTTAACTGGGTAGAGCAGAAGCTCTTTTTGCTGTTAGGAAGCACGGTGTTTGCATCCTGGTGTTTTCCGCTGGCTTTCACACTCCATAATTGCTACGGTTGTGCCAGTGCAGGCTCGGATAACTCCACTGTGTGTATTTGCCCTAAATGAAGCATGGATATGCGTTTCTATTTCTGTGAACTTGCTTGTGAATGTTGCAAAGAGATTAAGCGCTTTGTTTTCCTGCTTCATCTGGAGGAAAAAAAAAAACAAACAAACACCCAAACCCAACAAACCCCAACTTGCTAGTGTAAACTTAAATAATGAATTATTTGAATGTTCAGAATGTGTTCATGGAGGCAGAGCGTGGTGGTATGGCTGTGGAATTTTTGGTCCAGAACTCGGAGCCCCAGAGAGTGACTGTACTATTAGAGTACTGTCTTGAGTCCCTTTACATCCTCGAGAAACAGCATTGTGTTCAGGCTCAAAGCCGCCAAGACGGTAGCTTTACTGGGGAAGCTGAGAGTGCAGCAGCAAGGTAAGGAAAGCGTTGCAAGAGGAGAAGAGCACAGTGAAGTCTGTCAGAATTCAGGACCATGGTTTTGGGTTGGGAACCATTGTTTTAAAGTATCTTCGAATACTGATGTCAGGATGTTTCAGTCCCTGTGAGGTTTGTGAAGGAAAGTTACAACTTGTATCTCCAAGGCAGTTGTTCTAGCTATCCTTTTGCCATTAGTTTCAGAATGAAAAAAAAAAAAAATCTTGCACAGCTAAAAAGATGGAGAAACAAGTTTCCCAAAAGGTCTCAGATAAATAGAGGTATAAATGGATGGCCTAGTTTGATTGACCTAATTTTTCCTCCTATCTGTCTTCCTACAAACTGATACTTTTAATTTCTTTAAAAGGTAATTTTATTGGTGGGAATCAATTTGTGGGAAGACTTAAAGGCGATATTGCTCTAATAGAAGTGTCTTTTGAAAGAACAACCTAGAAGAATTGAATTATAAGCTGTAAAAAGTAGGAAGCTGATGTGGTCAGTTACTTACATGGGGAAAAATAGCTATTATAAGAGGACTGAAGCTATGAATGATGTTGCCTCATGGGCTAGATATGTCATTAGGAACAAAAGCAAAAAAACCTTACAGGTTTCATTCATTCAGATTTCTAGAAGGAAACATCAGTAATTTTGAAGGAAATCCTACCATGATGCTTCTGAGAGTTAATTTTTTACATTTATTTTACTTCTGAACTCCCTTAGTCCAGTAAAAAGAATTGAATTGCCTAGCACTATGAACGTGCTGCAGGCAACTGCATTAGTAGACTGAAAGTTGTAAGAGCTGCATGGATCTGTTGGCTTGTTCACTATTAAATTTGCTGTGATTTGCAGAAATCCTAACATATTTGTTAAGTGTATCCATATAATTTAGGTTTCTTTCTCTTTGGAGGAAGGGCTATGCTTTTTTTTTTTTTTTTTTCCTATATTGGAGAGCAGGCCTTGATTCTTAAACATTATTGAAATATGTTAGTTTTAAGTGTATAATCCTAACTGTAAGTTCTGGTGTCTAAAGTCACGGGTTGGAAAGCATCAGCCTCTGAGGGGAAGTTAACTTAGTTAAAACCATATTGCTTTAAAGAACATATGCACTACTTTAATGTCTCTTATTTAATTATAATACTGAACTTGTCAATTTTCAATGAACTTTTCCTACATTAACTTCCTTCTCATATAGTCTTGTAAATTGTAGCTGCTTTTGTTTGGTTTTTTTTTTTTTAGATTGGATTACTGTGGTGTCCTCTTCAATAATTTTGCATCTTGCTGTCTTGTCATTCTTACTGCCTCATGTGGATGACATCTGCATTTTGTTTTTCATCTGAAAACACACAGATGTTTTGTACTCTTTGTGGTCACAGGAAGAACAGCTTACACATGGATCAGTGAGACGGAGAGCAGTTCTTTAGTTCTGGAGAGGTAGATGACCGTCTTTCAGCTGTGCAGCTGGGATGCAGTGGGAATAAGGGGCCAAGACTTTTTCTTCTGGACAGGTAATAAAGGACAGTCAATGGGAGGCCGAGAGGATGCAGTACATGAGTGGCATGGTCTCATCTTCCTGCTTTTATTGAGGTCGAGCAGTTAGCACCTCTGCTATTGTTGCTATCTTTCATATCTGCTATAGAGTCAGTATCACGGACGAGAAATCCATTTCTTGTGCTGAGCTAGATGTCTGCAGCTGTTCAGACAAGTTTGTAGTTTATGCAGGTGTTGGCTGGACTTTAGCGGCCAGTAGGCATGATTCCCAGCTACTCGCCTCATTTGAGAGTTTCAGGGGGCTGTTGGTCTAAAATTTTCATATTATTTCCATTGTTTGATTGGGGATTTTTATAGATGTCTTCCATTTATGTTAGTGTGGCATTATTCCTCTGACAGTTCTTGGAGGACAGCTATCTTTGAACAACTGGGTTCCTAATTTAAAGGGTGCTATATGGGTTTTCTGTCTTAAGTGTTCAAGGGGCTTGCCAGTGTAGATTATGCATCATGTTGAAATGACTGATTGCTATGGGAACTGCACAGCTCTTCAGAAGCCTGAGTGGTGTTACACTCTGTCCTAAATGTTTCACTTCTTATTTGACTGTATTTGACTCTCTAATGCATGACCCTGTGGTGGAACAGTGTCTTTTTTCCCTTAAGGCACTGGGTATTCTGGTAGCATATATGGTGCTTGAGTATAGCTTCCTACTTAGGCAGATTTTCTTACTGGATTAGTTGTCCAGTGTTTGTGCTGTTTTACTGCAAGAACCTCAGAAATGAATTAACAAAAAAAAAATGGAACAAAGAAAGAAAAACAAGTGCTAGGAATAGTGCACTGTACTTACGAATTCACCCTATCCACAGTTTTAAGTTGATGATTGACTGCTCTGTGAGGGAGTGACGTTTATCGTGATTGGTATGTGGTGGTGAATGTATTATGTCCTGCAGTTTTGCAGTGCATAGTGTTGTTTGTTTTTTGGGTTTTTTTTACTGCTTTTCCAAGCATAGAAATTAAGTCTTAATTCCTCCTTTATTTTCTGCTTGAATCTTTACCTTCCTGCATAGGAAGCAGGATTACAACTAGAAGCTATGCTTTCATTATTAGTTATTCCCTCATGTATATTCTGATAATTTTAGCAAATAGGTAATTGTTAATTGGAATGAATACAGCTGTCCAGTAAGGAGAACTCAAGGGAATCATTTAGCTTGAAATAAAGCTGGAAAATGAAACACTATTCTGGAGGGAAGGGCATATGTAGGTTAGTTTAACTGCTTTAAAAAACTGAGAATTCCCACAGAAATGAATTAATTATAAATTGCCTATAGGGCAGCACCCCTGTTGAACAAACTGTTAAAGGAAGGAAATAGTATCTTAGATATTCTGAGTCTCCCCAGATAGCTCTAGGTATTTGACAGTTTCTTCTAAGATTCCCATTTTTAGTAGCATAGGTGGTTAAACAAAGCTGTGTTGATTTTTATTATGACCAAGCTAAAATGTAAAACTAATTTTAACTTATTTCCTGTGAGATTGTATAAACATAACTGTGTAAGCGCTAATGGACATATAGGGAACTATATATAAATGTTAATGGAGAAAAATGACTATGATTTTAGACAGGTAAAAGGACCTTGGAAAGTACTTCAGGTACACACTGGAATTTATTTTAGTAAAGAGACGTGTTATTTTATAGATACTTTATTTTTCTGTTATTCCTACTTCATGAAGACTAGGCCCAGAAGGGAGAAATGTAACTTACATTGTTTCCTTTAACAGCTTTTTGCTGTTAACTGGAAACATGTTAAAACTGGAACATGGGAGCTTTGTACTTAAAGCCTTGGACATAAGTCTGTTTTTCAAACAACATTCTGAAGTAAGTTGTCATTAAGGTGGCTATTTAGAAATATAGTCGGTCACAAATCAATCACAACCTTTTGTATTTTCCTTATAAACAGAAGAACATTTCCAAAGGCTGCTCCATAGAACTGCTGTGGAAATTGCCCTCATTCTGTAGTAACATTGCTCCAGTTGCTTCTTCAACTGGTGCCAGATATTTTCTTGATATCATGATTAAGGTGATGAAATTTGAGCTTTTGTTGTTTTGCTTTGTTTTTTACTACAATGGAAATGCAGCCTGCAAGTTGTTTAGGATGTCAGCTTCCTATTTTTATTGTTCTGAAAAGAAGAGGTAGATACTTGAATACCTGAAACTGTGGCAGAGAGATGCCTAGTTGTATTTCTTACAAATTACAGAAATCCATAGCCTGTTAATAAATGATTTAAATTGAGAGACTAATAATACTGGAAAAAAATGCACATATCCTAAAGCCAGCAAGCTGTTGCTGTAAATCCATGTATAAACTGTGATTTCCTAAATGGAAATAATATTTACTTCTAAAATGCTAGCTAATCCCATAACTAATGCAGAATAGCCAGAATGAAAGCTTACATTTTGTAATTTATATGTTACTAAACACTAGCATTTTCGGTGCAAAACTATAGCAATATATCTTTCTGGCAATGCATTTTAAAAAGCATTAGCACTGTTTAAATTGGTGATTGTGTGAAAATGAACCCAGCATCCTGTTTGTACAGTCTTATAGCATACGTAATAAGCTTCCCTTCCTGTATTCATAGAAAAAATATTTCATGTCTGGTAAAGTAAGGTAATATAATCATCCAGTAAAGTAAGTATGTGCATATAAAAACTTCAGTGATTATATTTTTAGCTCTTATGGATGAAGATAACCTCCAGATATGTGTTCATGAGGCCTTCCAGTGTACATGAGGCCAGGATGTGTTTAGAAGTGAGACAAGTAGCAATGAAGTGAAAAGGGAATTCGGGGTGCAGGGATATAAAGTAGTGAACAGATTTATTTCTAGGGAGACAGTACCTTTGAACTAAACATGGCCGTGATTTAAGTTTAGGTTTTTATTATTTTCTTTATAGCATATCAGGGAATCACTGGAATAGGCTTTAGTAAATAAATGCAAAAATGAGTTTCTTCTTGCATTTAAATGGCATGTCTTAGATTTTATGCGGTCATTGTATTATTTACCCTTTTCAAAGCTCCAGAACTTGAGCGTTAAGTCTGGAGTTTCCTGAATGATGTACTGATGGGGTAGATCTTTGGGTTGTTCCTTGCAAACTTTTCCAAGACAAGTGATAATAACAGAGCTGACAATATTTAATTATAAGATTAGTATGGTGGTTTTTTTTTTTTCCCTTTCCCTGTTAAGAGGTTTGTGAGTGAGGTATTGGAATTTAGCATTGACTTACAACAACTGAGAACATCAAATGTTCTGTTTGTAGTAATGTAGCTTACCAATTTTATGTGCTTGAAGTGAAGATTTGTTTGGATACAAACAAATCCTTCCTCCTTCCTGTGGTAGGTCAGCTTAATGACTGTATGGTTGTGTGGAAAGTTAAGTGTGTAAAACCTCTTAACTTATAAACTGGTCTTGAGAAAACTTCTAGAAGAAAGTTGGGGAACTTTGCTTATGCAAGGTGTTTTATGAATTTTAAGGGTATCATCTCAAATGCCACGGAGGAAGGATTTTTGCAGAAGAAAATATAGAAGAAACGCTTATTTGAGTGGGATTCCTTTACCACTCATACTGCTGCTGTCCTATGATTTGTCTTTAGTTTGTTGGATCTAGCTTCTGGATATTGTCCAAACAAGATACCCTTTAGGAATTCTGTATTTATGTCAACTAGTAGTTGAATCATCCCTGCAAAGTGTGTAGTTTTCCACTGGGCATAGTACTTCTGTCAGGTCTTACGCAAACTGTGGTATGTCGGAAAGTTGGACTTTTTTGATTCTCTTTGGAAATGCTCTTTGTAATGGTTGTCATGCAGACTCTTCCTTATGAATTTTCATGTTATGGTTTGTTCGTTTCACCAGGGTTTGTACTGGACCAGGTAACATTGCTTATGGATCACTCTTCTCAAAAGAGGAACTGTAATATGAAACTATTGTCTAAGCTTGGTTATTATAGAGAATTCTGGAGGCCAAAGCCTAATTTGAGTATCTGGAAATAAATGTGCTGACAGCTCCAAGGGGTGCAGTCAATATTCAGAGAGAATGGCAGTGCAGCTTGCACCAGGATCATGATGCAATCTCCTAGTAAGTAGTGTGTACTTGAGCATTCTCACATAATGTACTATTTACCATAATGCATCTATAAGAAGCACTTGCATCCTGGTAAGACATTGTGATACTTCACTGCTCCTGTGAATGAATTCACTTTGGCTGTAGACTATGTATTTCTGTATTTTGCATTGTAAAGCCAGGATTTAGCAATCCTCTGTGTCTCATCCTATTACTTGTCATGCAGTTACATGTCTCTTTAGAACAAATGTGTATTCCTGTCTGGGCTTATTAGCATTAATAGCTGTTCTGGTTACCCGGTGGAATACTGATGCACAATGCTATCGGCTGGGAATGAGAAGAAGGTAGCCTTTAAGGGAAGGCACAATGCAAGGATTAAAGAGGGCATCGCTTTAGAAAAACACTACTGTTCCTTAAAGTCAAACTGCAGCAGACATTGGGGTCGAGGTTAAACTTAACTGACGCGTTAAAAATAAATTGAGATCTTTAAAAGCTATTGATTTTGCTTGGAACACTGCCACTTCCATCAAGGGAAAATAGGATTGAGAAACTTGGTTTGTGTCCTAATTATGGTGTGCTTAAATAGTTCTCCTTTTAGTAAGCGTAGGGAGTTCTGATATGTGGAAAGGGTCATTGTCTCTCTGATCCAAACTGCACTCAATATGTAGCCTACTTCCTAGCTAGAAATCCTGCAATAGGCTGTCTTCCACATCTGTAGGAATTCAGAAGGTTTTTTTTTGTTTTTTTTTTTTTCTCTGACTAAATGCATATCAGTTTCCACACTGAAAAGCAAGTCACATAGTTTTGGTGGCCCTAAGCAGTAGCACAATCCGTTCCTTTTAAGTTGTTTAGTGGTATGTAGCCTCACTTTCCCAGTTGTTCTTTTTTTTTTTCTCTTGGATAAAAAAGAAACTCACATTTTGCTTGCTTTAAGTATTTCCTATCTTTGTAAAATTTTAGATTCCATTCTTTTTTTCTCTAGCCTTTCCCAACGGTGGCTTTGATAGGTCTGAGGAAGTAACTTTGGTAATGCGACTTTCCTCATTTGCTGTATTTCATCTACTTATTTTGTCATTCTGAGGAGCAGTGACTAGCGGTTAGTTAAGTGTCGACTCTCCAATTTTAGATCTGTAAGTTCAGTACTCAGTAAAATGCTACGAAGTGTAATTTTTCTTGGTGGAGGTAAAAAGCATCTTGATGGATAAGGAAGCAGTGAAGAGTATAAGAGGAAGCTGTTCAGGAGTATCTTTGTGGAGATTACATGGAGTTTTAGTGAACTAAAACAGGAAGGTATTCATAGCTTATTTGTGTGCAGGTTAGCAGCCTGCTGCTCTCTGTAATGTATGTTGAGCAATATACTGAATTGAAAGAGTCAGTAAAAATGTGGAAGAGGTTCTGCTTGTGCCAGGAACTGTCACCAGTATTTTACAGTCAAGCAAGGCCTGACTGGAATCTCTGCAAGCAGTGGGCTTTGTGATGTCAGTCCACCTGCAGCCTCCCTTCTGATGTGTCCTCAGTCCCAGCAGCTCCTTGAGTCACCTTGTTCATTCTATGGCTTTGCTGAAATGGTTCTGGTTTTCCAAAATTAGAACGTGGATTTGACCACAAACTGTAGTATTTCCTCAGAATTTTTTTTTTTAATATCTTTAAGCAGAGAAAAAGAGGAATACTTCGTTTAGTGTTGAGCAACTTTCCTTCTCCTAGATGGGCAAATGTGGTCTGCAGCCAGTGTCAGTAGCAAGTTGCTATAAAGACAGCAGTTGCTCTGATATGGGGAAGGAATGACAATAAAGGAGAATATAGAGGTTTACAGAACAAAACACAATTGGAATAAAAGGTGGAAAACTGTTAAACTTGGTGCAAGGGTTAAGTGATTGATATGCAAAATTTCAATATATAATTAGCTATCGTAATTTATGTTAACTGTTGCCTCCAGTATGGTAAAAACAGTCCAGCTAACCTTTGTCTGTAGGGATGGATATGAAACTCTCCTGGTGATAGTTCATCGTACCAGAAGTTGAACAGTCTTGCATTGATGAAGAAGCATGGCTCATACCAAACTTAAAAAATCCAGAAGCTATAGAAATAGGAAATTTCTCGATCTGTATCTTCCAATCACAAAGGTCATCAAAAACTGTCCTCTTCCATATTCCATTTGTTAGCTTCTGTAACATATGGTGAAAAGAAGCAGGTAGAAGGTAGTTTATGCATTTACGGTTATAACTAGAGGGAAGCTTTTAAAATCTGAACTACACTGTAGAGTTGTATCCAAAGTGGTTACTTGCTTTTTCTTAAAAATGGAAAGGCTTAGAATCTACTTTTGCTGGTTTTACTGTATTTTTGTTGATTTCTTATAAGAAGCTTGTGATTTTCATCAAACCCACAAAACCATTAGATTTGTAAGTTACGGGGTTCTGATGGTACCAAAATATTTAAGTACATAATTAGTAATAATTTGACCAGAATTAATAAACCACTGAGGAAGTCCTGGTTTGTAAAGGCTGCTTGTATGCTGAGGTGATGGGCTTATTAGTTGAACATTGTAAATTTAGTTGAATATGATTAATTCTAATTGTGGTGTTTGAGACAAAGGATTAATAAGAATGAGATTTCTTATGCTGTCTGGAAAGGATCTCAAACTGTTCTAAACATTTCTAGTTCTAATTTTTTTTTAGTGGTGTTAAAATTAGGATCTGCTACTTATGGTACAATAGGTGTCTTCATAACTGGAGAGAGAGATGAGTAGATGAATCTATAGACCAGTTGTGTGGGTGACTACATTTCATCTGTATTTCATCAAGCAGTTCTGGTGAAATCAATCATCAAATCTTCATCCAACCAGCATGGTGGATGAAGATACAGTGGAAATGAGACTTACAGGAAACGTTACTGGAGTTAGAATTTGCCCAGGATGCTTCCCTTATTGCCTTTGCTGTACAAAGATGACTTTTTCATGAAAATTATCAAAAAATTGCCTTGGAAAGCGATGGACGAGCAAACACAGTATTATTGTAGTACATATATACACACGGGAAGAAAAATGTGGAATTATTTCCATATCAAAGGCAGTCTCCTTGAGACTTCTTTGGGTTCACAGCATAAGAGCAAAAGGGCAGAACTGTCTGAGGCTTGCTCAGCCGAATAGGAGCTGGGTAGAAAACAGACAGTCCCTTAAAAATAACTTGATTATAAAACAATGAATAGTTAATGTGATCGTAACTACAACTGTGGCATTTGGGACAAAGCAATAACATGAATGAGATTATTTTTCTTCTTTTATGCTGCCTGGAATCTCTGTACATGGTGTAATAGTTATATTCTTAACTGGAGAGGAAGAGAAGTAGGTAGATTTTAGGATCATATAACACTACACGGTTTCTTCAGAATATAAAAATTGAATGTGTCAAATGTATGCCTAGTCTAATACTTTATTCTGACTGGTGGATACTGGGAGAAAGAATGTAAGAAATGAAACAGCACCATCTCCCAACATCTATCTCTCAATGGCAGATTCTGAGTAGAACCTCCCTGTGGTACACGGTAGCAGCAGGTTGAGGATCACAGGACACCAGGACCTGTCACTGCTGCAGTGAGAGCCAGGACAGCAGCAGGTACTGCTACCTGCCATGTTTAAATAGACCCAGGGCTGCTGGCAAACGTTGTACTATTTTAGCTCTGTATAATTTCCTTTCATTCAACTTCCTAATTTTTTTCTTTTTTTTTTTTTTTTTAGTTCCTATTTCTAAAGGAAAAACTTGTGGTGAATTATTTTTTTATTTAGCCTTTTCCTGTCTGGCAAGGATACTAGGTATTCTGAGGCTGTGTCTTCAACCAGATCCTGTGCTTGCTCAAATCTGCTTCAAGGTGGTTTTTCTTGCTGGGGGATTGAGTGAGAGAGTTCTCTGGCAAATTGATCTGATATCTTTAAAAAGAAAGAAATCTGTACTTTGTACCCCATCTGAAATTCTTAATTTCTTATTTTTCAGCTTCATAAACTTCCCAATCTTTTCCATAAGGACCAGTAAGTTTCTTGTGTGTGCTTCCTTGCTAGCATAGATCTTACACAATCCTAGATGCATTAGAATACGTTATAGAAACTTAGCTTAATTTTTCTCACCTTGTTGTTTGTCTGTCTGCTTTTGGAATGAATGATGATGCTTCCCCTCTGGTGTGTTCTTGTCCATCAGTCCTCCGTGGGTGGCATTAGTTCCCCAGTACGTGGTTCTGCTGTCAAGTTTAAGATTCCTTTTATACCACTATTCTCTGTTTATACTTCAAATTTGGACACCCCTGAAGAGATCAGGCAGTTGGACTAGATGATTGTTGTAGGTCCCTTCTACTTGAAATACTCTATTCTAAATTTATAGCTTGATATCTAGATTTCGTGCAGGTGAATAGAAACACGTACCCGTTTCTTCCGGCAGCAAGCACTTAATGTGCCTGAACTTTGACTTCTGCTCTGTCCTTTATTTAGGGTGTGGTGCTTTCATGCCTGTTGCAGAGGGTTCCACGCTGTGCTGTAGTGATTTGTTCAATTGCTTCTGAGTCTAAGCCTCTTTAGACCTGATTGAATTTTGGAATAGCTCATTTTTGTGTGTATTTTTATTTTTTTTTAATTTGTCCAAAAGTGCTGTTTTGTGTTTTGGCGTATTTTAGGGAATAGGAAACAGAAATACCTGTATTTTGTATCACTTGTTTTTAGCAATGCCTTTGTATCTGTTGACCGATGTGCTATACTTTTACAGTAACGTTGCATGAAACAGTTCTTGGCCTTCAGCCTGTTACCGTACTGGCTAAACTTTGTGTTGAGGAGTATATTTATGTTCTGTGCCTGGTATCCACAAATGTTCCTCTTGCTGGCTGCTGCTCTTGTGGTCCAGCTGATGCCCAGGGGTGCTTTATAAGAATTTCCTCCTGACACAATAACCAAGGTCTATCAGCTGCCTTCTTTTTGTTGAGGTCCAAGAAGGTTTTCCTCTGCTGAAGAGGACACTGACATCTAGTGGATGGGTTCCACAGACACAGGGCAAGCAAACTGCTGCTTTAAGGCCATATTTCTGATGGACCCTTGTCTAATTTTTCTTTCTTTTAGATCGTCAGTGTTGCTTGGAAGAAGAAGGCGGGGGCGGGAAGCCTAGCCAGTTTTGTGTAACTTCTGGGGTTTAAGTATTAAGGGTTTTGCAGTCAAACTGTTTGGTTTTTGTTGATGGTGTAGGGTTTTTTCAGTCAAGTCACCTGCATGCGAGCCTCAGGTGTTTGTAATAAAATGATTTAAGATATTGTGTTTCCCAGTTCTTCTCCCGGGCTATGAAGAAGATAAGTTACCACTGTAGCGCAGCAAGAAGCAGCAGATGTTCCAGCTTCTCACCTCTGGGACAGACAGTGCTTCAAAGTTGCCTTCAGTTCTGAGCCTATTCTTTCAATGTGACTGGAAGCCTAATAACATGTGGCAGCACTGCTTTGTAGCTGGTCTCAGATGTGTTAGTTTAACTGGGAACCGAGTAGCAAGAAATTGTAACAAAAACAATTTTTCCAGGAATGTTCCTAAGCAAGGAACAGTGCTTAGACATCAGACTTTGTGAAAAAGTCATCAAAACATTAATATTGCTTTAAAGACAAAATTAGACATATCAGTTGAATTAATAAAATCCAGATTTCTTTATCAGAGAAAATAAACACTACATAAAACTTTCTAGTTTGATAGTTAAGCATGGCACTTTCTGCAGTCAGAGACAGTTGATGTGGACTGAGTAAAATCATTGTGCCCGTGAGAAGTCAACACCATTGCTGCAGATTATGGTTTGATCTCTGAGGGTTTAAGTCATTCTGCAGTAGCATTTGTTTAACAGTAATGTACAGAGTTTCGATTTGTTGACCATTTAATAACTTTCTAAATGAGGTTAAAACAAGAGGGTTTCAAGGCATTTAAATTATGGCTTCAAATCAAAAGAAGCCTTTCAAGCTCCATTAGATCTCAGCCAGAGAAGGTGGAGATGACAGTGCTTATAATGAGGGTGTTAGACTTAAATTATTGGTGACAGTCTTTAAAAAGGAAAATATTGCTTCCTTGTCCAGAGAAAACATTGAATTTTTTGCTGGAAGATGCTAAGGTTATTTTACTGTTTGCTAGTGTTCTTTGGTTGTAGCACAAGATTCCTCAAGGAGAACCAGACTGTCACAACCAAAAGCATTAACATAAAAATGAATTAATGTTTTGTATGAAATACCAGAAAATAAAATGTAAAGGCTACTAACACTTTTTCTTTGCTAAAGGACATCTATGCAATGCAAGCCATAGATAAAGTAGAATATGGATCTTTCTGTCCAAAGAGGAAAATTTCAGTAATTTCAAGTTGAATCAATATTTATTTTTAATATCAGACCATGAAGAAAACCAAGAACATATAATCCATCAAAAAAGGAAAATCACAGCCTCAGCTGACCTGTTAATTTAATTAAGAAGAAAAATAGTTTTTCTCTCCTGGTGGCTGTTGAGAATTTACATTGTGTTATCTCTAGAAATATCCCAGCCCTCTGGACTTAATACTGAATGCAGCCTGTTTATCAGTAAATATCCTGGGTCTTTATTTCCTCTATGACTGCTGTAAGCACTTACTGTGTCACTTAGTTTCTTTGTGATAATTTGCATGTGTGTATCCTTTATTGTCAGCTTCTAGTACACAACTTCATTTGGCATTTTTTAAGTTCAGTCTTACTTCTTGTACCCTGAAAGGCTGTCTGCTTGCTTTATGTAATATTCCCATTTTCCCCCTTACTGTTTTTCTAGCTTTGTCATCAAATGTGTGTTAGAGTGCTCTGCTTTTCATGAGAAATCGTGAAGGAAAATGCCTGACTGGCCTGGGAAGTTTTTTGAGAAACTCTGCTTGTGAAATTCCTCCAGTCAGATGATTTATTGTTTTTTTTCCCCCCAATCTTTTTCCTTTCAAAAACAGTCTAGAGAGACTCTTGTCTTGCTTGAGTTCTTGTAAAAACTCACATACTCTTCTCTTGAATTGGCATCGTATCAAATACTTATTTGAAGCTCAGATTAGAACAGCTTCCTTTCCCAAGAAAGGAAGTAGAGTCTTACTACTTTGTCACTTATTCCACATAGATGAGAATTATAGATAAGAATCTTGAGGCTGGATCTGAAGGTATTCCTGTGCATTTCTGAAATACCTGGAAGTAAATCTATCATCCAGAACCCGTGGGTGTTGAATAAAGTAGTTTGTATTTTAGATGGAAAAAAACAATGAGAGTTCTCTATTGTTTACCAAACAAACTATCGACTTTTACATTCTGGATTGTAAATATTCAGCTTTTTAAAGAGATGACAGTTGAGGGTTATTTTAAATTTATCATCAGCTTGATTGACAAGACACTTGTCTGAACGAGATTCACTTTACTAGTTGACTTTGCTACCTTTTTAATAGTTGAAATTTGGCACTGTAGAAGGAGTGTATTTCACAAATTAGCTGTGTAACAAACATAGCCTGCAGGGTCCAAACATCAATGAGAGGCTGCTTTAGAACCCTTTATGTGATTGAGTGTGTACTTCATTCATGTTTCTCTGCTCTTAAAAACGGAAGAATTTCAGAAGTAATTACATTATAAATGTAATAAAGGCATACTACAAATGGTTTGGAAATTAATTTAAAGTTCAACTCACAGCTTTGGTGTTAAAGCAATAAAATATATTTATAAAGGCTTTATTTTAGAAGTGTACGGATTTATGTTCTCAATGCTGGTTTTAGAAGAGGGCATACACAATATATTTGTTACTGGACCCTTTCGTTTGATGCAAGCTTTTACAAGTCTTCAGAATTAAAAACTTCCTCTAAAATGTTCATGATTTGAAAAGTTTAAAAAAGATTTGATTTAAACAGTATTTTAATTTACTTTTTACTTACTTCACTGTAGTGCTCTTGTCTTTGGGTGTTAGAATGAAGTCATGATCCAGGGCTGCAGAAGAGGCAACTATTTCTTTTGCTAGTTGCTTTTGGGTTTGCATGGCTTGAGAATACCTGTGATTAAAGTTACTATGCAAGTTTAATGCTAGTGGTATGTCAAACAATATATTTGAAATGGTTATGTTCGAGAAAAATCACAGCCTTATCCTTTTTTTGAGCAGCTCATTTAACAAAATATGAGGGAAGCAAGAACCATTTTCTGTATGAGTGGTCATAGAAATGCTGCATTGGTGCCTATGTTATTCTTGTAGGAGAGAATTGCATATGATGTAGTGTGTGTAGAAGGTTTAAGGACTTGTGTTTTGTTTTTTTTTAAATTCATCTGAAATGAACTAAATGGCGGAGTTTATGTGTTCAGGCGTTTAGCAGTGTTACTTCCAACTCTTTAATGTTCAGCTATTAAAACGAAAACTCTAATGAAGGGAGATAATCTAAAATCATGCTTGTGAATAACTTACTGTCTAGATTTGTTGTTCTGTACTGGCTGTTGCTGCTTTGGTTTTGCTTGAGTAGTTGCTTTATAGCTCTTTCTGCTGTAATTATGAGAATTGTTGGCCATTGCCTTCCCTGTTTTGTCTCTTTTTTTGAAACCCGAATTGGTATAATCTGGTTGGAAGGTGTGGGCTTTTGAACCGATGGGGATACATTGCTAGGCAAAGATTGACAGATACTACAAATATAAGCAATAATGACACAAAATTCCTTTTCCTGTCCATAAATATTGTGCTGGTTATTAGCTAGGTTCATTACAGTTGAAATCTTAGTACAAGTTTGTATCCTTAATGAGGCTACTTCTTTCTGGCTTTTAAAATGCTATTGAACTCCGTCATAAATGGCCTCTTTATAACTAGCACATTCCTTGGCTTCCAGACACAGCCTCAAAGAAGGGGTGAAAATAGTTGTAAGCATGTTTTCTCCAGTTAGTAGAAATGTATTTTCTGATTCTCTTTCCCTTAACATTCCCCATATAATCCCTGTGCTGCTGTTACTGCATGGAAGTACTGATTCAGTGCTTGTCAAAAGTTTTCTCTTTGTGTTTTTGTCTGGAAAGATTTTACATCATGGGTTTTTTGGAGGGTGAATAGTTGGTAAGACCTTGTGGGTGTTCTACTTGCCAATTATGAGCTAACGTAACTATATTAGCAGCATCCTAATCTTGCCTGCTGAATACTGGGTGTTCTAAACTACTGAAAGTATCTACTGATGCTGTATTTCTTATACAAGATTCAAGCCTGCTTCGGAGGGGAAAAAAAAAAAGTTAGAAGTCTGTTAAAAGATAACACCGGCATGTTTTTAATGGAATTGCGTGTATGTCATGGCATATTTAACACTGAACTCGTGTTAAACCCTTAGAGGCTTAACTACTCTAAAGGATGTCACCTAACTGAAAGGAACAGCGCCTTTGAGTTCTAGAGATGTTTCAGTAAGGTAATTTGGACACAAAACCAGATCGCAGTTGCAATGTTTCTTGACTGTACAAACAGCTATGCTTTTTACCTGGAGTGTTTATTAGGCTCCAGATTTTCAGATTGAAGTCATTCCTGGTGTAAGTCTCACAGGACAGGATCTCTGTTTCAGGTAAATCAACAAGACATAGCTGTTTAAAAAGCCCTGATGCCTTTTTGAAAGGGAGGACATAAGTTATAGCACACCTTTTTTTGTTGGTGGTGTTACAGATTTATTAAAAGATGTTATGACTATTCTCCTGTGCTTTTATTTATGGTACCTTTGGCATGGGGGACCAGGGACCAGCAGGTAGGAAATTCTGATTTACTTCTGTTGGAGTGAAAGCTCAGTGTTTCCTGTCTTGGTTATGGTGGGTTTTTTCCACCTAGTATGAATTGGGCTGAAAACAAACAATGACCTCAAGGAAATGTGTTCCAAGGCGTGGGAAAAGAGGAAGAGTTTTGCATCTTGTAAAGGAAGAGGGAGAAGAACTTGTTTTGGTTTTGAGGTGAGTTTTTTTGGGGGGTTGTGTTTTTTTGTTGTTGTGTTGTTTTTTTAAGTGCTGAGCAGAAACAAAAGCAAAATATATTCTCTGTGGAATGTAATGCCTTATTCTACATATGAAGGAATGGTAAAGGCTGTGGGGAGAAGAAGATTTTGATGGTAATAGATTCTGACATTTCTGAGGGAGAACTGATGGGGTTAAACAAACTAAATATTTTTCAAATATTTAGATCCTTATGCTACCTATTTGTATGAATTGTACCTGGTGTGTATTGGCTGTTCATCTCTTTGAATTCCTGTGATGGGGTGCTTTTGGCTGCTGAAGGATGTTATGTATGTTAAGGCATGAGCACTGAAACCAAAGAGCTGTAGAGTTATAACCATTGGTGACTGGCCCAGGCCCTCTCATATGACCCTGAAAAAAGCATTGCTTACATTCCTTTTAGCGAGAAAACCTCTTGCCTTTGGGGTGTTTTTTTTGTGGAAAAAGTCTCAACTTATTTTTAAATCATTTCTTCTAGGCTTCCACGGTATGGTCCTGGGGATGCTGTTACTTTGTTATCCATTCTTATTAGGTCACTGTTGGGTTTTGACTTGCCTGAGAAAGTTTTAAATCTGGTGTAAGGGACATGGGACAAGTATCTACTTTTGTCTCTACAGAGTGTGCCCCTCACCTGAAACAAAGTTTTTGCTCAATTCATGTGTAGCACTGACGGTGTCAGTGTCACATCCACAATGTCAAAATTTAAATTTGACTTCAGAGCTAGTCCATCTAGATGGACTGTAGTGTGGTCACCTCTCCTGGGTGAGACAAATGGTGGCTCTTGAGAGGAAATTTACCTGGACCTATAGTGGGTTTTTAGCTTTAAAACAAACAAAACCCGCCTCCCGCATTGGAGTGGAAAGTTCGTCCCACCTGTTTCATGCTTGCCGTGGGTTTTGCTCTGGGCAAGGTTTTTCAGCAGAGCTCTGCTATGGCAGCGTTGATGTTGCAGGTTTACTTCTGCTTGCTTTTGCTAACCAAGGTGAGAGATGAGGTGGCTGTTTAAACTGTTCTCTACATATTTTCATTTAAGGCTAAGTCTCAGTGTAGCGTCAGTGATTCCGCTTCTGAAATCCTGAATTCCCCCAGAGATGCTGAAGGCTGTCGTGAGATATGGAGTTTTGGTCAGCTTACACTGTAACGCCTGCATTGATTGCATGTATAGCTGACATCTCAGAGAACAGCAACAGTACATAATGTTTCCTGTTATCCCCCCAATGTGCCTAACCACTATTCTGTAGGAAGCCAACGAAGGTGGAGGGGTTGTGCATCTTTATACCCTTGTTATGCGATGGTACAGTAGTTTTCTGCTACACAGGAAATACGCACGTACTGAGAACTGGACTGAGTTGGACAGTTCTTTTTGTGAGTTATTTATAGCCATCACATAAGACATAAAATTTCTGCCTCTTACCTGAATGTAGATTCAACCTAAATGAGGCATGAATACGCATCCATCAGTTTCTTGAACAAATGGGAAAAACTGGTGAAATGCTGGCAATAAAATTGTAGAAGAACAATTGATATCCACAGTGTTGTGACAAAGAGATCTGGAGGTGGGGAAAACTGTCTTTTCCTTCCGTATTTCAAGATGTTTTGATTTCAGTAGATTGACTGCATAGCTATTCTGCAAGTTTTAAGAGTTTAAAAATTTTTTTTCACATAAGAAACAGTCGTCATTCATTCGCCCTTAAATGAATGGTGTTAGTCATCTTGAAAAATTGCAGAAAACTGTATGCAGGACATCTCAAGCCTGTAAGTATCATCTTGACTTGAAAGTTGAACTACTTGTGAAAAATGAATCGGTGAAGAGATTGGGATAGAAGGCTTAAATATGAAGATAGCATATTTTATATGCTACAGTTAACAGAGGGTGGGTTTTTTGCTGTATTTAGTAGCTGTTTTCTTTAGTAAGAAGCTGCTGGATTTTTTGCAGATAGGTTTATTGATTCCATTGAAACATTTCATTAACTAGAGTGTTGTCTTAAAAATCATGTGCCTTAGCTTTCTTTAGGAACATCTTCCCTTTCAAACACATAGCCAGGTAAGATGAGTGAGTGCTGTATATGTTCAAAGTAAGACTTAAAAATCAAGATTAAATGCTATGCTTTTAATATACTTGTGCTGTCAGTGTGCACAAAACCTAGGACTGAAGGAATAAGAGGAAAATAGTGAATCCAGTAACTTGGAAATTACACTTCTAAGCAGTGGGGGTTCCCTGGTTATGCGTTTTGTTTCCTTGTTTGTTTCTTTTAAGTGCTTTGCTTCCTCATACTGTTCGGTTTTATATTGTTGGGTCTGAAAATCATCTTCTGGTCTGTTGCAAAAAATCTGAGGCTTTTTTCTGTTTTGAATTATCAAGGATTGTTCTTGTATTGCTTTAACATTGTTAAAAAGCCTATTACTTGTACTTTCTGGTTTTGCATCAAGACATGCTTCCCAGCCTTCCCAAAGCAATCAATTTTCTTATCACATGGTTTCAGATAATAGAAATGTTCATGTTCTTTACACTCATAGGCTCAAACTCTCACTGCTGTGTTGTCCTGCATGTTTTCAGTTGATGTAAAAGTTTGTTGATAGTAGCCTCGGCAATAAACTAATAGTACTAAGGAAATAGCATGGTTCAGAGATAATGTAATAATCCTAGTTCTTGCATGTGTAACGAGTGTGCGGCAGAGATTTCTAAAATATCTTAGAACATACATCAGTAACTTACTAAAACAACCAAACTTTAGTTATTAATTCCATGTTTTGCTTTGTCTGCTTATTTACTTGCTCATCAACAGACCACAGATCTCGTCAGTCTTCTCCACCCTTGTAAAACAAGCTCATTACTGGCAGTAGATATGTTGCTTAACTGTTACACTGAACATAAATTAACTGCAGCTGTAATTGATGGTATTGCTTATTTAGGTTGGGATTAATATGCAGATAGAATAAAAATAGTTTCAGAAATGAGTGAGAGAAGAGGAGAGTTTTGAAGTTATTGGCCTGTGTTTTGATAATATGTCTGTGTAAAGCTATCTTTAGTTATTAGCGGTTTGGGAGACATGCCTGCTTTTAACATTTTTGTTAGGGGGAAAATAAAGGTTTGGAAAGATGGAAAAAGCTGGTCTTACTCTCACAGTACCTAATTGTTGAAAGTATGCTGTTATTTTTTTTTACCTGTTCCGAGTTTCATTGTGGTGCTGAAGAAAGAAGGACATACTCCTTAACTGTCTCTCTTCAGTACTGTCATTTGGGCTCTGCATGGGGACCTACCAACGTTGTCTTCATTCACTAATGTTTCTTTATTGGACATAAATCTGCAGTTAATGCAATAACATGAAATCCCCTCTTCGCTGAGAAAATACCAGTGTGAGTAAGGTGTTATAAAATACACTATACCATCAAATGCTGAAATGATGATGTTCTCAGTTCCCTGGGTGATTCTGTGGAGGGATTTTTGCTTTACGTGGTTCACACAAACTTCTTCAAACACAGTGGGGTTTTTAGACCCATAATTGTCCCGCTGTGGAACAGCAAAGAGCTCCCAAGGGACTGTAGTGACCAGGCTTGTCCAGTAATCACTTCAGTGGAGATTCCCTTGGAGCACCTAGAGCTTGAGAATTAGTAGGTGTTGCTCGAAAAGAGTGCCAAGGTAGTGAAAAGTCTTCCCCCTTGTATTGTGTTCTTTCTGTCAGTTCAACTTTTGATCTCCTTTCAGGGCGTTATTTCAGAGAAATAAGTTAGATCTGGACTGTGAACCTGTTCCTTGCACCCAAAACCATCTGCAAATGTTGAGATACTGTGAAGTTTTTCTGTTATAGAACCAGATTGTTCTCCTTTGATTGTTTGTGCTTGGCTGGTGTTTGGGAAGGCTTTTTGCTTCCATCATGAGGGCTAGGAATTCTTAAAAATAATTGTTATTTGAAAGCTGATGAGAATAACTAGGGTAAGATTGCCATGTCACAAATATATGCTGTTTTTCAAATACTCCTATGGTAAAGTGGTGAAAGGGATTCTCTCAAAAATTAGGTTTATCTGTAATTGCATATGTATGTATTAAGTATTACTATAAAAACTAATTGTAATTGTCAGCTTAGACTCTTTGGACATTATCTTACATGTATGTCTTTTCATATTTTCATGCTGTGTTTATTTACAACAGATGCAAAGCATTTAATGTACAAATGTAAACCTTAGAGATAGTTGGGAGACCTAGATGCAAGTATGATACCTGAAATTATATTAAACTGCATTATTTGTTCTACTTAATGGTGGAATGAGGTAACCAGTGATATCCCATGTAGGAAAGTTTAGTGTTTATTCAGCCCAATGGATCTGACTTGCCCAGAAACTTTGGGCTAAGCCGCACTGTGCCTCACTCGCCCCACGCAGCTCCTGTTCTGACATAGTGACTAAAGGAAACCCAGTTCACTCTGTGCACTTATGCCTTGCTGTTGCAACCCGGAGCTGCACAGTTGCTCCTGACTCGGAATAGTCTGTTCTCCAGATGAGTTTATTAGTATCAGCTTGTCTTGGTGTTTCCCAGAGCCCTCAGTGGTAAGAAAGCAATATAGGGAAACTCCAGTTGGGGCTTGAAGCTAAAATACTTCTGGAACCGAAGCAGTTCCAGAAAGTCAGACCATTATTTGGGCGGTAATAGATCAGAGCCTGCACTCAAGCTGTCTTTTGACAAAGGTATCTCTGTGTTCATAGAGAATCCTGAAACCTATATGATATGACCATAGATAGCCAGAAGACGGGTATTTTGAAGTTTTTAGGGTAGTTTGGTTCACATTGCTCCTTACAGGTACATATTTCTCACTGTATAAAAGTACTAGGAACTTTATTCTATCCTAGTAATGTTTATGTAAATTATTAGGATGAGAGCACAGTTGAACATAATTCATGTGATTTTCTTCCTTTGCTGCTTGTAAGAACAATGCAAGGTCAAGCTATGATGGAAATAGCTGTCTTACAAAATGAATGCATTAATACAACATTTTTGAAGTGTTTCCTAGTATCTTCTTTTATGCTTTGATTTTTAAAGTAACTCTTATGGAAGCTTTTCTTTAGTTTTTGGTTCGATTTAATATGCTTAAGCAAGTTTCGCAGAAAATATCCTTATGTGTTTGGTGTTATCTCACAACTCCGCTGCCATAGATGTCTATGTAGAGCTTCCGAAGCCTGCTGTCACATAGCAAATGAACCATGGGTGTGGGGGGAAGGGTGTATAGCTCGGATATAGTTTAATGGATTTGGGCCATGGATGATATGTAGTAGGGGAAGGTAGATGTATGCAATGCAGTACATAGTGACTGCAAAAAATGCGACTGAAAATTGTGTCCGGTGCTGGGGGTGGGTGGGTGGTGGTGTTGAAGGTGGTGGTGGTGGCGGGGGGGGTCTGTAAGCATTGTGGGGTTTTGGATAATTGGTTCCTGTAGTTGAGGTTCATACAACGGTGGTTTTTCAGGCCACAGACCATGGGTGCCATGGAGTATTCTAGCACTTTGACACTATGATATGGACTGCTCCTCAGGTATGGTTAAAAATGAGATTCAAGCAAACATCAGTGTTTTACTAACTGATGTTTTGACTATCAGAAATGTCAGGTAAGGCTTAGGAGACAATTTGAAGACTTTAAATAAGTGAAGCCCTGGTGAAATATTTGTCACACTTTCATAGAATCATAGAATTGTCTAAGTTGGAAGGGGCCTTTAAGATTGTCAAGCCCAACCGTTAACCTGCCAAAACCACCACTAAACCATGTCCCTCAGCACTACACCTACCTGTCTTTTAAATACCTCCAAGGATGGAAACTCAACCACTTCCCTGGGCAGCCTGCTCCAATGCTTGACAACCCGTTTGATAAAGAAATTTCTCCTGGTATCCATCCTAAACCTCCTGTGGCACAACTTGAGGACATTTCCTCTTGTCCTGTTGCTTGTTGGTTGGGAGAAGAGACCGACCTCCACCTTGCTCCAACCTCCTTTCAGGGAGTTGTAGAGAGCGATAATGTCTCCCCTCAGCCGCCTTCTCTCCAGGCTAAATAACCCCGGTTCCCTTACCCGCTTCTCATGAGACTTGTTCTCCAGACCCCTCACCAGCTGCTTTGCTCTTCTCTGGACCCGCTCCAGCACCTCAATGTCTTTCTTGTCATGAAAGGGCCCAAAAGTGAACACTTTTCAAAGAAAAGAAACCCAGAAGGGAGTCACAAGCACTTTTGTATCTTAAATAAGGTTCAGACTTTTGAAGTGAGTTCTTCAAATCTCAATAGGCAGTATAAATATTTTCCTTAATTCACAAACAACATTTGTATGGTGTTAAGCAGTGAGTCTATACAGGCTTTCTAAAGAGTTAAATAGATGAAATAGATGAAATAGACTGACTGTGAAAAGCAGAGATCTGTTTTTCTTGAACTGACTGGACTAAGTTCTTCTTAATATGGCAGGACTGCACAAGTTGTATTTGAAAAGCTGGTTTGTCTTTTTGTGAAAACACTGAAGTAGAGTTGTAGTACAGACTCTAAAACAATTGTGGAAACTGGAAGTATGTTTCTGAAACTCAAATTGTTTCAAAGGCTCATCCCCCCATTGTCACATGTGGTAAGAGTTTGTCACCATCCCACAAACCACTTCTGTCACACAGTGAATAAGCAGAATTAAATTCAAGCTTTTCTAATGCAAATGGAACTTAAGGCCTTGTGAATGTAGTTCTTTTAAGTGTGATGAATCATGAATTTACACTTACTTCTTCAACATTTTGTTCTTAAAAGAACATATAAATGAAGATTTTTGTGGTACCAGAATAGCAGTTCCAGTGAATATGCAAGTGTCACGAAAGCATCTGTTGTTATCTGCAGAGGCACCAGGCTGGATCTCTGATGTCCCTGCTGTTGGCATTCGAGCATTTTCTGGGAAGTGATTTGGCTTTTTACTGACTTAAGCCAACTGAGGGCTGCTTTGTGCTGTAGACAGTTGTTTATTAAGAATTAGCATGAAACTGGACTGTGACGGATCTTACTGGCTATCTTGTCATTGACTTACCATAGTCTGAACAAAATCCTTTCTTCTTCTGCACTGTCATTACCCCTGTCCTGCCATGGAGTGTATTCTCCTGGTCGCTCTGGGCTGTAACCTAGGAAGCACCCTGTCCCTCGTGTCCTCCAGCAGGCTGGGGCTGCTCATTACAATAGCTTTCTGCAGAAGTTTTCTATTGCGTGTGGGACAGAATCTTCTGTTGAGTCTGGCAATTTTCCATTCCTGTGGTAGCGTTCAAAGCTCAGTTTTTAGAAATCTGAAAGTAGTCAAACTACTTCTAAATTGACTCTTTAGTCAATTCTCTCTCTAGAATAGTAGATACTATTCTATGTAGCAGATCTACAAATCATGAACAGGACTGCTTACTCTTTTTGATTGCTCTCAGGAGTGCACTTGTCTTCCATTACCCAAGTGACAGAACAGCTGAAAAACATGCATTAAAAGCATGGGTCCTAAAGTATTTTAGGAGCAGATGTGTGTTGAAATCGACCTGTATTTCATTTCCAGTCTTTGCTTCAGAGCTGGGCTATGCTACTCCTACTTCCCAGTCTGTTTAACAGGTTGTACAGCTATGGAATCACACAGGGGAGAAGGCGATGCTGAATTCTCATAGCATCAAAGTTGGTACTAGTCATTCCAGCCTTTTTGGCTTGCAATAGGCCCAAGTTGTATCACTGAAAGTGTGTTGTGTTTTTTGGGGTTTTTTTGTTTGTTTTTTTTCTTGCATGTCTTTAAAATGGCCTAATTCAAAAAGGATCGTCTTTCTAGGGTGCTTTTTGGTACCTGACCTTTTTCTTGTATCGCTTCCTCAAGTGTATCCTTTATCATGCAAAATAACTTCTGCTTTTGCTCATGGTTTTTAGAGGTTTTCTAAGTGAAGTGATGGCATTTGTCCCATAAGAATCAGTAAGATGGGGGGGACGGTAGGAGTGGGGAAGGCCCCCAAAACTCACAAATAGGTTAAATAGGTTGAGATGTGGAACAATATACAAAATTATATTAGTGACTGTGCTTGGAAAGTATCATTGTTTTTCTCTGCTTTTTGTATTTTGGGGTTTTTGTTTTTTGATTTTTTTTTTTCTTTCTTCCTAATTGGAGGCTTATAGCCTATTTCAAAGTAGTTCTTAGTCTTGCAATTCTCAGCTGATACTGTGAAGTTATGCATATTTACTTTACTGTTTCTGGATTCCTGGTTGTGTCCAGTCTTAGCACAGGCAGTATTTTTTATTTTGACCCAGGTAGGTGCAATGTTACATAGGACAGTATGTCTCCTGTTTGCAGTGATATTCTTTATGTCTGTACCATATTACAGACCAGGTTTCTCTGCCTGCTATTTACACAAGTTACATTGAAAACTTGTTTTTAGTGCTGCAAAGATGAGCGTAGTCTGTGTGGAAGCTTTGTGTAACTGTTTATATGTGTTTTCAAGAATTGAATCTTCCTATTTTTCATTGTAGCAGTGTTTTCAAATAGTATATTTAGCATTTCAATCACTGTGTGGTCAGAGACTTACTGTCCTCCCTCCAATTATTTGCTGCTTTTTCGTCATCAGCTAACATTGCAGGATTTTCAAGAGCATTATGCTTTAAGAAAAAAACCCTGTGTGCTAGTTCTGTCACGCTTTTTAGCATTCAGTGATTTAATCTATGATAAGGTCCTCAGAGAAGAGGAAAAAAAAATTGATTTGCCTTTTTCTAAATTTTAATTTGCCATTGGTTTTGCTCTATAAATAACACTTATGAATTATTAGATGAATATTACTCAACTAAAATGAATGCAAGGTTTTATCCACATTTGCATATAAAATTTGCTGTTTTTTCACCATATGCAGACAAATTTTATTAAAGTGTTTTATTGTATGTAGCAGAAATGCTAGATTTTGTGTGTCTTTTCCTTTTTTTTGCTGGGAGAATTATTCAAGGACTTGAGTTGTCAGTTCTTTTTTCTTTCTTTTCTTTAAAAATTGAAGCGTGCAGCAAGTCTCCCAAGTGTTTTAGTGATTTTGGAAGAACTCAAGAAGAAAAGTAGCTTTGCAACCAAATTGTCTTATTTATGATGTCCTGCCTGTATGTTGTTCCATAGTCAATCATGAACAAAATTTATGTTTTTAACTAGCAATCAACCTCCCTTATTCTCCACCATCCCCAAAATAAAGCAAGCTTTGGGTCTACAAGAATGGTAATTGACCATCAAAAATGGTGGAAGGGGAACATGAACAGTCTCTGTCCTTCTACCTGTGCAGGATACTACTCAGTGGAAATACTAAACTTTTTTGAAGCTATGTTCTTTGTTTTCCTCTTGATCATGTTATGTACCGCCACCACATCAGTGTCAATAAAATGGCTGGTTTTGCAACCACCTGGCTTTAGCTGGAAGTCAGAGTTAACTATCTGAATTCTTTGGGTTCCTTTTTTAAAACTGGATGTCCACACAATGTAAAATAACAAGCACTGCCAACTTCTTCTGTTGTTTGGTTGTTTTTTTTCACAGAGGATTTATACTCTTTTCTTCCTCCTCAGTTTTGAGGTTGCGAAGGCCCAATTTTAGTGGGATGATAAAAGCTGTACTGCTCCTGTTACTTTTGATGTTGTTGGAAGACATGGGCTGGATTTTGTTAAGAGGTTTTGACTGTTTGCATCTTTCAACTAGTAGAAATTCGAGGGGTTGAAAAAATGGCATATTGTTGTAAGTACAGCAGACCTCCTGTTGCTCATCTTAATTGCAAATATCTTGTACCTGAGAGGCAGGGACCTTCTTTCTCTATGTGTGCTTGATCAGGGAGTTGGACATCAGGATTTGAAGCCTGTTAAAAGTGAGATTTTGTTTTCCATTGAGTTGGCAGTGTGTTAGAAGCTGTGTGCTTCAGAGCAAAGTACCTGCTGCTAACAACTGTTCTGAGCCAGCCTGTCTGTGCTCTTCCTCCAGGTGCTCTGAGCACTAGTGGATTTTTCTTTCTCACAGGTGTTCTTAATGTAGTTATTAGTCCCTAACAGGGCAGTGTATTTCATAAATAAAATTATAGCTGTATTCCATATTGCTACTGTAGTGGCTTTTCCAAAGTTCCATGTCTCATGATGTCTAGAGCTGTTTTCAAATTGGTTGTAAGCTGCTGATGAACTAAAAGTACTGGAAAATTAATTTTTTAACTCCATCATAGTGAATATTGAAAAAGGAGAGAAGAGGTATTTTTGAGTGATCTTCTTAAATTTCATTGACGAAGCTAATACCTTGTGATGTTTCTGTTATCTTGAGACTTTAAAATATAACATAAATGTTTTATTTCAGAGGTTAAGAAGATTGTCGACAAAATATAGAACAGAGAAGATCTACCCAACAGCCACTGGAGAAAAAGAAGAAAATGTTAAAAAGAATAGATACAAGGATATATTGCCATGTAAGTCTGATTTACTTGTTCATAGAAGACAAAGGCAAGTGCTTGCTATTCTTAATGTATTTTGAATTTTACTATTTAGCTATTATGGAAGGGCAAAATTATCTCCAATTTGCTGAAATGTAACTTTCATAAATTTTTCATTTTTAACTTGGAGGGTAAAGTAAGTGAACATTTGTATATTTTATTAGGAGAGTTATCACCTAAAGGAAAAACGTGTGCTAGGTCCCAAGACACATCAAGCTGATGTTTTCATTTTAGCTTGGAATAGCGTAGAACTTTACTAGGTGCTTTACTGTATTTTTTTTTCTCTAGATGAGATTTTAAGGAGACTTAAGGAACCTGGCTTTGTGCTTTGAAGTGAAATGGATATTTTGCTTGTTTGTATCCTGTGAATGGTGCCAGAGAACTTTCAGTGCTGAATTATCTTTGGTTTGTATCTTGCTAGAGCCCAAATGAAATTCT
The DNA here is from genome assembly GCA_025769975.1 of Gallinago jamesoni. Taxonomy (NCBI): domain Eukaryota; kingdom Metazoa; phylum Chordata; class Aves; order Charadriiformes; family Scolopacidae; genus Gallinago; species Gallinago jamesoni. The sequence goes on along the minus strand of JAOQGH010000001.1, from coordinate 13,321,887 downwards.
GTTTAATGCATGAACACAGAAAGCAAAAACCAGAGCAGAATTTAAATTTTAAAGCCACCAATATGTGGATATAACTGATCTGTAATGACAAGACTGTCTGTTACAAGCTCACTTTGTGTGGCTCATGAGGCTGTGTATTTCAGCAGCTCTTACTCTGCTTCTCAGAATGAAGTGAGATTAAAGAATAGTCTTCTGATAAATGCCATTTTTCATATCCCAGAAGATGAGCAACAGATAGTTTTCACTCTGCTTAGCTTTCTCGGAAGTATTAGGAGGCTTATAACCAATTTGAAGTTGAAAATGGTCTTGAGCATCATTACCTTTCAGTTTCAAAATGTGTTCTAGTCATAAACTCCAGTGTATTACTGTGTGTTTCAGATAGTTGCATACCTGTGTGCTCTGGTTTTCTAGTTCTGGAATTTTTACGATTTATCAACACTTAGAGCAGCACTTCCAGCAGTAATAAACTTTGCTCTAAAGCCACAGGCCCGAGATTCTTTAAGAAGGTGGGCATAGTGCTTGCTGCTGCAAGGAAGGAGAAGTTGTTACACTCTTTCTTCCATGTTGGCATTTTGGTAGATTGCAAACGATACAGGAAAATCTTGGTAGCAGCTAGGCTGAATCGAGGAGCCACTGAGTAGCTAGCCCAGTAGTGAATGGCTGCAACTAGAGTGGTAGATGTGCTTTTCTTTTATCTACATAAAAACAAACAAACAAACAAAAAAAAAAAAAACAAAAACCTGAGTGATTGGGATCTGAAAGGGTAGACGGGTCACAGTGGGGAAAAAATAGGCAAACCTCAAAGCTGACACTGAGGAAAATTTAAGATGTATTTTCAGTTAAAGCAAGAATATCTTCAAACATCCAAAATTTCCAGCAATAAAGTGAAGACCAGCTTGACAGAAGTGAAAGTCAGGAGATGTTTTGGAGGAGGATGAAACTTTACCTATCTTTATAAATCCAGAAAAGAACTTATACTTGTTACTTAATCGGAGATTAGTGCTGTGTTTGCCACAAATCGTTGCTGCTACCAGAGAGATCTGTACTTCAGTACTGGCTTCAGAGTAAAAGACGTGTGCATGTTCAAATTACAGTTGACAAAGCGGTCCTAAATGACAGTTAAATGAAATGTGGTGGTCACTGATCACCTCAAGACTCCAATTAATAACTGTGAACTGAGCCTTTAAGCTATATCTAAATGTCCAAGCACTTAATTTTCTGAACTTGGAGCCTGCATTGCAATTTTTTGTGGAGAATTCTATTCCACACTGAAAACTCTGAACGAGCTCAAAATTTTGGATACTGTGCTGGGAAGATAGCAGTATTAGCCTACCACTTTAATTAGTCTGGTCTGTAATTTAAAAGTAGCTTTTAGTATTAAGTCTGTGAAACTATTGCATGCTTATAAACCGCTCTTGCTTTTGCATTGGACGTATGAGAGTGTAATACAGTGTAATATCTTGTCAGGGTTTCTCTAGGCCTTTATGTGAGAGTGCGTTGTCTTTGGATCTGTGATCTAAATGTCTTGTAATCTACAGTCGGGCTTTTTTAGGAAGCATTACATGGTAATACAAACATTTTATGCATGTTATCAGGACTCTGGCAGAAAATTTCACCATCTTGGAAGCTTTTTGGAAGAGCTTTCTGTATAGAAATAACTCTTAGCATGTACTTATTGCGGGCATGGTTCCCTGTTTTATTACCAGTGATGTTTTGACAAAAAAAAAGGCAAAACAAAAAACAACCAATCATATTAAATTGACTCATTCTTTATATTTTTTCTTGAATTTCGTCCTAATAAAAGTTTTAGCAGCTGTTCTGTGGTTGAGGGGTTGACCCTGGGAGCAAAAAGAAAAAGAAATTGCTTGAGCAGATGCTGTTTCTGCAGATACTTCTGTTCTGAGGTTGAAAGATTTAATTAATTAATTAATTAATTTGGATTTCCAAGTAAAACAGCCTGTAATATATAGATAGTTTGAATGATTTTTGTGTGATAGCTGGGAATTGTTTGTATCAACAAGAGCTGGGAAGGACTGGCGAACCTGCCAGCCACCTACCTTCCTGCTTAGTGAGAATCATCAAGTTGCTTCTGTAGTAAAGATGCACTTAATCTTATTTTTTTTTCAGTGCCAAAAATAATTCCAAGATGTTCAGTTTATTCTATCAACAAGTAAAAAAGGCTATTTTTAAGACTACTGAGGATTTGGGTCTCTAAAGATCTCTGGATTTTATAAGAAGCTTTCTCTGAGGTTGTCAGTAATGCTGTATTACTGTATTTTTTTTTAATTATTGTATTACTTGGAGTCCTCCTCGGCAGAGACTGTAGGACCTGCCGGCTGCTGTAGCCATGCACTGGTGCTTTCTTCTTCCTGTAAATGCGCCTTTAATGCTGACCATTGTGATCTGCATTAATACTGTGTAACTACGGTCTTATTACTTCTGACCAATTGAATTTTGCCTCTTTGTAATAATTTACTCTTGGAATTCCAGTACCTGGTACTCTGTAAACTTGAGCATCAGAAGCGCATAGTGGTAGGAGCTACTCTGCTTATCCCTACTAGAGTTGATTTGCCCATAAATTAAATTAACTGACTGACTTGCTTGTGTGACTTATTTTGGGGAAACATTCTTAAATGCTTAATTTCTTCTATACATGTAATATGTTCTATATATGTTATATATAACTGTTACATGATGGTTTACATGTGTTGTAATTCTTCTCTAATAAAAAATAATAATTCTTCTTTTAGTTGATCATAGCCGGGTTAAACTGACCTTAAAAACTCCCCCACAAGATTCAGACTACATCAATGCAAACTTTATTAAGGTATGTGTTACTATCTTAACAGTTCTTAAATTATTCTTAAGCTTTTATTTCATATCAGTGTAGTTTTAATATTATAGTCTGAGATAAGATTTAAAGCTGCGAGGAAAGATTTCCTTTTATTGTGACTTGAATAGATTTGCACGTGTGATACCATTTATAAAGCAATTTTTTTTTAAGTTGTAATATTATTCTAAGTGTAAGTATAATATAAAATGCATTAAAGTGACGGGCAACCAAATTGGTGTTTCATACTATAGGAAAATTCAGATGTGATTGTTTTAACAGTTGATAGTGCTAAAAATGCCAGATTTTAAGACATGCTGGTTTTAGAGATCATAAATGAGGCATTTGAAAAATTGTGTATGTTAATGCACACTTGTTGCTCTTCACAGCCGAAGTGTGACAACAGAATTATATCTAACATTCTTAAAGACAAGCCAGTTTGGCAAAAAGCCTATAACACGTTTGTTTCAAAGTGTGAATATCTTGGACTTGAAAAGCTGAATGTAAATGTCTTCAAGCTTTATATAAAACAATTTTTTTTTTAATTTTGATTTTTGAAATATGATATTACTGGGAGGGGGGAACTTAAATTTGTTGGTTTGGGCAGAAAGATTTTCAAATTTTAATCATTAAATATTTGAGTAACAAAAAAAAAATGCAGAATTAAAGGGAATCTTAAGAATCTGAACATAAAGAAATGTATTTTCTGTTAGACTCTCTGGCAGCACATGAGCTATTACAGTCTTGGGCTCTCTTGAAATCACCAGCTAATTCCCTCTAATATAAATGGGACTCATATTTCATATTTACCCTTCCTGTTGTATAAAAAAAAGATAGTCTAATATTACATGATTATAACCTAAAGACTTTTTTATTCAGCGCAGATAAATTTTCCTTATAAACATTTATGGTTTCTTTGTGCAATCCTAGGGAGTACATGGGCCAAAAGCATATGTTGCTACCCAGGGACCATTAGCAAACACAGTAATAGACTTCTGGAGGATGATATGGGAGTACAATGTTGCTGTAAGTACCGACTTACAAACCAACATCGGGTATTACCTTATTTCATGGCACAGTGATTGTGTATCTTTTGCCTGAGCTGACTATTATTACAAAAAATGTTGACAGTGATTTAGTCCATTTACTTCTCAAATACTGTTTTTGTACTTTAAATAGCATTCTATAGATCATTAATATTATTTATTCTATTAGATAATGGAAATTTAAAGTAATAATTTTATTGGATTTGAAATCATGCCTATTTATGAATAGGTTGATGTGTGATTACACCTCCACTGCAGGAGACCTTACAATTCTGATTTAATGTGGACTGATGAAATTGGGTACAGAAGCAGCATGTGAAACAAACAACAAGAAAATGCTGACCTTTCTATTTATGCTAATTTGGGGTTACTTATTGGTTTAAATATTCTATATCTGTTTAAACACCTATTGTCAGGAGGTACTGAATTTCAACAGTACTTAAAAGTTATGTTCAACAAATTATTTATGAAAATATTTTTTTGCTTTATCAGACATGTAAATCATGGTTAGTTTTTGTAACAAATAGGTTACCTGTTGGTGCATTTTTATTGTGCTATTTTCATTAAGTATCTGAAATAATTTCACTTAAGAAATCTGATTCTTCTACTTTAAATGGTCTATGTCATTTTAGGCAAATATAGCTGTGTGTTTCTTCTGGTCTGAGACTTTACAGTCAGGCTGAATAAATAAATGAGGTATTTGTACAGGATTACAGTGAATTCAAATTAAGTGGCCTTAAAATGTTGTATTAATGTGGTAGATTATTTTGTGCAGAGTAAGACTTGGATATTATCTTAAAATGAAAAGAAGCATGAAGTAGCAGGTAGGAAAATAGTATTAATTAGTTTCTTCAGTAGCAACCAATTAAGAAGTATCAGTATCTGCCTAGATAAAAGGCAACATTGAAGTGTTGGTGAATTTACTTGATCTGAAACCAACTAACTGAGCATTTCTTTTGTCTTTTCAGATAATTGTAATGGCCTGTCGAGAATTTGAAATGGGAAGGGTATGTATGTACTAAATACAAGACTTAAACGAGCATTGCCCATGCAGGGCAATATGCCAATACCTGCAAAGCTTCATATGCCAAATCCATAGCTGTAAAACTAATCTGCCAAATTGAATGAGAATGCCTATCCTTATATTTGTATGTGTTAATGTACACATAATGAATATGACTGCTTTTCTTAGCTCCATTTATAGTGTTACATTATTACTTAGGTGTCATCTCAGTGGAATACATGTTTGTATACAGAACCATACTGATGGTCTGTTTCTGGTCATGTCATGTGGAAAAAAGTCTTGCTCTTTATGGGATGTAGGCCAACTGTCCAAATCCGGAGTCCTTCTGAATTTCCTGTCGATTGATACAGCTGCAAAAACAATCTATCTTTTAAATCTCTCTGCTATATTCCTACATTCTTTCCTGAGAAGTGAAAAAAAGAAAAAAAGTGGTCCAGAATTGTGAACCCCAAACTTTCATAAAAACTAAATTATCTCTCATTGCTTCCCTCTATGACGTGTGCTTGCAGGAGTCATGAATTTCACATCCTAGTTTACAAAGTGTCTTTTGGCTGTATTTATTGGTCATCTGTTCTTGTGTTTGTTTTTTTGGTTGTTTTTTTGTATCCGAAAGAAAAGACATTTTACTATCTTAAAAGAAGTCCAGCAAGGCACCAGTGAGCATGTGTTAAGGAATAAAAGAGAGAATAAGTCATTTGAGATTATAATTTTGAGTTCTCTGTTTCTGTTAATCATAATTTTTCAGTACAACACATAAATTAGGATTTTTTGCTTCAACAGAAAAAATGTGAACGTTACTGGCCTCTGTATGGAGAAGCAGCTGTAACTTTTGGACCATTTCGTGTTTCTTGTGTAAGTATAAAGCTCTAATTAATTTTGAAGGATTTAATGCTTTTGTAACTTACAAAATGTTTGTTGAATAGTTATTTTATTACAAAACAAATGCTTTTTTTTTTTAAGTGTTTGGTACCAAATTTTACACAAAGACTCTGAAATGAATGCAATAGAAAGCACTGTGTATCTCAGCTGTGTGGTTTTTTGAATCCTCCACAATTGTGTTTTTTGTTCTGTGGTGGTGGGTTTTTTTAAAAGCTTGGTTTTGTATCTTTTTATAAATCATTTTTGTAGCTTTATATGATGTAGTTTTGAATGTCTGTACCATACTCAACACATCAAATAATATTCATGCAGTTGTTTCTCTCTGTTATGACTTGTGCGCTCTGGATGTACATGCAAAATGAAAGTAAGACTGGAAAAGGTTATTTTCCTTTAAGTTACGTAAAATTAATTAGCATAAATAAGGAAAATGGAAACTAAACTCATAATTTTTTAAAACTTTTTTCATTGGTAACAGATACAGGTTTATTTGAGAATACTTTCTTTGTTTCTATTGTTGCTTTTAAAATGAAAACACGAATAGTAGATCCCCATGAGGTCTGAATCTTTTCCGGGAGAATTCCCAGGTAGTAACTGTCAAATAAGCTATAATTCCAGAAAGGAGGAGAAAAACTGAACATTTGCATTGCATGTTGTGTCAATGTTATCAGGAGTTCTGATCTGTGAGCACAACTACTAGAGCCTCTTCCAGGTTTGATACTTGCTCTTAAATGATAATATAAGGATTACTGGCAGAGTAATGGGCAGGAAGGGGGACTGTGGATATCTCCTACATCAAGCACAGCAGGGAATTGAACGTAACAATTCTTTTGGTACCTGCCATCTCAGCATCACAGAAGAGTATACCCTGATGAGGGTTTTCTGGTCATCTTTCCTTGGTACAGAAAGCTGAGTAGTAAGAGAGTCATGGTGCGGTGACTATTTCACAAAAGGGGACCACTTATGTAGCAGAGATTCACTTCATGATTTGTGAGGTTTTCAGGGTGTGGGTGAGGAAATAGTGTGTGGGAGCGTAGCCACCAAAACCAATATGGTCAGCATTCCCTAGGTGTGGGATGGTGTCTGGTTGCCTTTGTACACTCCTGTTTGTGTGTCTTTATTCCTTCCTGCTTTAAACACATTTGTGGTCTGTTTGACTTCTGGTTCTTGGAGTTGTGGTCACGTCAGCAGGCCTTCACTTCTAGGTGATGCCAAGGGCCATCCAGTCTATTGCATTGTGTTCAATGGCAGCCTAATTATTTAAGGGAAGAGAATAGAAATAAAATAGAAAAGAGACTTCTGTAATTGAGTGCTGGCCCTGGATTATCAATATTTTATAATACAGGGGATGATAAATTTAACAATTTTTTGGGGGGTTGGTTTTTGTCACTTCTTATTTCTGACATTCACATTATTGTGTTGTTGGAAGAAAACACTTCCTTGTGTCTTCGTTTTTAATCTTGCTACCTTGTAGTTCAATCAGGTTCCATTATGTTCTATTAGTTGCTATTAGAGTATGAAACCTGGCATTAAAGTGTTGAGTTCAACCATCGTCAGTGTAAATGATCTCACTGTGAACTTCTTACACTGGAATTCATGATCGGCCTTAACTGTTCACTTATTCTAAAACAGTGGAATTGATCCATTCCAAATTGATCTCAAAACTGGTTTTTTTTGTTGCCATAACTCAATATTACATGGATTTTGACAGGAACTGCTACTATTTTCTAGCTGAAGATCTTTAAGGTATTCAGAAAGAGGTAGCTGCCAGTTTATCAAGCTATTCTTAATCCTACTTTGAAACAGCTGAGTTTTGGGTTTTAGTTACATCCTACAACCCACGTATTGATCTTCCTTTCCAATTTGTTACTGTTTTCTCATGTTTAGGAAGCTGAGCAAGCAAGAACAGATTACTTCATTAGAACATTATTACTTGAATTTCAAAATGTAAGTATATGATCACTTCTGGTCTCAACTTTTAATGATGGTTCAAAGGTCTCTAAAATGATACAATGGAGGAAACTCATGAAAGTATCTTCACTTTTTTAGGTGCTGACTCTGTATGTGTGTAAATCATCAAGTTTAGAAGTGGTATTAAAAGCTTAGTATATAAGAAAGAGAGTAGTGAAGCTCTTTACTTGTTTTATGTATGTTCTTGGTTAGCCAAAGGTATGTGATGGTCTTCAATAGCATGTTTTAACAGCCAGAAAGCTTCTGTCACCCTAGAAGAATTTCGCTGTTTACCCCAACTGAAAATATGATGACAAACTGAATCGAACTTGTCAAAAGACACTGTTTCCTCTAGTTAGCTTCTTTTTTAGTAAAGTATGTGTACTTGTTAGAATTTGCCCTATATTTTCATTTATTGTCAAGAGGGTTTTACAGTGTTGAAAGGTTGATGCCCATTCATATACTTGTACTGTCAAGTAAAAATAAAGCAAAAACGACAACATCTTAGTGATTTATTTTTTCCCAGAGTTTTACCTTACAAAAAGTTGATTTTTGGGGGAATTGAAATAGATACGAAAAATATAGTATGTTCTTGATTAAATTGAGTTGCGTTGTATTGTGAAAATTGTCATATTTCAAATGAATAAAAGCATTTGCACTCTTATGTAAGTGTTAAGAATGAGTGATTTAAGCCTTTCTTGCAAACTTATGCTTAAATGTCAGATTTGAGATGATTATCTATTTTTCTGAAAAGCAACTGTCAGTAAATAAAAATAAGTGTAGAGCTGTCCTGCAAAAACATGGAGGTTGACAGTCTATTTCACAGAATACCTGTCATTTTAATTGACATCCTGTGTTAAGAAAGGATTTATTACAGATTAGTTTCATTTATGGTTATGTTTTTTTTAGCAGTGTTTTGTTACCTTTCAACAACTGATGTCACAACAATTTTGAAAAGTTTAATCATGAGGGTGTAATTTTGGGGGATAACTTGTGTCTGCAGTAGCCTTCTAGGTGCTTGAAGTGCCATGCATGAGCTTAGTCAGTTGATTTCTGTTAATGTGTCCTGACATTGCTGTGAAATTTTATAGATAGCAGAAATTAGCTGTGTAATAACTGGATTTCACAACATTTATTGAAATGGTGCACTTAAGCAGAACAGAAAAGAACCCCCAAAACAACCTACGGAAACTGTAGGTAATTTATATTTTGCTTGCGTATACTATACATACAAGTTGTGTTCAACTACTTGACTTCCATGAGTTCTGTACCTGTTTTTTCCATGGGATGCCTGTGTACTACATAAAAACTAAGAAGTAACAAAAATCTATAGTTTGCACTATGCTTTTGATCTTGGCAAAGAGCCCAAAGTTTATGTTCCTTTGAGGAGTAATGTAATGGAAGGGCTTAATGAAAGATGTTGATGTTCAACATACACAGCTGACAAAATGGTATTTCTTCAGCCTTACCTAGCAAATTTGCTTCAGGATTTCTGTGAGCACACATTTTGCTAATGAATTACAGCCTTTTCATCTCCTTTGAAGAATCCCAAGTGTAAACTTGAAGTGGGGAGGAAATTATATATAGGACAATATCCTTTTAAGTTCATTTTCTGGTTTTCCAGAAGAATGAAGAGTTTTGTCACTTCTGGGAAATGTTCAGTGGAGTATTATACAAAATACTATGCAAAAGAATTTAAAATTTATACAAATATACAAAGTTATTGTAGGTTATAGGAGGAAAACCAGCTTGAGTGAAACTTGAAAATTATTTTAAGCTAAAACACCAGGTTCTTTCTTAAAAGATTACAGTAAGAAAAGGACTATGAAGGTTCCTTTTAATTTTTAATTTCCATATAAAAAACATAAATTCAGAAAATTTTTCTTCTGACAGTTCTGCTGAAGTGAAAAAAAAAAAAATCACTTTTTATCTCTTTAAATGTAATTAAGTGAAAGTTCTTTGTGGACCTTAATAGGCAGCAGTACCTTTTTTCCTCCCTACTGATGATGTTGGTTTTACATAATAAGTTTGTTTTTTAAAATTATTTTAGTAGGCTAAATTTCTCTTGTTTTTTTAGCTACAGCACTTCCATGGCTCTGACAAAAGTAAGGCACCAAAAATAGTTGGTTTAATTTGAAGGTGATATAAATTTCCATGCTCAAAAGGCCCACTACTTTGCTTTTCAGTTAATTAAACATAAGGTAGTATAGGTCTTAAACTTGGAACCTCTAATGTTGATTAAAAAAATCCATATGCTTCTCTCGTACATTACTTTGAGGGTATAGTAGAATCCAGAGGTGTGACAGCAGCACAGAAAGGTGCAGTAGGACTAACTGTACTGCGGATGGTTTGGGTAATGATGAGGAAGGGCATTCAATTTTTCAAGAATTCAGGTACCTGAGGAACTAGGCTGTTGCAAAACCTGGTTCTTATATTGTCCTTAGTATTACTGTAGCATAAGCTAACTAGGATAAAAGTGCACCTACTGTTGTTGCAAGCGTGATCCATATTTAGATATGGCCTGAGTTATTTCTCTCACTTTCTTAATTTCTCTCTGTGTGTGTGCATGTACATGTGCACACATACTTTTATTTTGGAACGTGACAAAAGAAAACAACAACAGAAACCCTCCATTTTTTTTCCAATGTAAGTTACTGGAGTATGATGGAAAAGAACCTTTCCCAGTGGTCTTTCCCTTTTTTTTCTCCCTTTCAAAGCTTAAGACTGTAAGGACAGAGAATCTTTTAACAGTGCAATGTTGTGGGTCTTTTAACTCTTAGACGGGGCTTCTGTGAACTGTCCCATGGTGCTTTCTTCTGTGCATTAGCAGCGCTCAAAAAATACTACTTCAGAATTTTCCTTTTGTTTTTCTGAGTGGTACAATATATAAGTCTTTTAATGCAGTAAATGGCTTTGGTTATCCATGCGTGATCATGCAAAAAATGTACTACTTATTTCATACAGACTCCTAAAATACGTATTATCACTAACACCTTTCTCTTTCCCTTAGGAGACTCGTAGTGTCTATCAATTTCATTATGTTAACTGGCCTGACCATGATGTCCCTTCATCATTTGATTCTATTCTGGACATGATCAGCTTGATGAGAGAATACCAGGAACACGAAGATGTACCCATTTGTATACACTGCAGGTATCAAATATATTTATTTTTTAAGTTTATATACTTTTCTTTGAAATCTAGACTTTTAGTATGAGATGCACTAGTCTGATTCTAAATCACAACGTTATTTATTTTAGCCTTCTAAAAAGGATTATTTCCTCATGTCATAACTCTGCTTAAAATCATACAGTCTTCATTGTCTTAAAATTCATGCCACAGTGAAATTTTGCTTCTATTTCAGTATAAGATAGACTATCAATCAGAAGAGAATTAGTCATTGAAAGAGAAACTGTTTTGCAATTTATTAAGGCATTTAAATCCTCATTAGGACAAAACAGACTTTGAGGATCATTGCAAATCATGATGCTAAATAGATATGATGCTGGAAAATAGATATGATACTAAATCAGAAAAATGTGGGAAGTCTTTAAACTTGTTCTATTCTGCCATTTAATGTATCTATCATTAAACTTGGACAAAACCCCTACTGTTGAAGCAGTGGTAACTGGGAATAGTATGATGAAAGAAGCAATAAAAATGTCAACATTGAAGCATCTTTCCTGATTACAGTTCCAATTGGCTATGAAAAACTTGCATTAAAAACTTCAATGCTCCCATTTTGCACTGCTTTTTTTTGATTTTAAGACACTGTAGTGTCAGGTTGAGTGAGCTTAAAATTATAGTTGAGGGGTTTTAATACAGGGTTTTCATGTTGACTCTGGAAATCTAGAGCTTATGTCTTTTTGACAAATAAAAGAATTTCTAACATACCTAACTGTTTATGTTCATAGTGCAGGGTGTGGAAGAACAGGAGCCATCTGTGCCATAGATTATACATGGAATTTGCTTAAAGCTGGGGTAAGGAATATTAAGGGAAGAAATTATGTGGCATTCTGTCATTTCATAACAGTGATCCATTGAGCTCCCAAATGTTCTAAGATAGTTAAATGTTTAAGACATCCCAGAACTCTTGACGTGTTGGATGTTTAGTTTCACTGCATTCCTGATTTAGTATGACCTTACTGTCCATTCACAGCAAGTTTTTATCTAAAGAAAAAATTACTGCAGATTCTAAATATTTTTAAAATATATTTTAATATAAAGTGATTTTGAATTCAGTTTTTCAATGTGTCTGCTTCATCTTGCAGCTCCTAAAGCCTGATATTTCAGATATACAGGAATAACTTCATTCTGGGGATTTTAGGTTGTGAAGCATCATTAATGTTGCAGTGTCACATTAATGCTTTCGTTGGATGTCTCATTTTCATTGAAATGCTCTCATCAGATCTAAATCAAATGTTTAAAACCAGTTCTGGAAAGGAATTTCTTTTTAAAAGAAAACTTGAATAGCTGCAATGTGGAGAGAACAGATTGGTTTTACCTAGAAAAGTTAAAAATACTTTTTGATGTCGAACAGCTCTTGTACTGGTGTTCTCACAAACAGTTGTGTCATTATAACTGACTTCCTTCTATATTTCAGAAAATACCTGAAGAATTCAATGTATTTAATTTAATACAGGAAATGAGGACACAAAGGCATTCTGCAGTGCAGACAAAGGTATAGCTTGTTTTACAATGAATCTTTATCATATGATAACATACCATCATTCTTTGTAAAGACCTCATGTGCTGATTTTTCTCTGGTAACCTACTATAGGAGCAGTATGAACTTGTCCATCGAGCCATAGCACAACTGTTTGAAAAGCAACTGCAAAAATACGAAAGTTGTGCAGACTGGAAGATTGCAGACGGCGTGGTATGTGACTTTCCCACATAAGTTTCTATGAGCTGTAGCTGTTAGATTCTGATCAATATTTTTCTGTGAAGTCTAGTTTTTGCAGTTCGGTGTTTAATAGTCTTAAGGCATGTACAGAACTTACTTGAACTACAAGTGTTTTTTGTTGCATAGAGACAATTAGCCTGTACTCAACTCACACTGAGGACTTGGTTGTCAAAGTTGAGTCAGATAATTAAAGGAGTATTTACCGTGTATATCACGTCTAATTGCAATGGGGGAAGCAGTAGAAAGAATTCTGATTTGTATGAAATGCAGGACTCTAACTCAGTATTTAAGTTGCAAAATAGACCCTTACCTTGGAGAGGTGGCAGTAGTTGACAGCTGATCTGTTGCTTTGATTGGCAGTACCTACCTCAATTCTGATATATTGGCAGCAAAAGAAACTTTGTCTAAGCCTGATCTTCTGCAAATTGCTTGTTAATCAGTATTATAAAGAGCATGTTAAAAATAAAACTCCAGCCTACATATACATATATTCATACATAATTAAAAAAAATAAATGCACATATGTGTATGTGTATATACATGGAGTATATCTGATATGTGTTTAGCTTAAACTCTTGAACAGGAAAAACTTCATTGAAGTTCTCTCTTTTTCCTTCCCTCTCAATATGGTGTTGGGTGAAGTTTTAAACCAGTAGATCAGCAATTTGAGACATGGATGTTGCTTGCTGTTTTGTGCTGCCTTGGTTTTGGACCAACACAGCCTTGATGTAGTTTAGCAGGACTGGCAATGAATGATCTTATTAAGTTCTCATATTGTGTTGGAAGTACTGTTTGCATTGGAACAGATTGGGGGAAAGAAAAATAAGTTAAAAATGCCTTTGTCAGGGAGCTTCACGCTCTACTCTTCTAATAGAGGGAGGGGGAAACCTTGGAAAAATAGTACTCTTCATTTGTAATCACAATATTTGAGGATTTTTCTGTCTTTCCCCTTCCAATTTCACATTCTCTAGGCTTTTTCCTTTTCCTTGGAGAGGAAAGGTAGCCTTTCTTGGCTTCTACTTGGCAGTATGTGAAAAATGGCTTTTTGGATCAATGTATTCTTTCTGTCCTCCACAGTCCAGAACCGTACCACCATTTATCCCTGGACTACATTTTGTTTATTTGGTAATTTTATCTGTCCCTTCAGTATCTAATTGGTGTAGGCTCTATAGCTCTCTAGAGGGTGTATGATTAGTATCTTCAGGACATTCTGGAAGCAATTTAAAATTTGCTTTTATTAATAGGCATGCCTTTAATTTTAAGGGTTTAGCTCTTCTATGCTGTGCTTTCTAGGAAGTCTAAACCATTTTTATTTCTTGGAAAAAGGCATATACCCTTCTTTTAACTCCTAAGAATTTATATCAGTTTATGCAATAGTTCTGTTGTCTTAGTCATGACAAGAAACTTTATGGACTAAATGCCATATGGATAGGGCAGGCTGTTATAACTTTTCATAGGTTTGATATTTTACCTAGCTTGTCTGTGAATTTTCATTTTATTTTTGAGGAATGTCCATGACAGAGTTTGGAATGTGCGGGTTTACTAGATTTGTACAGAAGCGATTCCTAATTACTTGAGTTTTGGTCATAAAATAATAGGCAGATCAGTCTACTCTATTTTCTAGTTATTTGACTTTGGTCTGACCAAGTCTGCACTCTTAGACAGAATCAAAAATATCTCATATTTACATATATTCCAGAACATCTGAATAAGGAGATGACATAGTGTGCTGATATTATGTCTGTAACAAAGGCAAGTGCTATCTGTAAAGAGTTGTGTATTTCATGAGATTTGAGTGACTAAGTAGTGAAGTGAGCAATTACATTATGGATAGGTAATGTGCTTGGGGATGAGACAGGGAGAAATCCCAACCTGAATATGCAATGATGGAGTGCGAGTTTTGATTGGAAGTGATCTTAATTGCAATCAATAAATTGTGAAGGAAATTGAATTTTAGCAATTATTTGGAAACTAATAAAAGCAGGGAATGTACTGCTTATCTCAAAAGCATATTACAGAATTACAGTGATGAGTGGTGTTCCTCACGGGTCGGTACTGGGAGCGGTGCTGTTTAATATCTTTGTCAGCGTTATGGACAGTGGAAGTTTGCTGACAACACCAAGCTGTGTGGCACAGTTGACACGCTGGAGGGAAGGGATGCCATCCAGAGGGACCCGGACAGGCTTGAGAGGTGGGCCCATGCCAACATCATAAAGTTCAACAAGGCCAAGTGCAGAGTCCTGCACCTGGATCACAACAATCCCAGGCACAAATACAGCTTGGATGGAGAGTGGATTGGGAGCAGCCCTGAGGAGAAGGACTTGGGGGTGTTGACTGATAAGAAGCTTAATGCGAGCCAGCAATGTGCGCTGGCAGCCTAGAAAGCCAACCACATTCTGGGCTGCATTGAAAGAAGTGTGGCCAGCAGGTCAGGGAAGGTGATTCTGCCCACCTACTCTGCTCTAGTGAGACCCTCACCTGGAGTACTGTGTCCAGCTTTGGAGCTCCCAACATAAGAAGCACATGGACCTGTTCTAAGAGGTCCAGAGGAAGGCAATGAAGATGATCAGAGGCCTGGAGCACCTCTCCTGTGAGGACAGGTTGAGAGAGTCGGGATTGTTCAGCCTGGAGAAGATGAAGGCTTCAGGGAGATCTTGTAGCAGCCTTTCAGTATTTAAAGGGGGCCACAGGAGAGATAGGGAGGGATTCACTGGCAGGGAGCGTAGCGATAGGACGAGGGGCAAGAGTTTTAAATTGAAACAGGGGAGATTTAGATTAGATATTAAGAAGAATTTCTTTACTGTGAGGGTGGTGAGTCACTGGAACAGGTTGCCAACAGAAATGATAGATGCCCCCTTCCCTGAAAGTATTCATGGCCATGTTGGATGGGGCTTTGAGCAACCTGGTCTAGTGGGAGGCATCCCTGCCCATGGCAGGGGGGTTGGAGCTAGATGGTCTTTATAGTCCCTTCCAAATTTAAATAGTCTATGATTCTATGAATTCAAGAAGTTTGGTCAATGATCAAAATTGTCAGAAGGGTCCATCTAAAGAACAACTATATAGAGCTGGAAAAGAAATGGCTTAGAGTAGAAATGACGTAGGCTAAGTAAAGGTTGAAAACTGACTTCTATTAACCTTTTTTAAAGGTTATTAATGAGACCTGGCAGACAATATAAAAGGATGTAGTTCTTCATGCAACATGAATCTGCAGAGGTCCTTGCAGCTGAAAGCCTGTAGCTTTGAGGTGAATATCTCATCATCTTGGAATCTTCTTCCATGAATTTGCCCAAACTATGACATTCCAGAGTTGCAAATGGTTGGAGAATGTCCTAGGGAAGGATCCCTGCCTGCTCTTTCCTTACTCTTCCCTGTAAGTTCCCTTTTGGTCACTGCTGGAAACAGGGCAAAACGAGTCTTGTAGTCTGACTAGATACAGCCTTTTTCATTAGGAAATTATGCTCTTTCATATTGTATCTTGAATGTTTCTGCAGGAGGGTTGAGGAAAAGTGTCTTCTACATAAAGAATTCCTGTGTCTACAAAATTTGTTGCTTAAAAACAAATTCGCTTAGGAAATTTGCCTTCAGGGAATTGGCTTGGCCTCTGTTCAGGTTGTGTGAGGTAGAAGACTTACTTTGTATTTTATAAGTCCAGTTAAGTATCTAGTTGTACCTTTAACCTAATTCTCAAAATTTTGAGGCTCACATGAGACAGTGTTTTTGCTATTCTGAAAAAGGTTCCTTTTTTCCTTGGAAGGTATTAGGTAGCACCTATTGTGTGTAATATCAGCTTTTCCCCAGAAACGTTGTCCTTTTTTAACTGAGATACATCCCAGAATGTTTGTTTGCCCTTTGAAAGGAAACAAACCCTGATGGAGAAAGTTTTCAAATAACTTCAGTATATATAATGTAATATCCTGAAGTTCCTTCCCAGATCTTACTCTGCCTGCAGATGCTATGGCAAATGTGAAATCATGTATGCGTGAAGGGTTTTAATTATGTTCAGTGGAAACAATTCCAAATAAAAAAAGATGTCTACTTTGAGAATATTACTATCAGTTATATAGAGGTTACTACTGAAGTGAAGAGGAAATTTTCTTTCATCTTTCATTTATTATATACTAATAGTACTCTGAAGCACTGGAGTACTCTTAAGGTTGGTTTCACGGTTTTGTTGTCCAATTGCATTTCCCATGTCAAGCAGTGTTTGAGATGAATTGAGTTACCTAAGCTTTGTAAGCAGTGTGTGCCAGTAACATCACAGTGAAAAGCTAATCTGATTGGCAACAAGTAGCAGTATTCAGAGGGAAGTAGCTTAGACACAATCCTGAACGTGTGTTCCTGTGAACTTGCCAGCTTTGCCCTGCTGGAAACAATACTGTAAAAAGTCAACAGAAAAACCACATGCAGTCTTTGAAAATAGACTTACAATAGGGTGAGAATTTATAGTAGAATTTTGCAGAAGGATTCAAAACCACCTAGAAAATGCACATATGATATAGTATAATGTAGTAATTGTGTACTCTTGACATAGTTCTATACAATACATATTGTGAATGTGTAGTACTATAAATGTGTTTAAAATAGTGCTAAGTATGTAAATGAATTATACAAAGGAAAGCTTTTTTCAGATATAAGATTTCCATTTATCAGATGGACTGGCTTTCAGCAGTGCAGATTTCAGGACAAAGATGGAATTGCTGCTCAGGAGAATTTTTTTCTGATATGAAAGGACTCGGCTGCTAAATTTGATAATCGGATGTTCTGTGTGTAGAAAAAGGAAAATTGATTAAAAGACAAACAATAAGTTTACTATCTCTTGAAAAGTATTTCTTGTTGAATTTTGCCTGTTGACAATAACAAGCATGTTGCAGGATTGCAAGTTCTTGTTTTACCCACATCCACTAATAGAAGCTTGTATTCATAAACACTTTTTCCAAAATAAGCCATTGCTGGCGCTCTCAAGTATTTCTTGCATTCATCCTGTAAAAGTGACAGAATTCTGTTGCTGCACTTGACTGGACTTTTAGAAGCTGTGGAGAAATTGGCTGCTATAAGAAGAATGTTGATGTTCAAAACGTTAGTGGTTTGGAAACTCTAAGTGAAAAGACTTTGCTGTTCAAATTCTCTTTGCTGTTTTGCAGCTTGGAAAGTGATTTTTGGCCATTGTAGCATTCCAAAAAAATCATATGTCTTCAGAGACATTTATCTTGTTGCCAATGCTTGGAAACTTATATTTAATCTGAATCACTTGAGTGTATCATTTCAGTCTGAAGTATTTCTCTTTTTATCTACTGATGCTCTGTGGTTCCCATGCTGCTTTGTGATAAGGGCAAAAGGAACGTCTCGATTCCTTTTAAGGAAAACCATGAGATTACTCCTGGAAAAGTCTTTGCAGTAAATTTGCTGGTACTTTACCAGTACAGAAAGCTTCTGAATTACATTAAATGTTTCCACTGTGAGTTCCAAAAGGAAATTATGCATTGCAATTCCTGGGCAAGAGGTTTTGAATTGTAGGCAATTCCTATGAAATACCAATCTAAAACTGTTATCCTCCATTTGCTCAAAGTTAGTGACAGCTCTGGTGATTGAAACATTGGAGGAAGTAGGTGGGGAAAAGGTCCACCCTTGGGAGATGATAGCACAGTTTAGGTCACCTTAGCAAGTTGAATTCAGACACTGCACCTGCCATGAGAATTCCTTGTTCCTCTGCATTACCATAGGAACATGAGTTATTCTCCGTTGTTGGAGACTGGATGTAATCTACACTTCTAAGTATTTGACTCTATGGTCTTTTCATTTGTTAATGTAGTCTTTCATAAATAGATATACACACATTTTATATATATAATTCCTAAATTCCTAGAAATTCCTATATATATAATTTCTAGAAATTCCTAAAAATGTGCATTTTCACTTGATTTGAGTAACTTCTCCCTCAAATCAACAAGGACATTGGAACTCTTGAACTGTTCAGCCATTGATGCACATAGAGGTAAAGGTTGGGGAAAGCTATTATTTTGGTTACCCACATGTTGTTAATGCCTCTGTTTTCTTATAGTGAGAAGCCTGCCACAATGGTATAGGTATCTTCTGTAAGAAAACAAGACACTGCACAGAACACTTAACTTACTCAAGTGCATGTTTGTTAATCCATTTTTTTCTTTTAAATAGTTTTATATGATGACCCTTTTGAACTACGTATGTTGTTCTGCGTTTTCTAAGCTGATGCTTTCAAAAATTGTATTTTGCCTGAGAATGCAACATCTGTCTAGAGAAGCAAGAGTGTGTTGCCTGATGCCAGTAAGCTGTGATTAGAAAGGCTGGGAGGCTTTTTCTTAATACTGCCATCTGCTCTCCTCAATGGATGAGGTCATTGAGATACCACACATTGACTTTTACAGTTGAGCTTCCTCTGTTCTGCTCCATGCTACTTGTTCTACATGTTTGTCCATTCATTTATTTTAATATATGACAGAAGGGAAAATGTGTGAGTCGGTATCACTCAAGGGTGCTCAAAATACTAACCAGTATTTGTCTCTTGCGACGCAGAACTGAGAACAAGTAACAGTCTTGCTCCAAGAGCTCAGCAAACATTATTTCTTCAGTTAAAAATAAAACAGATCCAGTAGTACCTTTGAAGTAAAAATCCGTCACTATCTGGGGAATAAGTTATTAAAAGTAAATGAAACCTTCACAGAAACATCAGTCTTAGCTAATTAGGCAAAGTAGCAAAGTACCTCTTTTTTTGGTGACAATAACTCTTGTAACATTCTCGCTTCTGGTTTAATGCACTGGAACTGAGTGAACTGATCCTGGTATTAATTAATTAATTAATATTAGGTATTAAAATACCTAATGCAGAAGTGAAAGATTTCAAACATATCTGCCTGAATCTTTCCCAGTGTATGAAACTGGGATAACCACTAACTTCTGGGGTTGAATTTAAAAGTACCATTTTATGTTTGTGTTTTGTTGTTTGATTTTTCTTCATTTTTTAAAGAAATTATTTTTGTAAACTCTCTATGGTTGCGTATGCACTTCAGAACTTGAGTTTATACACATTTTTGCAAGGTATATCCGTATGTTTTATTACTAGTAGCAAAAATGGCACTGCCTCTTCAGCTACTTCTGCCTGTCTCACCTAGAAACAGCTATTGTTGTATACATTGAGTTTAAAGAAACTTTGACATATGTTGGCTTCTTTAATGGACTTTTCCTTCCGCCTGGGAGAAAAGCATATCTTAGTAAACATTCTGTTCACAAACACTTCAACTTGCAAACATAGAAGGACAGGGATGCAGCTGCTGGTTTGTTTTCTGGACAAGTTAGTCCACACCACAGCCAACAGGCACACCCTTTCCCTTGCCAGTGCCTTTTAGAAAACTGAGCACATAAATAAGAAATCTGTTTCTCAAAACAACATTCCTGGCAGAACAGGACTGGAATACTTTTCTGATCTGTTGCAGGATGGAGGAGTTGGTAGCAGGAGGGAGGAACTCTTCCTGTGGAGTCTCACTCTGTAATACTCTCTGCCTTGTGAAATTTGGATGTGCTGTGGTGCTGACACAAGGCGAACAGCCCATTCTGTTCTTAGGATGCAGTTACATTAATTTCTAGCTCTAGTTGCTAGATTAAGGGGGAGCTTCTTAGTACAATATCAATGCATGTAGTGCTATCCATAGTAATGACTACATAGAGGAGAGACTCCGAGTTTACTTTGCCCAACTCAGGGAAGCAGTGAGGAACGTGACACAACCACTGAACAGAAAACAGAATTACTGCGGTGGTCACTGTGAGCCTCAGCATCTTTTGCACCAATTTTAGAATAGTATTGTGCCTGATGGGGGGCACGTGTGTTAAGTACAATCTGTACAGTCACCTGATGTCAAAAAGCTGGAAATTGGTTTTTTTGTGTATTTGAGAGGAGGCTGGTAGAGGGGTTCCATGTCCCATGGTAATATTTCATTCCATTGATGATGGGGGAAGGGGGGGGGGGGGGGAAGTTTTGGTTGTTTGTTTTTTGGTTTTTTTTTTTAAATTAGTATGCCTGAGATAGTTCACAGATTATTTTTTTTTTTTAAAGTTCTTTGAGTCCTTAATGTTTTCAGTAAGTCATGGAAATCTGACAAAGGACTTAAAAGGGTACCTTTGTTCCTAGATAATATAATGAGGTTTATGGATCAAGCATGACATTCATAATGCTTTCTTTTCTTTTTTTTTTTTTTTAATATTTCATTAGTCATTTTTTTCTTTCTACTTTTTTGGACAGTGAATTTTTGGACATTGAATTTTATGTCTTGATAGCACTTCTTGCTGAGAATGATTGTTAAGGTATTGTTGATTCAGGAAATCTCTGAAGGTGTTTGACTGGCAACCCATGTTGGTTATTAAGAAGCTGGAATAATGCAAACCCCAGTACATTAAGTGTATTAAAACTTAGTTCACAGTACACTTCACTTTGAGAGCTGACCAATGGATAATAATCCTAGTTTGGTGAGGTACAGCACAATCAGTTGACCTGATATGGCTATTAGTTTTTTATGCATTACCCCAGGAAAACTAAAAATCATTGTTACTAGAAGTAACAGAGATTTGTGTCTGGAGTCCCCAACATAAGAAGGACATGGACCTGTTGGAGCAGGTTCAGAGGAGGGCCACAAAGATGATCAGAGGGCTGAGCCACCTCTTCTGGGGAGACAGGCTGAAAGAGCTGGGGTTGTTCAGCCTGGAGAAAGATCCAGGGAAACTTGTTGTGGTTATTCAGTATTTAAAGGGGGCTTATAAGAAAGATGGAGACAAACTTTACAGCAGGACCTGTTGCAGAAAGACAAGAGGTAATGATTTTAAACTGGAAGAGGGTAGATTTAGACTAGATAGGAGGAAGAAACTTTTTACAATGAGGGTGGTGAAGCACTAAAACAGGTTGCCCAGGGAAGGGATAGATGCTCCATCCCTGGAGGTGTTCAAGGCCAGACTGGAGGGGGTTTTGAGCAGCCTAATCTAGTTGAAGATGTCCCTGTTCCTTGCAGGGGGGTTTGGACTAGATGCCCTTTAAACATCCCTTCCATCCTAAACTATTTTATGATTCTATGAAAACCAACAGCCTTCATTGACTGTAATGGGAGCTTCAGTTGTGGTCATCTACATGTAAGTGGCTTTTATCTGGTAATTGAATCTCACTCCAAAAAAAACTTGATAGTTGCAGCTAGGACAATGAACTTGCTGTGCAGTTTGCCTGAAAGGGCTAACACAAGCCATTGATACAACATTGAACAACAGGACATTTGGGCTGGAGTACTTCTGAGATATCATATTGGACAGCTAGTTAATGGGGGGGGTTAGTGAAGAACAATAAGAAAGATTAAAAGATTCAATTTTTTTCTTCAGAAGAAAAGCTTCACTTAGTACACTCAGGAACACAATTTGATAATGGACTCTTCACACTAGCAGACAGTGATGTGTTGTTTTAAGACTAGTCATGGAAATTAAAAACATGTAACTAATGAATCTAGATTCAAGTAAGGGTAGTTAGCTGTCAAGATAACTTAGTTATGGTTTATCTTCCAAAGCTGAAAATGCTTACCAGATTCAAAAACAACCATCACTTTTGAAGCAGAAATTAACGGTGAATTCCCTTTTGTCTTGTAAGACCAGAGGTCAGTCTCTGTCACTGAGTCGGAACAGATAGGCTGGCAGGTAGAGAGTCCTGTTGCATGAACCTGGTATTGGGCTTTGAAGTATATTATGCGGATTTGAGATGTTTGTGGTTACTTTTTTAAAATTTCTTTTCAAAAGAAAACCTATCTAAGAAAAGGTTTGAGGTAAAGTATATATTAAGCTCAAGATAACACTAAGATCCTCTCGATTTTGTTGGATCTTTGTGGCATGTGTATGGAAATGGTGTATTAGCTTTAGACTCTTGCATGTTCTGGTTTAGTTTTTATACATAGACATTTATATGTATTTGTACTGAGTCTGGCTGGGGTGTGGAGTTAGTATTCTTCATAGCTGCTCTTGGGGTGCTGTGCTTTAGATTTGTCACCAAAACAATGCTGATGACACACTAATGTTCCAGCTCTTGCTGAACAGTGTTTGCACAGTGTCAGCTCTGCCTCTGCCCTCCCAGAGTAAGAAATAGGCTGGGGGTGGAGTGCAAGAGCCTGGGAGCGGAGACACGGCAGTCAGACTGCCTGAACCAACCAAAGAGAGATTCGGTAACAGCTGTAACGTCGTGCTCAGCAATGAAGAGTGAAAAGAGTGGGGTTTAGTGACGTTAGCAATCTTTTGCTCAGGAACTGGCTGAGCAAAGGTCTGCTGGTGGGAAGTGGTGAGTGATTGCTTTTGCATCATTTGTTTTTCTTTCTCTCTTCTCCCACTTCTCTTTTGCTTACTAAACAATTTTCTCTTGACGTGCAAGTTTTCTTGCCTTTCCTTTTCCCCCTCCCAGGGCAGGGGTAGGAAGTGAGTGAATGAGTGCCTTTGTGGTGCTTAGCTGTTGCCAGGGTTAACCCACAACTGTATTTTATATGTATGTAAATGTGTATGGGTACATTTATTTATAAATGTATATGTCTGTCTCTCATATTTATGGTCTTCCTAAAATGAAATATAAATCTTCATGCTTTGCTGAGCAAGTTAAAATTCATTGCATGCGAATGGAAGATGATTTGAAAATGTCTTAGAACAATGTGTAAATTCTTATACATTTATCAATTTACAATATCTGAAATTCTCATTTTCTTACTGCACGTATCAGCTTTACAGCCATGAATGAAAACTTTTTCTTTTAATCAGGATGAAAATAATACAGAGAATGCTGTCAGTTCTTCAGATGCTGAGAAACAGGATTCTCCTCCACCAAAGCCTCCACGGACCCGCAGGTAGTTAACTATGTTAATATACTCTTTTAAGATGACAGATCGACATGCTTCATGTAAAAAGTAGAATAAAACTGCTGACACTATGAAGACTTTTAAGATGCAAATATTTTTCTATTTAAAAACAGAAATACACAGCAATAAAAGTCTTGTAATTGAGTCTCTAAATATAAGCTTTAATATCTTTGTGAAATCTGTTTGAATATACCAATCTTACCATGACTACACATGAGTAGATAAGCATACTTCTTTTGTAGTCAGACACGTTAGATCTGCCTGTGCTCTAATTCTGCTAGGTGAATAGGAGCAAAACATACTTCAAAATAGGCTCAAATAATGACTGAACCCTCATTTTTGGAGGCAAAACCGTAATGAAACATCAGTTTAGTCAAGAAAATGTTACCTTGCAGAGAAGTGCTGCTATTGACTAGAGTATGCCAACAAAATGCTGTTCTTGCCAAGAAGAAAAATTGTTTTTGCCAATCTTTTTATTCAATAGAAGACAAAATCCTATGTAGCTCTTAAAATACATAGACTTGACTTTAAGGAAGCCAAAAGTAAATCTGCACTAACAGATTCATCTGCCTAAAATGGGTTAGAGACCTAAAGAAGCAACTCCCCTGAAGTACGTGCCCAAGTTCCCTAGCTACTTTCTAGAAGGCTTGTAGGGACCTTTGGCAGATGACCTTGCCTGTGCTACACTGTCTGTAGTTAAATACACATTTAAGGTAAGCACTTACTTGGGTTTCCTAAAGTTGTAGAATGATGTAAGAAACCACCAGCTAGTTAATATTCTTGCATAACATTAGTCATGTAAGGAAAGTAGTTTTACTGCTTTAAATGTAACCAAACTGGAGTAGAGTAATGTCAGGTCAGTAGTGGGAATTCCTGTTCATTTGGTACTTTAATGGTAGAAGATGAGAATTAACCACTTCTTTGCAGTACTACATTTGGTGGGGTACAGAATAATGTGGTAAAGTGAGCCCATTTTTGAGAGACTAGCAAGATGACTACAGCGATTACACAATAAAATGTATTTTAACTTGTACATTTTCTAGGTTTGATATAGGCGGAGGTTTAAATATGTGCATATGTAGGTAGAAAATACAATTGGACGTGGCCTTTTGAAAATTGGTGACTCTGAATGGGTAGCAGCATGTGTGTGTATTCAGTATTGCAACATTATCTTCTTGTCGCAGGAATAAACCTGGTTTAAAACTGGGTATGGCAGTGTTCCACTTGGCTATCAACTAGTAAGATGGACCAGATCTGGGATATTGCATGTGATTCTAACACCCATTCTAATGAGGATATTGGAGAACTAAGGCTCCGGGGAGACCTTATAATGGCCTTTCAATATCTGAAGGGAGCCTGCAAAAGAGCCAGAGAGGGACTCTTTACAAGGAAGTGTAGTGACAGGACAAAGGGCAGGTTGCCCAGGGAAGTTGTGGATGCCCCATCCCTAGAGGTGTTCAAGACCAAGCTGGATGGGGCTTTGATTAACCTGCTCTAGTGAGAGGTGTCCCTGCTCATGGCAGGGGCATTGGAACTCGATGATCTTTAAGGTCTCTTCCAACCCAAACCACTCTATGATTCTAACTACCATAAACGGACTTATTGCTCTACTTCTTTAGTGGTCCATGGTTGGCATTTACAATAAGATAACTTTGGAAATAATGTATGATAACAACCATTAATGATACGGTAGGAAAAAAAATATGAGTAGCTGTTTTATGAGTAGCATCAGTTATGTGAAGCCAGAAGTTAGAGGAGAATATGACATGGAAAGAGAGATGTGGAAATGAGCCGGGTTCTTTTGCAAACAAATGACATGGTTTGTGCTAGGTAGCTAATAATTTTTACCTTATTTAGATTGATGGTAATTGATTTTATTTAATTATGTAGATTAAGGTGATGACACAGGAATCTGTTACTCTGTGTTCATGATGAGTTCTAGGTTCTTGAAGCTTAGATATGATTTCTGTCCAATATGTTGTTTCCCTATTAGAGTTGCTTGACATAATCTTAGGTGTAACTAGGTTTTTATCTTTTTTTACATATTCATGTAATAATATATGCATAATTCATGTTTTAGCACACAGCTGTTCTGTCTTATCTGCATTGCATTGTTCTTTACTTGCTGCATTAAGTTAAAATCTTTTAATCTCTCTTAAAATCATTTTTGGTCCCACTTCCATGAACTCATACTTTCCCCTCTGCCAGTACTGGCAGGAAGATTGGTTCCTTAAAGGTGAATAAATGGAAGCTTTTATCAGAGCTGTTGTCTTTCAGATGAAGATTATTTTTGATCAACAATTAATTACGCCCCTCACAGAAGACAGTTCTGAGGAAACACTTTATTTGCTATTAGTCTCATCTGCTCAGAATACCTGTTAATGAGCATGGTTTTTCTTGATGTGGGAGGTAATTTTACAAATCCACAGTCTGATCCAGTCAGGACTCAGAGCCAGGTTTTGTGTGTTGTGGATGTTCTGGCATAGGTTCACATCCTTTTCCTGGGGAGGATGGGAGAGCAGAATCCTTGAAAGATTCTAATTTGATTCCCGTAAGGAGAAGGAAACTGTTAAACATGGTATATCTCCTTATTGCATCTGTAGCTCTTTTCCCCAAACCATTCTCTTACCACTTTTTTTCATGTTCCTTGCATTATTTTTCTCGACATGACTGACTAAAAATACCTTGGTACAACCATTTTAAGTGTTTGTCTACATCTTTTCTGTAGTGAATGTTTTCAAGTGGTGTCTGAGAGTCATTGCCTTTACTGATAAATTCACCTTCAGTAGGTACTCTGAAGTAATCTAGTTTAACCCACATTTTAGTTAGATTTAGAAGTTTTGCTGGGAATGTAAAATATGTCGTTCAGTAACATTTTTAGGTTGCCAGCCATGTGTGTACTTGAGTTGTGCGTGTACTGTCTCTGAAGAAGTTATAAGTTGCTAAAGTTAATATTTTTTAAAATGAATAAGGCTTTTAAATTTTTTATATGCTGTGTTGTAGTTGGCTTTAGAGTGTGTAATTAGTAAAGCAACTGTCTTTTTTAAGGGAAGTTTAACAGTTGCTTTTTTTCCCAAAGCAGAAGGGATTAGGGTGACTAATACCAAACAGTGCTGCGTCCCAGCTTGGTTTCAGGAGAATGTACCTGAGGTGATCCTGACTGAGCAGGAGGAGAATTGGTTGAAATCTCTTGACCTCAGTCTTCTGTGTTGCTGTCAGACCAAGCTATGTTTGCTTAGATGATAATGATTATGATTCATGTGAGTTGTTTTCTGATGGCCCTGAAGCTGTTTGCTGGATGAGATGGTGACATCTCCTCTACAGCCCTTTTCAGTGGCTAAACACACCGTAAATTGTACAATTTTTCTAGAAAGGTGGCTTTCTTGCCTGTCTCTTCTCTTGTTTGTCACAGGATCATAGGACAGGCCATCTCTGTATTACCTTTAATTTTGTAGAACTTTTCCTCTTAACACGTAGCTAGTATCAAGTTAACTCTCGTGTCTGTTTGAAGTAAGGATGAGATGCCACTGAAAACTCTGCCATATAAGATAGGAAGCTTATTCAGAGGAATAGAGGGATAATTAATCCTTTTAGTGTTTGCCTTGGCCTGGGGATGTCTTGTGGTAAGTGTGCTACAAAGTATAACTTTTAATTGTTCTTTTCCTAGGCTGTGTTTGTCTGTCTCTTGGAAGTTACAAATATCTTTAGGCTATTCATAGTAAATCAATATTAAATTGAAATTTTGTTTACTTTTGTTACCTCATCATGAAGCATCTAACCGTACCTGTTTGCAGAGGTTCTAGAGTTGTATTGCCTTCCAACCTTTGGTCACCTTGTAATGCTTTAATGTAATTCATATTTGCTGTACAATATGCTAATGTAGTCATTTAGATTAATGTCTATCTGCATTTGAATGACAACATTTAAAACAATTCAAATAATATTACTCCTTGATTGTTATGAAGGTAAACAAGAACAATTCATGAGTGCATACATCAGCACCTTGTTCTAGAAATTGCTTGGCTTTGCAGTTTCTAATCACTTCTGAAAGTCACCCTGAACTTACATTTTTCTGTTACTTTGGAGGACTTGGTGGGGTAGAAAGCGTTGGTTTAGCTTTTTTTTAGCTATTTTCAGGTTAAGGCAGGAAGAGGGCACAAGGAAGTTTTTACTCTTTTTAGATGTAAGACTGTAAAGAACCAAAGTTTTAAATTTGCAATTTAGGACTGTACATGATCTTACATGACTGTAAATTGGAGTTTTTATTTCAAATCTAAAAACAATGATGGTACTTCAGAATTCAGAGGGAGCATCTTAATACCTTTAAGGAATATTCCTTTAAGTATTTGTGTGTTTATTAGGGTATTCTAAAGTATTTGGGAAAATAATACTTTTAATCAGGCTTTGTTAGAGAAAAATCTTTAATTTTGAGTTCAAATGCAATTTGAAAGAAATGGAGAAACTGAGGCAAACTCACAAAAAGATGAGGTAACAACTTTTTTGTATGCAGTGTATTGAAGAGCTACATCCTACTGTCTGAAGGAAAAAAGGTAAAATATTATAGGCATTTAACTTTTCTTCAGATTATGCTTGGACTTCAACCTGATGACGTTAAAATACATTTCAAGGGTCTTGTTTAATTTCAAGCCCTGCAGAACCCTCTCTTTGCATCTTCTGCAAAGGTGAGATAAAAAACATTGATTGGTGTTCCTTGTTAGTTACCACTCTCTGATTTGTATGACATTAAAAAGCCAAAATCTCATGTAACTAAATTCACCAATTGGTTATTTTTATTCATTCTTTATGATTTTATATGAATTATCTGCAGTATAGTTTGTGACAGCTTCACTGAACTGCAGCTTTTCTTCCATGTGGATGGCAGTGGTTTAATGCTTCAGCCTGCTAACATCGAGTTTAATTTTCCTATTTTAATTGTAAGGGAGGATGTAGAGCTTGGTATCTATTTTTGGCTGATCATAGCAGCTGCATTCCATGACCTTGGCATCACTTTTTTTATTTGAAAATAAAACCCTACAGTATGCTGTGTAGAATAACCATGGATTACTTAAGGGTTTGTTTTTTTTTCATTTTGAACACTGGCCAAGTTTCATTTAAATCTGAACCTGTGGTGCTCTGGTCTAATAATATAGCTCTTTTCCATTGAGGCTAGGTTTTAAAGCATTCTAGAAATTTAGACTATATTGCAGAAAAAGCAAAAATAGTATTGCTGTTGCTTTATTTCAGTTTTGGGTTTTTTTCCATGTGTACGTTTTTGGTGGAAAGCTATGGGGGGTGTGTGTGTGTGTCTTTTTTTTTGACAAGTTATTGTACTTTTGTCAAGTTTTAATTAATTTTATTATGACAAATAATTTAAAAAGTATTATTACCTAATGCACGGTTTACCTTACATCTAAGAAGCAGTTAACTTTGAGGTCTTTGGCACTAAGGCACTGTATCAGCTGCGCAGGTTGTGTGGCAATAAAAATGTATGAAAAAGCTGCTTTAATCACTTAGGGAAATTCTATATACAGTTATGTATAAGGAAGTGCTGAGTTAGTGGAATTACGAGATAATCAGTATCAGTTGCATATGAAAAGACACTGGTGAGGCTGAGTTTATGACAAGGTTTTCTGTTTTTTATAGCACAGTGTGATTTTACAAATGTACTTGAGAAATGCTTGCTTTTGTAATATATAGAAGCAATGCAGAGTAAATTTAAAGGTTTAATACAGGAAAGGTTACTTCTTTTTTTCAAATGATTTGGCATTTTTTGGTTCACTGACTCTTTTGTGTCTCAGTATGCACTGTCATGAGCTTTCTATTAGTTTCCTGGTACTTTAAGTCAAGCTGTTTTTACTATACTGTCTCCTGTTGTTTGGAATAATATTAGTAGTTCATATTCAGATAATTTTCTGCCTCTGGGGGGAGAAGTGTCTATAGAGCACAGCTGTTGGAGGAAGTGCCCAAAGAAAGCATTATGCAGCAGCTCAAAATGCCCAAGATTTTCTGGCAAGAGTATTAGAAAAAGCTACTGCCAAACAAAGATCTCTTAAAGGTATACATCTCCTAATATTTCTGCTTTGAAAATAATGTTTTTGTTTCTCTTTACGATGCAGAACATGTGAAATAATAATATTGTGATGCCAGTAAAATGGAAATATTGTTACATATTCAGACAAAACCAGGAAAACCTTGGTGGCATCTATTTCCTTAAAAAAATAATAATTACATCATTATGCTATTTGAGCATCTCGTTATGTGAGGATGGAAGTTCTTCAATATTAATACAGCAAAAAATTATTTTGATAATTTCTCATTTGATCACTGTGAGCTTGCATTTAGTAGTGAAGGAATGAAATTTAACTTCAAATATAATAGGGAATATTTTAATAGCTCTATTTAGCTGCATACAAGGAAGATAATTAATCAACTTTTGGGTTGCTGACTCATGCAGTATTTCCTGATCACCAGTTCTACACATACCTCTAAGAGGGCTGTTTGTATAAGTGGGGTTCTGTTTACTAGTGAATCAAATGGAAGAGTGATTTTATTAAATAGTAATCAGTGATGAACTTCATGAATTTTGACTGGTATTATGGGCCTATAATCTTGTCGTATCTAGTTTAATGCAAACTTGCTTCTTTAGCTAATTGTAATGCTTAATGGTTTGTCTGTACTAGATAAGAAATTTATTTTGCTCATTGAGTGTATGACTCTGGGTCAGGAAAATGAGGTCAATGAGGGGAAAAAGCTCATTTTCAGTAGGAGGATTTAGTGGAGATTACTGATGAGCATTGCTGCTGGTAAAGAGGGCATGTAATCATTTATCCAAGTGAACACTCTCTGACTCTCTCTGTCCCTTTGTCTCTCCCCGGAACAGAGAATAGAGATATCCAAGGTAAATACTCATGTTTTCCTTAGTGTGTATTAAGCTGAGTTGATTTTTTTGACTCAGTTTACCTTTACTGATTCAAGCAAACAACTTATTCTCAAGCTCTTTCATTTTTCAAGAGCGTCTAAAGGCAAACCAGTTCCCAAATTAATTTCAATTAAGTCAATTGGATATGCTCTGTATTCCTCCTGTCTCAATGTAAAGCAAAATAGCGGTATCTAAGCCCAGGTTGGGGAGGAAGAGAAGGAATTTGAGGCCCAGCCCTTTGTGAGAGGAGTTAGACAGGCAGAGAATGGAAGAAGGCACATGGGAGAATTGCGGGGGGGTGGATTTTTCCAGATACAAACATAATTTGTAGAATATCATTTGGAAGCTGGAGAGCTTGCAAGTTTTTAGTGGGTGGGAACGTTCATAAACTGAAAATCAAAACAGTTCTCTTTGGTATGGAATCCCTTGTATGAGGATTTTGGTTACCCAGCCCGTACTGCTAGAGCTTGGCACTAATAAAATCACAAGGATGAAACTCACTCTGTAGTCTATCCCAAGATAGGTATGCTTTAAATATTGTAGAAGATTCAAGCGTGAGGCTTTTTTTACATGGGTTATGATAGTCTCAAGAATTTGAACTGGCAAAGTCCTTTTCAGGCCTCGCTTGCAAGCCGGGGAGCTAATAGTATAGCTTTGATTTTGTTTGTGCTGTGACATGCAGACATGCTTTTCACTCCTGAATAGACAGTCAGGAATTCTTGTGCAGTTGTGTGGTCTTTCACCTTGTTCCCTATAACTCTTAAAGCCAAGCCTACTGTTGGCTTTATTTCAGTGTAACGCAAACAGCATGTTTGATGGGTTTTCTTTGACTTAAATAATGCCTGTAGGGAAGAGGTAGTAGTTGAGTTTTGTAACTGTTGGATTATTTTTATTTATTTGTCTGTCATGCTCTCCAGTAATCTTTTTGAAAATATGATCAAGATTTGAATCACTCTTGCTGCTTCTCTCGCTGTCTGACAAAGCTAGTTGGGTGTATGTGAGCAGTATGAGAAGAAACCTCACCATGGATTGCTGGATAATGCAGTACTGAAAGGATGCAGAGGATAACTCAGTACTCTGCAGTATACTTACAAGCCTTTCTACTTGTTTTTTTTTACCTTCATACTTTCTTATTAATGTTGGCTGAGAAGGAGGAAGATTCTTTGGCCTATAGAGTTATGTCACTAGACCATGTTCTCTCAAGTAAAAAGGCTTTTTCAAACTTAACAGGAGCAACAAGAGAAAGATGGAGAGTTTTCTTGGAAAGCCAAATGCCTTAATTAACAAGTGCAGGAGACCAATGCTGGCCTTTGTCAGTCTTCAGAGTGAAGTGGTTGATTTATCAAATTTCAGAATGTTTGTTGTAACGTATTTATGTTTTCTAGTTGTCGAAGATGTGATAAAAGCAAGCCTTTTCTTTGGTCTCCTCTGTCCATGGCTCTAAACAGTCTTGTTAATCTTTTGGGAATAGTGACAGCCTTTCTCTGTCTAGGAAGTTGTCTGATTACAAAGGCATTGAAAGACATGCCTCTTATTTCTGATTGTCTTATATGTGTTGACTGACTGCAGATCCAGCTGACATTTCTTGGAGCTCCCCTGCGGTTGTTGAAATTTTATTGGGCTTATGTTAGGCTTTGTATTTCAGACTGGGCTTCCTCTGAAAGATTTGTAGGAACAAGACAAATGATGATGGAGTTGGATGTTTTCGGGCTGTTCCGTGTTGAATGGCAACCTGTATTTGGATGCCAGATCTCACCTGTGATTTCTGAAGGTGTAGTTTCATTGTGTAGCTGAGAGATGTTTTTTCCCTTCACAGAATCTGTCAAGTCTCTAAAATATAAATACTTTTCCATTCTCATTCTTCATCTGAGTTAGTATTGTATGATTAACTATTACTGGATGTTTCATTTAAATAGCCTGAAAGCACAGGGCCTGGGGAATATAATCTGCATGTCATCCTGCTGGTCCTTACAGCATGAGAGTTGTTACTGGCACACCTTCTTCCAACCCTGCCAGGCAAGCTGTGTTCTCCCAGGTTTTACACAAACGGAGCAGGAGAATACTGCCACAGTGATCTGTCATCTAGCAGGTGGTAAGAGTTTTTGCCTTTTTGGAAGCCTCTGCTTTCTGGCTTTTGGTGTGTAGCCTTGAATTTATTTGCAAATAAGAGTATTTCACAAGAATGCTGTGAACGCTCCTCTGAATAGGTTCAATTCTTCAGGTTTTTTGGATCGTGAAAGGAAGGTATAATCTAAGGTCTACCAGTGACTTTACTTCCAAGGGAAGACAATGTCCTGCTATAACCTTATCTCAAAGGGAAGTATCCAAGTCTGATGCAGAGCTGCATTTTGGGTGATTTCTGGTGACTCTGACATAGATTATTAAAAAAAAAAAGAAAAAAAGAAAGTATACAAGGATTCGGTTGACTTCTGCTTGTTCAAGGCTATTTTGGTGCCGGGACCACCTGAATTCATCAGTGAAGAGACTCTGTGACCCTAAGGACTGTCTGTTCCCCTAACACAGGAATGAGAGCATCTGTCTTCTAAATATTAGTCTTGGACATTGTGTGCTGGGCTGTGTAGAGGGTTTATTAGTTCCCATGAAGGACGTCTCTGCCAAAAGCAGGAAGTGATCTGAGCCTTGTACATAAAATGCATTGGTTCTGCAGCTCAAGCATGTGGCCAAATCATACTCCTGTGCAAACCATAGCCCGTTGTGCTTTGATTTACTTGCCTGGATTGAAAGTATAATTTCTTCACACGTTCTTCATTGTGTTTCTGTTCCTGTCACGCATTTGTATTGCACCTCAGTTATCACCCTGCTATTAGTCTTATCTAATGAAAAGAAATATTTTTGAAAATGCCTAATTCCTGTTTGTAGACAAGTCGGTTGTGCAAAATGTTTGTGGTCAAATATTCTACATTTAATCTGAAAGTAAATTGACCGTATGCCTGAAGAGCTTCTCTTTTTAAGTAGCTTAAGATGAGCTGTAATAAAAAGTGCCATGGTCTCACTAATACACACTGTAATTTGGATCATATATTCTACTGTGAGTGGTTTGAGTGGTTTTTATACAGTGTGTACCTTGTGTCAGCTAAATTTGGTTTGCATCATTAGTCTTACAACTATGGAAAAATTATGAAATACATAAATAAAAAAAATACCATGTCCTCTTGGACATGTGCTGGAAAATTAAAATAAGGGAAGATATTTGGTATTAAGCAGGCTGTAAGGTTTTTTTTTAAGAATTTTTTCATGGCTTTATTGAAACCTTACTTCCTGATGTCTAGTTCCTTTGAGCCCTTCTTACAAAAGAAGAAAGCAAAAAAAAAAATATATATACTGAAATCCTGCCACAAGAGGGCCTTTCTTACAGAGACTTTGAAAAAATGCTTCTGGGAAAGGATGTGAGCAATCTTTGAACTATCAGTGAGGATTAGTTGTGGGCTGAATGCGCGTCTTTGTGATGCTCTGAAAGGCATTTTGAGTGTGTTGACTTAGTTTTTGCCTGCCCCATTAGTCATATTTTATAACCATTGTCTGTATGCAGTGGAAGCACTGCTTGGAGTTCAGTATCGGTATGAAAGCATTACTGCTGCAGAGACAGATGGAGAGATAGCTAAAATCCACAGAAAACTTGAACAGTTTTGGCTTTTTTTTTTTTTGCAGTTGCCTTGTAGAAGGAGATGCTAAAGAAGAAATCTTGCAGCCCCCAGAGCCTCAGCCAGTACCACCAATCTTAACACCGTCTCCCCCATCAGCTTACCCAACGGTCACGACTGTGTGGCAGGACAATGACAGATACCATCCAAAGCCAGTTTTGCACATGGTTTCATCAGAGCATTCAACAGACCTCAACGAGAATTACAATAAGTCAACAGAACATTCAGGGAAGAACGAACCCAGTGAACGGGCAGAGAAAAGGCTGGAGCGCAACTTAAGTTTTGAAATCAAGAAGGTACCTCTTCAGGAGGGACCACGAAGCTTTGATGGGAACTCCCTGTTGAACAGAGGACATGCAATTAAAATAAAGTCTGTGCCATCCTGTGTAATTGATAAGAGCTTTAAGCCACAGGAACAGATTTCAGGGGATTCATTTGTAGCTGCTTCTCAAAACTCATGTGTGGAATGCAGCGTGCCACAGACTAGCACAGCCTTAATACCTTCACCGGAAAGTCTGCAGAGTCAGCAGGTTTCTGGTACTCCACCAAGACCAGATCGTCTGCCTCTGACAGAAAAGGGACATGCCACGTGGTCACTGCATGGGCCTGAAAATGCACTGCGTACGTCAGTGTCTGAAGACATGTCTTCAGACCTCTTGTGTCATGGTGTTAAAACTCTCTCTCTGGTATCAAACACCACAGTTGAACACCCTTCCAGCGATAATGTTGATCATACTCCTCTATCTGTTCGAGCACCCCTCTGTTTTACTAATCCTCTTCATTCAGATGATTCTGACACAGACGAGATGAACTTTGGAGCCATGAGCAAAAGTGCATCTAATGTTTCAACCGCAAGTGCCACAGTTTCTGCTGCCACTAATACTGAAAACATTTCTGCCAGAAAAGTGTTGCCAATGTCTATTGCTAGGCAAGACTTAACAGCAGTAACATGTTCCGAAGATGGCAAAGGTAGGTCTCATTGTGGTTCAGAAGCGCTACTCTTTAAGCTGGTCACATCTGTACAGTTGGACAACAGTCGTTTCTTTAGAATGTAATTTTCTAAATGAAAATGTAGGCAGAGTAGTGTGGCAACTTCTTTCTTCCAGTTTTTGGTTTGCACCTGAGTTACACCTCTGCTAGCACCTCTGCTACAAGGTACTACAGACCTTGGTAAGCTGCTTCAAAAGCTTTATTGCAAGGTACGAGTGCATTCTTGATTGCAGGTTTCTCCAGTATTGGTTGGCACACTTTTTTTCTCTGCATCACATTTCATAGAATTGTCTATAATAATGCCAGTTTTGGTATTCAAAGTATTTTAAACAGTCTTGTCCCAACACACGTCAAATTTGTGCTTAGTGGTTGATATGCTAGTCCTAAATCAGTCTTTGAAGTTGCTCGTTGTTTGGCTTCTGCATTTTGATAGCATTGTAAATATTTAGCCTTGCTTTAGCCATTTTATATTCAGGTTGCAGGTCCTTGTCTCAGACTCAAGAATACAGGGTTAGATGGCCTTGCACCAGTCATCCTAACCCATGTTTTATAGTGGCTTTTTCTTTTTCCTACTCATTGAGGACTCTTCTGACTGGAGCTGGGGATGTGGGGAGAGTCATCAATGAAGCTTGCCTGTGAACTTACCAGCACCCCAGTTGCTTAACTGCAACTGTTGGTGTGCATGATCTTATCGCATAATTAAATCCTCTTTTTAATTCAAATGAAGTGAAAAGTAGTTGTACCCTGAGGTTAAAAAAAAAATCAAAGCAGCAACCACCCCACAACAATAAAAAACCCCAAACTTAAAGCAAGTGCATACTCCATAGTGATCTTATTTGCTGGTTTTATTCATAAGTAAAGGTTTTCTTATGCTGTATAGTGAACTTGAGATGGATCAGGTCTCAGAGAAGGCACTTTGAACGCACTTTTGCTTGAAACGTGATGGAGCTGCTGTCCCTGCTGCTGGCACGTTGGCAGGGCAACTTCGCCACTTCATTAGTGAAACACGTCTTCCTGTGTAGAATACAATCATCAGATGAGACTTCTTATGGTAGCAGCTACTTTGAGGTGTTTTAAACCTTTAATTTCTACTCCAGATTCCTGAGCAGGCCGAAGCATGGCTTGTGCTGCCAGAACAGCTTGCATAATATGCTCCTGAGAGGCGAGACCGGGGCAGAATGTGTTACTGGCAACGATAGCCGACTCCTCTAGCTCCTGTTTACCCTTCTGGCTAGTAAACCTTGCAGTAGGCTATTTAACTGGCTTGTATCAATGGTGTGGAAGCCAGCCTGGGTGGGACTTGAGATGGACTTGGGAAATAAAACTGAGACTTGGGCTTTTAGAGAAGTGGCTAATGTGGGGCTTCCCTAGAACTTACTGCTCTAGGCGCAGGCCTGAAGAGCAGCGTTGCTTTATGTCCTCACACCATGCCATCAGCTGTGCTGTATCGGCTTTGGAAGCAAGTAGGGCTGGAGATGCTTAAGAAAAATAAAAATCGCTGCTCGC
Organism: Gallinago jamesoni; assembly: GCA_025769975.1. Lineage (NCBI taxonomy): Eukaryota > Metazoa > Chordata > Aves > Charadriiformes > Scolopacidae > Gallinago > Gallinago jamesoni. The sequence continues at coordinate 13,285,286 of JAOQGH010000001.1, read as the reverse complement.
CAGCAGTAAGTTCTTGTCTCGGCACAGCTGAAGAACTCATGTGTGTTTTCAGCATCTTCATACCGTGGTTCGGGAGCTTCATCAGAGGTTCGGTTGGTAGGCACCAACTGTGCGTGTCTGACAGCATCTGCCGAAGAAACCAATGCGTTGCTCTGAGCTGCTCTTTCTTGCAGGGGCTGCAAATAGACATGTAATGAACTGCAATAAAATTACAATAGCTACTGTGGCCTCAGTTACTGGCCAGTTACTTGTTTGAGAAGGAAATGATACCACTCCAGTGCAGGCTGGTAATGCTGCTTGTATTGTGTCGCTGAAAGAATGAAGAAAATGTATTCATTGGAGTCACTGAGGTTTTTCTTTCTCCAAATGATTTAGACTGAAAGTGTATTTTGCTTTTCTTTCTTGCATCATATCCAAACTGGTTCTTAACCTCTTAATGTGAAGATAGTGTTCTTAACACAGGGTTACTCCCAAGGTGTTAGCATGGTAAAACAAAATGGTTTATAACATTTAGAGCAAACTTTCCTTTTGCTTTAAATTTCATACCAAGTTTAGGATGGTCTCACTTATCAAAAGATCAACTTCTAAAAATCTAGGAGGAAAATTTAAGTGTGTGTTTTAACTTATTTTAAATATCATGCTTGATTTAGATGCTGATACTAGTGAAGATTCCTCTCCCCCGCTCCCAGAAAGAACACCAGAATCATTCGTATTAGCAAGTGAACAGAGTGAGTCTTTAATGTTTTGTGATAATCGGGGGTAAAATGTGGGATGCATTTCAGTATTGTGTTTGAATGCCCCTGCTTTTTGGGTACCCTTAAAGTGTTAGAGCAAATTGTAAAATGGAGTGAAATCTAGTGTGTAGAATGGCTTATCTCGAGGTTTAACTTCCATGAGCCCCTGAACACAGTCAAATTATTTCTCACTTCTGGCTAGGCGTGCTGTTACGTGAGTTTTTAGTATATTGGAGGCTTCAGTGTTGTTTTTAGTGGAGCTGGTTTTCAATCTGAGGAGTATGGAAATGAGATACCGTGGGGAAATGCAATACGGTTGGGGAATTCCCCAGCTATTTTAGGAAGTTTCCTGCTGCCTCCCAGGTAGGGAATGGAAAAACATGTGAAGGGTGCTTATCTGATTCTCCTTTCCTGGGCAAAGGAAACATGATGACGTTTCATACTCTACTTTATCTAGTGAGCCCAGTTTATTATAAGCCCAGTTTATTTAAGTTTAACAGTTTGCTCTTTGTCTGTATTGAAAGGGTAACTGATAAAGAAAACTGACACTTAAAAATTATGTGCTTTTATCTTCATATTTAATTCAAGACAGTAATGGAATAATAAAAAACCCTAATTTAAATGAAATGATGAATTAGGTTGATGTTTGGTATCTTTCCAGAAACTTACTGGTGGTGTAGTTATTTACTGAGGCTTTTGTTTAGTGTCACTTCGTGAAACTTTCAATATTTTTTTTGCCAAAGTACTTAATATAGGTATTTTCAGCATAAAAACATTGACGTTTTGTAAATATGTTCCTTGAGCATCATAAGCGTAGGTAGTTCAGAGTGAAAGCAGTCCTTTGTTTGGATATTATGGACTCACTTCTTTCCTGTGAATACAAAAGAAACAAAGCTTTTTTTTTCTTTAAAAAAAAAAAAATCTTTTGGGATCACTAAACCCACTTCAATTTTGATTGTTTTTGCATGATGTCAGTCAAGGACAGGTATGGCTGTCCTGAGTTGTATGGTTTCTTTACTGAGTATGTCGTTTTCAGATCTACATAGCTGGTATAACAAAATTTTTCAAACATTATTGAAAAAGAAGCTAATCTTCCTATTCTTAGGAACACCCAAAAGAAGGAAATGAACATCCACAATGCAAACACTGCAGTCTTCTGTTTTGAATTATGTTTGGAGTCTTCCCTTATCTTGAAAGTTACTCATGTAAAGAGAGATTCATGTTTCTACAAGCATATAATTTTTAAAAGTTGCTTTGTAGCACCTTTCTAATGCTGTGTCCGCATCATGGAGAGAACTCAAGTATGTTGAGTTTGATTTAATTTTTCCTAGGCACGCCCTTGCCGAAGCCAGTTGTGATTGCACAATCGGAATGGAGCATATTACGTGATCAGCATCTCCCCGAACAGCCAGTCTCTACAGTAAGTGTAAGGAGACAAGTCTGTACGAATCAGTCAGTTGTAATTTGGTTGGGAGCGACAAAAAGCAAAATACGTACTTGTGAGAAGTTACAGCTGCTGATCGTCTACAGCTACACGGTTTCTCCTCTGCCTGAGCTGCTGAACTGATGCTTAAGCACGTGTTTTCTTTCCAGGAAAACTACCTGATGGTCTAAGTTCGCTTTTAAAAGTCATCCTTAATATAACTTGAACTATGGCTTTAAGAGTGTAAATATGCTGCTTTTATGGAGTGTGATGTCTGCCCTTAATGGATCACAGGCTCGCTCAAGCAGGAGAAGAACTGCAGTCTCTCCTCTAACCTTCTGCCTGAGGCAGGGACTCGGACCAGGCTGCTCTGGGCTTTATCCACTTGGGTCTTGAAAACCTCCAGTGATGGAGACCCCATATCCTCTGTGGGCAACCCGTTTCATTGCCTGACAAAGGTTTTTTTCTTATATCCGTATTTCTTTTAAACAAACCCTTTTCTGCCCATCAGATAGCACTTTTTACATCATGCTACTGGTTGCTCAAAGTCGTCCAGCATAAGCAGCTGGCAAATTTTCAAAAGCACATAAATCCTCTTTATATTCATGCCTTTTATTTTGGTGCACCCCCAAAACACTTTATAGCCACCTTTACACACCACTTAAGCATTTATAAAAAAGGTAGATGTGAATTTTCAGGAACTGTAAATTAAGTATGGGAACTAAACTGCCTAATTTTGCAAATAATTTGTAATGTGACAATTTAAACCTCTTATTAAATATTAAGAATTTACTATCATTACTTTAACCACTGCAGTGAGGTGTTTCAGTGTTATAGCAAGTCAGAAATGTAGGAGCAAGTAGATATTTCTGTAGATTATGTAAATTTTTTGAAGATGTTTTCAATCATCTTAAATTTCTGGTGTTCTTTTAGTATTTTGGAAGCATTTTATAGAATTATTTAAAATATTTCTCATTAACAGGGTTTGAAAACAACTACACCTGTACTACCTGGTAAGTGATGGAAAAGATTTTTATTAATATGAAAAGGAACGTTATTTCCACTTGTTAATCTGTCCAGTAATCCCATAACAGTGGAACGTTCAACCATTTGAACTGATAAACTGTTTTGGGAATATTCTTATTTGAAGATTAGAAACTACCAGGGAGAAACTTTTCTCCTGGAAATTGACAAATATTTCATGATCTAACCTTGAACTAAATGTCTAGGTATGGTTGCTGTGAAAGCTGCTTCCAACCCACAGTGCTTTAATTTCATTGGCAAATTGCTAAAACATACAGTAGTCTTGCAACTGGCCCATCTCTCACATCAGAGTATGTTTTTCCTACTGAACAAAAATTTGTCTTGGCTTTTGCTCTGAAGATATCCAAGTATATTGTCAAAACTCTGGCATTTCTGAAAAGGCCTTCTGTTTTTAAAGCTTCTGAAATTTTCTGACGAAGCAAGTTATGAATCTAATTTAAAAATCAGTGTTGAACTTCAGGTATGCTAAAATACCAAAGACCAAAAATACATATACATTTCAATACATATTATTATAACAATATTTTTTCAGCTTAATTAGAACCTTCCCATGTTATTGCAGTAGAAATTGTAAACATTGGTAAATTAATTTCTTGAATTTCATAAAGACAGAAATAATTCCGAAATAAGTTCAGCAGTGATGTGTGTTTATATGTATATAAGTATGTTGCATATTTACCAAAGTCTTTAATTTTCCATCTTCTGAAAAGTCTTCAGTAAGAAGTGCAGTCCATCAGCTGATGTTTAACTTTGCAGCACCCAGCCTGCAGCCTTGGCTGGAAGTGTGTCTGCTGCGTATCTTCTGCATGTGCTTTAACGGGCTTGTACGGTCTGTTGGGAGCTGCATGTTAAATACCTAGTAGCCTTTTTAAAAATAAATTAGTTTTCAGAAATACTACAGATTTACTAATAGGGTGATTATACAAGTAATGCCACACAGTTACTTACCATGTCATCTTAAGCATCTTTGGTTTAGAAGGAACAGGAACAGATGTGTTTATATTGATATATTATACAGTGCTGTGAGCTCTAGCTATAAATAGGTGCTACATGGGATTTTGAATATCCATACAAACATGGAAAAAAAACATATTTGGCAAACAGGAGTGTGTCACTGTCATTGAACATCTGCTTCATAAGCAGTTTTGAAGTATGTTTTTTAAGAAATGAGAAATTGTCTGTTAAATCTTTATTTTTGTAAAGAATATTTGATGCAAGTCGTGTTTTGGACTGAGCTATACTTAAAAATAGCGTTCACACAGTGCAGATTCAAATGAATGTTACACTGAGGTATTTGTCTTTTCCAGATCATCCCGAAAGGAGCAACAAAACACCAACTGACGTTTTACCTCAGATTTCTTTTCCTGGTTCCACTGATACAAGAGGTCAAATTTCAGAATTTCCGGCAGAAGTAACAGATCTTGGTAATTACAGTTATTTCAAAACTTAATTGCTAGACAATTTAAACACAAGGTTCATTAATGTTACTAACTTTGGATAGCTGCTACTGCTGTCTCCCTGTCTTGTCTCTTCAGCGTCACCGGATGCTGAAGCTCCAGGACTGAGGGATTCAGTCATTCTTTGCTTAGTTTATTAGAGTGTATGAAATACAGAGTTAATCAAATGGCATATAATTTTGCTAGAAAACTGAAAACGTGTCAGAATACCTGAGAAAACTGCTTTGGTACACAGAGAAAGGGGAGGAAAAAAACATCAATAAACGGTGACAAAGGCTGTAATGCTGTATTTATTGAAGTATTTTCCAAGTGAGGTTTAAATAGTGAACTATAATTATATACAAATTATTCATGTGTGTATTTCCTATGGCCATGGTGCCTTCAGAACTCCTAGTGCTACGAGTCATTTTCTAGCCACAAGAATAAGCCTTTTCCGTAAGAGCTGGAGCATTTCTTACATTGATCTTTCTGACCACTGCCAACGTTTGTGAGACTGCCTCGTCCGAGGGGACAGAAGTATAAAGACATTTCTTTCCTTTAGGTTTTGGTAACCGCTGTGGAAAGCCCAGAGGACCAAGAGAGCCACCTTCAGAATGGACATGATCCAAGAACCAATGGACATACTATCCATAAATTGTACTGGAAGACTCAAGTGCCACTGAGGACTAGAAAAATAGAATTCCACTTTTTTGGGGGGCGACTAACACAGAGCAGTGTAGATCTAACTACCGAATGGTACACACTTACAGTACATCCCATGCAAAACCTTAAACATCGTTCACAGCAGTGGATTCCAGTATTACAACTTAACTTTTTGCTGGGGCCATCTACCTGCCTTATTACACTTAGGAGAAAGTATTACATATGATTTATTTTGTAACTTCAAGTATTATTGCCTTAATGTCTTTTAACCCTGTTACACGCTGCTTGTAGACATATGTTAATATAGTAATACTTTCGACAGATTGTGTTTATGGACTACTTTTTGCTAACGTTTGATTACCATGTATGCATTATTTTGTATATGTACAGGGCAAGTAAGTATATAATTTGATAAAGTTGCAATCATAAAATATTAACAGAAGATGTAAGAAATCTCTGCATGATCTAAATTTTTGTGTACCTTATTTGTAAATTATTTGCCCTGAAGTTTTAGAAAATAGTTTCTGGGGTTTTTTACGAAAAATTGCTGGACACACTCAGCCAGAATTACAGGTTAGCAGAGATAAAGATTGTAATACATTTTGTAAATTGTAAGCAAAAGGTTATTTTTATATTATATACTGTTTAATTGTCAGACCTAATTTGTTCTGGTTTTCATCTAGTCATGGAGATTCAGTAAGTGCCTTGGAACAGTATTGAATTCTCTTAGCCTGTGTATGTTACTTCAGTGTTTTGAGTTCATCTGGAATTAGATTATAAAAAAATATTTGTATGTTTCTAGTATATTTGACCTGCCAGTAAAAGAGAAACCATTCTACATAATCAACACTCCTTAGTTTTCATTTTAATGTTTCATCAGTTGCAATCTTTAGAAAATGCATCTCTCTCAACTTTCGATATAATAGGGTTTTACGGTTTTAGTATGGTGTGTTTCTAATTTGGGAAAACCAGAACACACTGGTGAAAGGACTGTTTAAATACCACTGTCTTCTCTTAAAAATGGTAAATACCATTTTTGTTGTTCAGCGACTGTGTATGTAAGAAAGCAACTTATATGAAGGTTCACATAGAGCCCTTGCAGCTACACTGTATCTTGGCAATATATTGTGTCAAGAGTTAATCCTTATAAGGATTCCTTACTTAAACTTTTCTGTAATACAATCTTTAAATTAAAGAAAGTCAAAATCTCACTATGGGTGTTTTTACTCTTAGGCAAAAAAACCTGGTTTTGGAAGCATCCTTTGCTAAACCTCAGTGAAGGATGGCAGCCTGGCTTAACTTATACATCTTGTGCTTGAACAAAATAGTGACCCTCAGGACCTTATTTTTAGTAACAAGCTTTAAAATTTCTGTCTAGCGCTAATGCCAGAGGAGTGAAGAAGAAAGCTTAGAGGAAAAACATTTATTTTAAGCAGTGAAACTATCTATTAATCTGAACTTCAGCCATGGAAACACTACATCTAATTTACTACTTGCACCTTTAGGACCTCTCTGCTAAAAGTGTGCTAATGCCCAGAGAGCAGCCCTGTTACAGCATCCAGAAGGTACGTAACTTGCAATTACTGTCTTTGACTGTGGATTAATCGCCGTGCATTTGCTACCTGTGACAGACTGCTGAGCTGCGGAACTCTTTCAGGGAGCTGTATGCACTATGAATACTTAACTTCCCATGGATATAGCTTGGCAATTATTCATTTAAAAGTAAATAATTCAGTGATGTATGCTATTTGGGATAACCTATATCAGCTGGATTCCTGCTTTGTAAACAGTTGAGACAGCTGGAATGTCCTGCAGTTGGCTGAAGGAGGTTGGCCTGAACTTTGGTCCCTTTCCCCTGCACTCAAGGTGATTAGCTCAGACTTTCACTCTCACGGACCTCCTGCAGTTCTGTAATGCCCGACGGGCTGTTACCACTGGACAGTCCAAATCAGTGTAACTTTTTGAAACAACTGTTAAATAAAAAAAGTCCTAAGTATGCTTTGGATGTACTTTCTAAGAATGACAAAAATCTGTGTACTGTATACAGGCCATGCGGTAACATTTAATTAAGGTACATCCAGGTTCCTATTTTTTTGCTTAGATTTGCATGGATTTGGGCAGTATTCCAGAGTGAGCTCATCACAGAAAGTTCTCAGCCTTTCTTTGCTTTAGTGATATGAAACTGCAGTTAAACTGTATGGATTTCTGTATCCTTTGACAAGATCCGTTTCACAACTCACTGTTGCCCGCCTACATTCATCTGAGCTTTGTATTTTCACCTCTTTTATTTCAGGTGAACTGGCAGCTTTAAGTGCAAGGTGAAACCTGCCCAATGTGGTTACTGTCTGTATCCCCGCTGTGGGTGGTACGGAGATAAGCGTGGGGCTGGGTGCTGTACGCTGGGTGTTTCACATGGTAACTTCGAAATCTTATGCAGCCCAGCAGCTTCTTCCAAACCCAGGACCTTTCTTTGCTGTGATGTATTTGTAAATTAATCTAAAGGGGTTTAGAATATTACATTAATTTGCAAATATCACTGAATACAGATCTAGACCGAGTCATTTTATATTTATTTTGAAATCAATCATGGAATAGTTTTTCCTTTTGTTTAGTTCCAGTCTTCCACGTTCCTTCAGTATTTTTCTAATATACTATTTATTAAATTGCCTCAATGTATCAGTATTGGGCAAATCATGCAGCAAATTATCACATCAAGGGAAGAGTGAGTTCTCCATGTTTTAGAAATGTAAGTACTCAAGTCTCAGAAGAAAGCTGACCTCTAATGTCACTGCTTATCTCTCTTATGCAGCATATTTTAGGTTATGTATTGATTTTGTAATTAGCTTTCTACTTTTCAGTGATTAGAGTGTTACTTTAGCATTTTTATTTCTTACTTATTGGTTAGGAAAGCCTGCTGCATTTACCTATAATTTTCCTTAAAGGAGTTTTGAACTTGGGAACTGTGCAGAACAATGAAAAATCCCAAAGAATTACCTCTGGGGTTTTGTATATTGAAATTTTGGATTTGGTTTCTTTGCAGACGAATTTCTAAAAGAATGAATGCACATCAAGTGTGACACGGTGACTGGGCATCTTGGTAACCCCATGCTGCAGGAGCAGTTGCTTTTAGGTATAGATCATATTGCCTTTAAACAGAGTCTTCTCACAATTGAACACTTAAGTATTTGCATTTGACGATTAAACTGTGTGTTTTGGGTTGTAATTCCCACTGTGCCAATAGCACTTGGTATGAAGTGGAGACTTCTGTTTTAATAAGCAGTATTCCATGTACAAATTCCATGTTTCTGATGGCATAACATTACCTCTGCTGGTTTATTTCAAGGTTGCTTAACACAATACTGTATCTCATCTACTTCATTGTGCTTCTCACATACTTGATAATACTGTGCCATGGGTGGGAAGTGGCTCCTCGTGTGTGATCCGGTGGATGTAGGAGAATTGCACAGCAATTAAAGCTTTTTTCCATCAGAGTCGAGCAGAGGCTTTGGGAAGAGCTGGGCAATGAGTGCCTCTTGGAGCATCTGCTCTTTGGTGTACCTGGGGATTGGGAAGCTGGTTGTAAGGAGGGTGGTAAAGCAGGATGGGTGTGAAGCAGAGTTGGGTTAGGGAAGCTCCATGTAGCCTGGACACTTCTGGGGCTTTTTGACCCCATGCCAGGCAGACCACCCACAATCCAGCTGTAGCCATTCATAATTACATTAACTCCTGATTAATGTAAGATGGTTAAGATGTTTGGATGACAATTGGTCAGAACAGTTGTGATTGCTGAAGCAAGGGTAAAAAGTGGAGTTTATGAATGGTATCCAGGACAAAACAATATAAAAGTTGCTTTTTCATTATTATAATTTACAGTCTGAAAATGTTCTTTCCACTGCTTAGTCACAGGAGAGAGCCGAGCCTCAGCTTTCCTGGCTGGAAGGAGGGAGTGGGTTGTCAGCGTTAAGCAGGTGATAAGCCTTGGACCGCACAGAGCACGCTGCAAACAAGAGTGTGTTTCTCCTGGTCGGATTTGGCAGCTCAGCTGGGTTAAAAGCCTGCAAACATTGGCGAGAATATCCTAATGTATAATGACCCACACATAAAGGCTTTTTTGTTATTTTTGTCTGTGCTGATTCGTACTTAAGCAGGGGAATAAAAGAGTAAAGAACTTTTGAAAATGTAATTTGAGTTTGGTAAGTGACTTGCTGGCTTCCAGAGCACTGGAGCGAGAGGGCTTGCCTGTCGCCAAGGCAGCGGGAGTAGCAGTTGGGCTGGAAAAGGGAAAAGAGTATCTCAGATCTAGTCCATGTAGTTGGATGGCACTTCTGAGTGGGAAGGACAAAAAGCCAGCACCGCTGCCCAGGAGGTGTGTTTAGGAGGGAACACAAGGAGTGCTAAAGATCAGTTTTAACCTTTAAAAACAAACAAACAAACAAAAAACAATACCAAAACCAACCAAACAAAAAACCTAAATGGAAACTCTGAACAAGTCATGTTCAGAGTAAGTAGTTATGAAAACAAATTGGCTTTATAATACAGCAAATTACTTGAAATTGATGAAGTCAAGTTTTAACACAGACTATTTCCATGATGAATATAATAGATTCATAGAATGGTTTGGGTTGGAAGGGACCTTAAAGATCATCGAGTTCCAACCCCCTGCCATGGGCAGGGACACCTCCCACTAGAGCAGGTTGCTCAAAACCCCATCCAGCCTGGCCTTGAACATCTCCAGGGAAGGGGCATCCACGACTTCCCTGGGCAACCTGTGCCAGTGCCTCACCACCCTAAATGTAAAGAATTTCTTCCCAATATCTAATCTAAATCTCACTTCTTTGAGTTTAAAACCAATTACCCCTTGTTCTATCACTACATTCCCTGATAAAAAGTCCCCGAGGCAAACCAGTGTCTTTGGGACAATAGAATGCACAGCCATAACTAGATTTTTGTTGCAGTCAGACTGAATTTCTGTGACTGGTTGATTAACTGTATGTTTAGGTTGATAACTGAAAGTGTTTTCCTCCTCCTCTCCCGTAATAGGAATATTTACAGGTCAGTAGACTGAATTGGTAATGATCGTACCTCCTTAGGTGTTCGGTGCCTGACTGAATACTGACCTGACTCACCCCGTTACCAGGAGCACAGGATCCTGCCATCGTGTCCAACAGGCTGGTAATGTGGACAGAGACTCTGTTTGTGACACTGCTGCTGCACACATGACTCCACCAGCAGCCAAAAGCAGAAGTAGCCTTGCTCAGCTCCAGGTTCCAGGGTACCCTGTTTCTTTGGATTCGGAGCCTTTTCGTGCTCTCCAAGTACCATTTTGCCTCCAAGAATGAAAAGCGGCGCCGAAGAGGCCATGCTCGAGCTCTGCTACTTGGGGGTTTATTGTTGCTGCTCTAGGTGTGACTTGGCAGTGAAAGGTCCAGTGCAGCTGGATGATGTGAATGTCCGTGAGTGTGCGCAGGGTGCAGGTGGAGCCCCGGTAGCCGGCCAGGCCAGCACAGCTTTGGGCTCTGGGTAGTCCCAGTGCCACCTTCTGACTTAGCTGGGATTGGCCCGCAGCGCTGGGGAGCTCCTCACTGTAAAGCTCCTGCCTGTGGCATAACCCCAGCACATTCAGCCAGAGAAAGAGAACCAAGCAAGAGGTGGTTGAACTAGAGAAAGAGTAGAAATGGACCTGACATGGTCCATTTGTCCAATGTCCATGTCATTGGCTGTGGACCTGTTAGAATGGGTCTGGCAGAAGGCAATGAAGAAGATCAGAGGGATGGAGCACCTCCTTTATGAGGACAGGCTGAGAGAACTGGGGTTGTTCAGCCTGGAGAAGAGAAGGCTCTGGGGAGACCTTATAGCAGCCTTTCAATACCTGAAGGGAGCCTATAGAAGAGCCAGTGTCAGGAAGTGCAGTGACAGGACAAGGGGCAATGGTTTTAAATTGGAAGAGGGGAGATTTAGATTAGATATTAGGAAGAAATTCTTTACATTTAGGGTGGTGAGGCACTGGAACAGGTTGCCCAGGGAAGTTGTGGATGCCCCTTCCCTAGAAGTCTATAAGGCCAGGCTGGATGGGGCTTTGAGCAACCTTTTCTAGTGGGAGGTGTCCCTGCTCATGGCAGGGGGGGTTGGATGATCTTTAAGGTCCCTTCCAACTCTAACCATTCTATGATTCTATGAACTGAAGATCACCTTGAAAAGGGATGTTTGAGGAGGAACAAGGAGTTACGGACTCTGGACAACACAGGCTTCATGTAACTGAGCAAATATGGGTGTGTATGCAATTGCAGGCAGCTCCCACTGCGTTTTCTCAATGCTTGAGGGAGCAGTAACATCTCAGCACTATAAACAAGCTGCACATACCACAGACCTTCACTAAAGAAGGGCCTTTCACACAATCTCAAAATGCTCTTCAAATGTTACCTGAGGAGTTGAAACAGCTTCCATGTAAGGTTATGCTGTGTGGGCTAAAAAGCAGGGCTAAATGGAAAGAATGCATTAACCAAGGACATGGCGTGGCTGGGGCAAGCCAGTGAAAGCACTCATTGGCCTCCTGGAACCCTCAGCCTATTTTAAGCCTCTTAAGATAGCTAGAAAGCCTGTAAAGTGGTTAATAACAGTCTTAGTAACATCCAGTAATAACCAGGCTCTCTCTGACATGATTTTTTCTGACTATTTCAGTGCACGCACTTAATCAAAACCCAGGTTTGTTGAGCCATCAACTAGAGCTAGAAAATAGCATTTTCCCTGCTGCCATACCATGGTATCCCCAGTCACCTTCAAGATCTGTTCCAAAAGCTGAACATCACTTCTAAGTTTGTACGTGGCAAACGCTTAGCTTTGGCAGTCTTAAAGCAGTGAGTAAATAAAATCTTGTTTGCCTGTGTGCTCGAATTTCACAGACTAAGCTTCTGAGGTATACGGTCTTTCCTCGAAATGACTTACCTGAAAACAGCTTCTGTTTTGATCTACGAAGCCATTGGCGCTGTAACAGTTGATTTCTTTTACTGCTTGACTCTTGCCTCTGAAAATACAGCGTGTCTGTGTGAAGAACTTACTGTGGTGAAGCCAAGGCAAGAAATCAGGTTCGCATTTTGGCTTAAATCCTGCAAACAGAGTTACGTGAGTAACTTCTGCGTGTAAACAGCCGCAGCCAGCTCAATGAGGCCATTCATCGGTGGAGTTAAGCGTGTGTGCTAATGTTTGCAGTTCTGGGGCCACTCCTGAGGAGAGTGGTTACTTCTGTCCTCGGCAGCGCGGCCGAGCTCCACGGATCTCAGCCAGGGAAGTGGAAGTTGTCTCTCACATCTACAGTTCCCACTTTGATCCACAGAGTTGCAGTCCTTAGTGCAAAAGATCACAGACATGTAAGAAAACTGATCTTTTGGGTAGCCAGGGCCAAAATCCCGTGGAGAGCTTGGCTGTCAAGTGAAATGAAGAGCTGGACTTGGTTCAAAGAGGATCCCATTGTTAAAACAGGGAATATCAAAGAATGTGCTAAGCTTTTCTGCTTACCGACTCTGTTCGCTCCTCACCAGATGTCTGGTGTGTGGTTCCATCCCAGTATATACTCCGTCTGCTGCATTCTGGGCTGACGCCAAAAGGACAAAAAAAAAAAAGTCAGGTTTATGAATCTGAGTATTTTAAAATCTTTTGCTATGTCTGTTTACATTTTGATTAGGTCTCTTGCTGTTTCCGCTTTTTGGAAGTGGCGTATTCGTCGCTCAGGTAAGCCTTGGGAAGCAGACACGAATCTTACAAGGAAACACAAAAGCTCTCTGGTGTCTGTTGGCCACAGCTGCTCTCCTTTTACCTTCTGCATTTCCAGAAGAGGTTCACCATTCACTGCGTATAATTTTATGGTGAATATTTAATTTGCATGTTTTATCAGCGCTGCTCAGTGCACGTCTCTCTGTAGGATTCCACTGGACACAACTGTTTTGCTGCGAGAGCAGGAAGGTTGGGTCTGGTACAGTCTGATGATAGAATGGTTAGAGCTGGAAGGGACCTTAAAGATCATCGAGTTCCAACCCCCTGCCATGGGCAGGGACACCTCCCACTACAGCAGGTTGCTCAAAGCCCCATCCAGCCTGGCCTTGAACACTTCCAACACTAATCCCATGTGCTGCTCTGGGATCTGAACGCAGTTGAATCCACCAGTGAAAGGCTGCCAATTTTGTTAAAACATAGTAGTGTAGCTTCTGATCTTCATTTCTTTAGGCACAATTAGAATCTAACATAGCCACCACCATGATCTCCATCTGGGGTTACATTTCCCCTTGATGTGAACACTCTGTACCACCAGGCCTATTTGAAAAAGCCCTGGCACAGTGATTTTTATAAAAGTTAATTAAAAAAATTACTCATAACTCAGGTCACGAGACCTGTGGGGAGTAATTTGTGAGCACTTCAAAAATGAAGTGAGTTGCCCAGGTAGAAAACCTGATCCAAAACACCTTCATAAAATACCATGGTCTGTGCTTGGAGTGTGGTAAGCAGCGAGTGTGGCGGAGTCGGGAAGAGCAAGGAGCGTGGAGCTGAGGAGGAGAGAGGTGGGAAGAGCTGAGCTGCAGCAAGGACAAGGAGGAAGCTCTCTTTGCCTGCGGGTAATAAAAGGCTGAGGTGAACTTGTTGAGCAGGTTCCCAGTTTTGTAAGATCCTCAGAAGGGCAGGAGAGGTGTGGCTGGGTAACAGGAATGCAGCACAAGGAAGACGCTTCTATTAAACAAATTGGTGGGGTTTGAGTTTCTACAAAATGTGCTATTGTATACCAGCCTTTTTGGTTTTGCCTGGTCAGGCCCCGGGCAAGACTGCTCCCCAGGGTGGAAGAAAAATTGGTGGTGGGACCTAGTAAGGATGAATTGATCCTCTTAATGTTCTGGGGTGGGTGGGAGAGGTGGAGAAATGAAGAATGACCTGTTTAGAAAGCAATCTGTTTTCAGAAGTAGATTTTGAGACCTCACAGTGACACCCGAGCAGTGGCACTTCATGAAACCGTTGCCACGTAATGAATACATGTTTATCTAAATGTTTGCTGATATGTAATCCACTGATAAGAAGGAAGCAAGGCAAGTAATTATTTTGTTAATGTAAATCAACCTTTATGACTAGTGGGACTTCTGAGAGTTCCGAAAAGTGTTGCTGAGCAGCTCCTTCCCCTTCAGTGTCCTCAGACAGCAAATGGATACAACCTTGGTGATTCTGGAAAGAACACTGTAGTGGATTACTTTTTTTTGTTTGTTTTATATCTACCCTTTTAGGGAATAAATTTTCAGGCCCTTCAAAAATATTTCTACAGTTAAATTAGTTCTTTAGAGTTTGGATACTGTGTGGTGATCAAAATTGTTCTGATTTTTACCTCTCCGTCATTTCTGCCTTTCACATTTTCCATTTGGAAAAACTGAACTCCACTCAAGCAGCTCTTGACTCTGCTCTGACTCTTTGATTCATAAGGCAGGGGGCTTCTATTCTTATAATTAAAAAAAAAAAAAAGAAAGGAGTCAGGCCTCTTCTGGAACTCAGGAACCTACCAGCCTTCTCTGGGTGATGAAGTTGGGGTCATTATGTGAGCCAAGAAGGTGTCTCTTACAGATTTTCCAGATTAGCCTACAAGATGCAGCTTAACCCCACCTCCAGGAGGTTGGCTCCCAGAGAGGCAGCTCTTCTCTTGGGACTGGCCACAGCCCCAGGAGCATGTCAAGTGTTTTGGAAGGGACTGGCATTTGTCACTAAACTGAATACTTTGATTTGGAAATTCAGGGCTCCTCACCACTTCTGGAGTATGCAACGTGCTCTAGGGACTTCCTCACAACACATATAAGTGCTCTTACAGACCATGTCACATGCTTATCTAAATTTATATTTAAAACAATGAAAGAAATTCTTGCTTTGCTAGAGACCAAAATATACATAAGGGTAAGATCCAGAGAGAGGACACCATGGTACAGGACTTCTTGCAAACTGGCTGCATGCTTCAGTGAGAAGGCTGCCTGGAGTCAGTTTCTATCTCAGGGGTATTTATTTAGATGTATCAAGCCAGGACTTTTCAATGTCCCTTCTTTCAGTGATTAAGATCCAGTTTGTGCAAAGGATTTTTCCATTTGTTTCTCCTCCTCCAAGCCTCGGAAGCGACCAGCACGAGGGAGCTCTCTCGGAGCCACAGCCAGAGTCTGCGATGAGATGATGAATCCTTTCTACACATTTACTGGAATTTGGGGCTACCCATCCCGTGTGCACAGCATTCCTGCCTCTGAGCCAGGGCAAGACTGTGCAAGTAACAACGTACGGTGCAGCTGCGATTCCACGTAAGCGGGCTGGGAGGAGACAGGTTATCTGTCTCCCACATTCCAGACAGCGATCCAAGGCTGATAGTGATGTGCTGGATTTGCATTAACGTTATTCATTCCATCACAAGTGGATCCCAACACCCTTAACTGCCACTCAGTACATATATTTAAACATTTTTGGGTGACCTTATTTAATGTATAAATGTTCTAATGAGAAATAAGTACAGTATCTTCTGTGTAAGACTGCAGTCTCTGTAAGACACTTTCCTAATGCCATGGTCTAGAAACTTCAGGTACAATTATCTTCTAGTTATGCTGATAGGTCTGATAAAATCCCAGCACGTTATGGCAAATGTGTTTTCACTTGCAGCAGTTTGTCTCGATTTAACTGTTTCCCAGGATCATGAATGCCACTGCTCTGTAGAGCTGCTGCCTCTAATGTGGAATAAGATTTGTGAGTAGACAGAAAGCTCTTTATTGTGGATTTTTCCATGCAGATGTTTTTTGCTTGTATGACCACGCAGCTGAGGTGAGCAGTGAAAGATTAGCTGCGATGTATGAGTAGCTGTTTATTTGTACACATGTATACACATATATAATCTATTCTACAAGTAAGTGCCAGTCTGTAAGACGCAAGACCTGAGTTTCCTAGAATTAAATGTACTTCAGAGAACTGTCTCTGAAGCAGCTGAGGTTTTAAGTTTCTAGGGGCAGAGGAACAAAAACCATCAGGAAATCCATCTGACTTCATTTTTTAAAAGAAAATACACCAACCTATTGAGAACTACCTCACTGCTTTCATTGCAAAAAATGCTGGAAATAGAGGGAGGAAAGCAGGTTGCCTTTTTCCCCTTCCTGACGGGTGTGGATTTGTCTGTGCCTTCTTGCTCCCTACCTGCAGGCCCCTTGTCCAGACAGAACAACTCCAGTGACCATACGTGGGTCCTGCCATTGAGACAGAAGTCCATGGAAGTGACTCAGTCCTTCTCTTTTACCATTGACATGAACTCTGGCAACAATATGGGGTATTGCTTGTTAAGGAATAAACATTCTTCTAAAGTTCAGCTTGGGAAAGTCAATAGCTTTTTTCTCCATAATGGGTTTTTCCTTTGTATTGCCATTAGAGTTGACTAATTTGAAACAGTTATTTCTAACTTTTCCCTTTTCCAAGGCAGCATTCCCTGGTGTCAGTTGTCACTTTGGAGGTATAGGCTGTTTTAAAGCTTTCTTAATGCCTTTAAATCTGCAACTAATATGTGCTTTTTTTTTTTTTTTTTTTTTTCCTGAAAGGATATTAAAAAGCAAAGATTTGGTTGGATGCCTCTTTAGGCACAATTCTTGTGTGATTAGTTACTGTCTTTTCTCTAGGGGAAAATACCCTCACGTACTCCAGCCCTGGAGGAATCTTCTGAGCTGGAGAACATCTGGCTCCAAATCAACATCTTCCCTTGGTCCAGCTCGGGCTCCTTCTACATTTCTGATTGTGCTGGGGGTGGGGGAAGGTTAGAGACTCTGAAACTGGAAAGTGAGGAAAATGCTGGGCTTGTAGGAGTTGGTATCTATGCCCAGGTAGGTATCCATGTCCCAGCTCTAGGAAACTCTGAGTGGGTTTGCCCCGTTTCTTTGTCCTCAGTCTTTATTCCTTCTGATTCAACAGATTTGAAACTCTCTTCTTTGGTCTTCCAGCAAATGTTATGCACAGCTCAAAATGTCACCTCAACAGTATTGAGAACTGCCAATTTTCTTCTCAACCTGTATTTAGAGGGGACTTTGACAGTATTTCCACTGGAGTTTTAACTTTTATTGTTCCCAAAGCCCATCATGGACGCGGGGTTACAGATACTCACCATGGGATTCTTCCCCTGGGCTGCATAGGTGAAAAGAATCTGGGATTTAGCTCGGACGCAGATAAATCTCAGGATATTTGTATTCTGGTTGCTCGCTCTGTGAAACTTGCCTTTTTGCCATTGTGTCCCTCAGTGCTACCTGTCCTCGAGGGCAGCTGGTTCACTCTGAGTTGTCCACATGTGTGATACAGTCCCTATTAGACAAAATATTCAAGATGTCTGTTAGCATATTTTAGCACACATCTGGTGCTGGACCCACTGGGTAGTGCTTCTGCACAAGGGGGAAAAAAAGACAGAGTGCGCCTTGATTTATTTGGATGAAAGTGCCTGTAGCTCTTTTCTTAAGAAGAGTGCAACAAAACAGCAAAAGCCTGAGATAAAGCATTAACATTCTGAACTGGGAGAGCCTGATCATTTCCATTTGGCCCTTGAAAAGATTTCAAAGGATTAGGAGAGAGGGGAAGCCAACAGAAGGACCTTCTTCCCAGTGAGTTCTGGATGCAGATGATAAAGATGGCATCTTAATGCCAGAATTCTGGGTTTCTCTGTAAAATCATTGTAACTAAACAAGATAAAGTTTCTTATGGTCTAGACATCTTTAGAATGAAACTTCAGTTTCCTTTTACTTGCTGACAGCTGCTGGATTGTGCTTTATTCCCCTTGGGGGATACTGACCTTGTGAAAAGAAAAGATCTTCCCAAGCTTCATGATAAAGCCTTTCAGATGTCACTTGCTTTTACTTAACACCATCAGAGGCCAAATCAGATGAAGCTGCAGTTTGCCTTGATCACGCTATCATTCAAACAAATTTGCTGGGAATTGTTTATAACCTGACAGCAGTTGTATCCACTCTTACCTCTCTGTTCATGACCTCGTGCATGGAAAATGCTTGAGGTTGTGTGTAACCCTGTAACCTCAGCTGCTGCAAAGGTTCTAATTTTGAATTGGACATGAATTATTATCCAAATACTTCCTCAGAATGGACAGTGCATTTTGGAAAAAATCAAATTGCTGTACCTCTCATCTTCCAGAGAGGTAATTATCTTTTTGCTCAACAAGCCCACAGTCACAGATTGCTGAGGTTGCAAGGGACCTCTGGAGGTCACCTGGTCCGACACCTCTGCTCAAGTAGGACCACTTAGACCAAGTTGTCCAGGCCTGTGTCTCAGCGACTTTTGAGTATCTCCAAGCATGGGGACTCCACAACCTCCCTGGGCAACCTGTTCCAGTGCTCAGTCTCCTTCACAGTAAGAAGGTGTTCAGTTTCAGTTTCCTGTGCTTCAGTTTTTGCCTGTTGCCTCTGGTCCTGTCCCTGGGCACTACTTAGTAGCACCTGGCTCTGTCGTCTCTGCACCCTGTCTTCAGGTATTTACATACATTGATGAGATCCCCCTGAGTCTTCTCTTCTCCAGGTTGAACAACCCCAAGCCTGTCCCCACAGGAGAGGTGCTCCAGCCCTCTGATCATTTTTGTGGCCCTCCTGTGGACCCGCTCCAACAGGTCCATGTCTTTCCTGTGCTGTGTTCCTCTTGTACTCAAAAATCCTAAGGACCCTTTAATAGTCTATATTTTTTTTGTGGTGGTGGTGGTGCTGTGAAGACAATAGCAAAGCAAATTACCTTTTCAACTGCAAGAAAATATAATTTGAAATTGTGTATATCTTTCTAAGTTTGCTCCATTGCTCTTACTGTTACTATGCTTAAAAAAAAAAAAAGAAATATAGGAGCTAAGGCATTTCATATGTTAAACACAACTGAGAGAAAAAGAAAGTTAGAAAGCTTGAATAATTGCAACAACAGTAAGATGTAGCTTGCAAAAAAAAAAGTTAAACAAGAAACAATTATTGTAGGTCCTCTCCGAAGTCTAAACTCACTTTTGTGTTTTTTATGGATTCTACAAAGTGTTGGCAGATGAACACTGTAATAAAAACCAGTACTGTCCCTGGTTGTCTGCTCTGCCCCTCTTCCAAACATCTACTCCACTAACCCCTGAGTGCCCAGAAAAGAGACATCTGCTGCTTCTGGGGCAGGGGTGGTGGGCAGGAAAAGCTTAAACACAGCTTTGTCAGCTGTTTAACCGAAGATGCTGGGCTGCACATTCATGTCACTTAGGCATGGGGATGCTGTCCTGTGCAAAGGACAAGGCGGGATGTAAATTCTTACCCCCCTGCAGCAAGGCTTGTCATGCTGTCAGTGGCTCCTGGTTACAAACCAAGTCAGTCCTGACTGTCTCATTTAGTTCAATTGTTTGGGTGGTAATTACAGAAGAATTTGGATATGCCACTGGTTGTTCTGAAAACGTTGACTATGGAAAATGAGGCTTTTCTAAAATAAATCATGCTTTTACATCATGAAATTACCTTCGTAAGTACATTCTGTGCACATAAGACTAGTTTTTACCTCTGTTTCCAAAGGTGAATGAAATCACTTCTAATGAATTCTAAGAAAAAATGAATAGGAGCAAAGATTACATTTAGCTAAATTTGCAGACAAAAACCAGCATAAAGATGTCTAAGTGTTATCAAATGTTTTCAATTTATTCTTGGCGCAATTATTTCCATGCTTGAATTAGGAACTGAATAGATGCCAAACCAAGGAAGTAAGCGCAAGGGAAGCAAACTGTTGAAACTATAAAGAGATTAAATAACATTTGTGAAAACTGTATTTCTACTTGGAGACTCGAGTAAGGTCCTGGAGCACCACTTTTGTAGGCAGATAAGAGCATGAAGCCCAAACAGCTTAACTCAATCTATGTACAGCAATTACACATAGCTTTGGATTTTATAAGGGACACCTGAAATTTGACAAAGTTTAGGTGAGCATATGCATCAACTTGTTTAGCTTCCTCAGTTACTGAAACAAGACAGCTCTGTAAACAAATGTTTTTATCAATATCCAAGTATATCGGCATTTTACAATTATTCTAATCAAAATGGCAACATGTTTGTAATAAGCAGGCCAGTACTCTGGTAAGATTATCCTTACCGTGTGTTGGATACCGGACTGCTGTGTGTCTGGCATCTTACTCGTTTTGCCACTTTCGGGTTTTCATGGTCTAGAAAATCTTCACAGATTTCCCTAAGCGCCTATAAAATTATAGAGAAAAGCACATTGATATCATTTCCATAATCAGTTTAAAGTTTTCTACTAAAACAAATAAGCTTTTCTCATCTCTGTATTTATGGATTCTGTACTGTGCTGCTGCCACTCCACCAAAGACCAACCCCCACAAAGGCTGAGTTCATAAATCTCTGCGCAGCCACTGCGAGGGAGTGGAGTAATGACACAACCCACTGCTCTGTTTCTCTGTAACAGCTTGGGTTTAGGGTTTTTGAAGGTGTTTCTCTAGATTGCATCATTTTACTATAAGCATATACATTCTGCTGTTTCCAATTAACGTCAGAACAAATTTGTGATTCTAACCTGTATTTTATGCAGAGTGTATTGCTTGTATTTAGCCCCCCCCCCTTTTTTTTTTCCAAAAGGGGTAAAAAGCTTTTTCAAAAAGTTGGGTTTTTTTCCAAAAACTTCTTACTCTGAAGCATTTTGGGTGTTTCTCGTTTTGTCTGCGTCTCACTCACAGGTGCCTGTCTGTGGTGTATGCGCTGGCATCCAGAGGTTTAATTAAAGTAAAAAGTAGAGAAGACACACTGAAATTTGATTTAAGTATTTTGGAATGCCTGCTCACCATAGGTACAGCACAGCACTTTCATGCATCCATGCGATCGGTGACAAAACAAGTGTCAGGGACACCACCTATTCCTCCAGCATGCCCGCCAGGCTGGCTGCCACACAGGAGCAGGGTTGTGGGATCTGAAACACACAGCTGGCTTCTGAATTTCAAGCGCCCTATAATTTTCCTTGCTGACAAATGGGTAGGAGATAGCAGTAAAAAAACCTGCAAACATTAGTCATGCTGCTTTCCAACAAGCAACAATTACACCTAATAGGTGCTCTGTCATCTTGCTCCACTTGAATTTTCTAAAGAATTCACTAATAAAAACTTGGCTTATGCTTACAAGCACAATGTACTACTTAAAAATGCAAAGGAAGCAATAGCTTGACTGCTAGCATATTGTCCAGCTGTCTGTTCAAGTTTCCTGCACATTTATTGGTTTAGATGTCAGTTTTTATATGAAGTTTTGGGCTGTGACTCCCCCTCCCACCAGTTTTATCTTCCTATTTTCACATCAATACATTGCATTATGATTCAATACATTTTTTTAAGCACCCAGCATGTCCAATAAGTCCAGAAATGAAGATTTGTCTTAATTACTAACTATATTAAGTGCACATTTGAAGATACTCAGCTATATAACTAGCTATCTTGCCTAATTAGCATAATAAATCCCACGCACTTGGAGAAAAACAATGTAGTCTTAAGTGACTTTGGTGATTCACAGAAGTTGTGATCAAGTTTCTTGGACTGAAAGCACACCCTAGCATTTACTCTAGTCAAAGATCAAAACCCCTGGGAACAGGTGTTCTTCTGTTTTTCAAAGCCCCCAAAAGTGAGCGTGTCATCTCTACAGTTGTGGCTTATCTGAAGTGTAAGTTTGCTAAATGAACTTAATACGCTGTTGGTTTGGTATCATTACCAGCATAAGAAATAAGATGAACCAGACTGTAAAGTCTGTCAAGTTGAGACAGTGCCATGAGGTACCTAAAATTTCTCATTCTAGCAGTATTAAAAAGCAGTTTTTTCTTATACATGTAATAAATTTCTGAGGTAGCTGAAGATGGTCTTTGTACTCATAGGCCTATTCTAGTAATACTAGCCTACATATGTACAGGTAGATTTGTACCTGGATTTCAGTCTGGGATTGGTTGTTAGTTGATTTCTGCTCAAATATGTTCTGTGAAACATTCTTCCTGTGCTTTGACACAGATGCTCAGAAATAGGGTTTGGCAGACTCTCACACTAGTGAAACTTGAATCATCTGAGGAAAATTCCTTTAAGCAGAGTTGGATGGTTATAGAAAAATTTATTTTTCACTCCTATTGAGATGAACACTCAATTAATTTCAGCCTGGTTTGCAATTTGCAAAAAATGAAACAGAGGAGATGTCCAGAGTGTTAGGAGCAAGCTGATTCTGAGGCTGATCATTTGCAACTCAAATGAAAATAGTTTGTTAAGTGAAAAAAATCTAATCTCAAAACTTTGTTTGTCTACTAATACATCATATAAAAAACTTCACAGAACGATTTGATTTGGCAGTAGTAAAGTTTAACGTGGTAGCTACTTGGCTCTTTCCACTACACTAGGAGTCTTGCAGTTTTGACTGACCGAAGCAGGAGACTGGCAACGCACACACTCCGGAAAACAAGGGCTCACCTTCTGTTTATTTCTGTAACTGCTTCCTGCTTACTTTAGGTCTTGGGAGAATTTCAGTCTGCACCTGAACAGCGGCTATGGCAACTGTAGATGCCAAAGGCACGGCTGTGGGGGTCTTCTATTTGTGACAATCAACTCCACCTTCTGGGCCACGCTGCCTTTTGCTTTGGAGGAAGCAGCAGTGCAATCTCTTTACTGAAAGCACTGGGTGTCAGTGATCTTGCTCACGAGACCAACATCCGACTGTTCCGGTGGGATGGCATCTCACACAGCAGCAAACCTTTGCAGCATTTGCCTTCCATCAGGCTCACAAGAGCTTCCAGGCCTTAAGCTGAATTGCTCTGATGATTTGGGAAAATGTAGAAAAACTCAGGTTCAGCCAGAAGTGCCGCTGGGACCTCAACCTTATGCACAGGGTTGAGGTTGTTTTCATCAGAGCAAACCCCCAGGACAGGTGTCCTAACCCGAGAGCGGCTGCATCCCTTCATACCAGCGTCACCTCCTGGGAAACGTGCCATTCCAAACTTTCCTGCTTTTTCAACAAAACCCTTTCTCAGAGAGCAACCCGCGGGGCTTTAGGGTTACCCTCGCCCCCCGCCCCCCCAGCGAGGAGCGCCAGCGGGGAAGCCCCAGACCTGCAGCATCAAAGACCCAGAACCCAGGACCCGCCACAGCCCGAAGATGCGACTCCCCAGCACGCGGCCCCTCCGGCTCAGACCTCCCCCTCCGGCTGCCGCTGCCGCTGCCCGGCCCAGCCTGGCGTCGCTCAGGGAGGCTGCCCGTCCTGCCCCCACTTAGCGGAGCGTGAGGGGTGCTCCTCGCCACACCCGCCGGGGCTAGAGACCATGACCGTCCCCAGCTGCGCCCGCCAGAACAGTTGCACCCTCACTCCCCACTCCCTGACTACGCACTCAGCCGAGTCCGTCGCCCCCAATCCCCTCGAAACCCGCCCCCTTTTCGCCTCGCGATTGGTCCACCCCGCTGTCTCTCCAGCGCCTCCCCTGCCCATTGGGCGAAGCTGGGGCACCCCCCCTTGCCCCGCCCCGCCCCTCCCGGTTCTGTCGGTTGAGGCGAGCCGAGAGTAAATAGAAGCAGGAGCTCAAAATGGCGGAGCCGCCGAGTCCTCTTCGTGGCGTGGTGTCGCCCGAGCCGGAGCCGTTCGGCGCCAGGCCGGCCCCGGACGCGAAGGTTTCCCGTGGGTCCCAGCCAGCCGCTAAGAAGATGAAGGCAGCCGATGAGAGGAGCCTGAAGGGCACTAAGCGCGTCAACGGTGAAGGGGGCGGTGGTGGCGGCAACGGCGGGAGCAGCAAGCAGGCGCTGCCGCTGCCCGCGGTCTTGCCGAGCTACGGCAGCCCCGCGGCGTGGGGCTTCCCCGCGCTCCCTTCTGGTCCCTCTGGGGGAACGGGGGGCTTCGCTTTCCCCTCACAACTGCCCCGGAAGCTGCTGTCCCCTGCCGTTTTGCTGCCGTCGTCCGCCTCCTCCTCGTCGTCCTACCAGCAGCACCAGCACCGCCACCACCGGCACCGCCTGGCTCTGGCCGTCGAGGCGGGAGGCTGCGGCACCGGCGGGGCGGCCGGCGGGAGCGCCAAGCCGAAGAAGCCGAAGGAGAAGCGGGACAAGGAGAGGAGGAAGCACGGGGCCCTGCCCGTGGCGGCGGCGGTGGGAGATGGCGGCGGGGGCCTGAGCGCGGCAGGCCGGGAGGAGAACGGAGAGGTGAAGCTGCTGTTGCCGAAAGGTGAGGGGCGGGCGCGGCGGCTGTGCGCGGCCCGCGGGGGGAGGGGGAGATGGCGGGTCGAGGGGCCGGGAGGAGCTCTGGAAGGGGTAACAGGGCCGGGCAGGGTAGGTACGGTGCTGGAGGTGCCCGGAGCTGCCGTGAGGGAGCGGGAACCGGTCGTGATGCTGGCTGGGGTCGAGCCGTTAGAATGGCTGCCCGCCCAGGGACGATGCCCCTTCACGGAGGCCCCCACCGGGCTGCCCCCTCCGCCCTACCCGCGGCGGAGCCGGGGGAGCCTGGGCCTGCGGGCCGGCTGCCGGACCCTGCTGGGGCACTGCTGGCCTTGCCTGAGTTTGTGGGGAAGGCAGTGGCGGCTGAGGCTGCCGTCAATCCTGTCAAAAAAAGGGGGTGTGGAATTAGCGATGGCGTCAGCCAGAAGCTGCCAGAGGCCTTAGGTTTTCTTACCTATTAGGGAAGTAAGGGTGCCTGGTAATTTACTAGAGATTTGCGAACGAAACTGAATTTCTGTCACTGCTGTTGGTGCAAAAATGGAGAAGATCACACGTTAAAAGAAAAAAAAAACAACAACCAAACCTGTAATTTTAAAATTAGATCTCGAATGATCACGTTTATTAGGATATTAAGTTTTACAGGGTAAGTCATCGAATACTAGAGAGCATGCAGTTAAAATTTAGATACTTAGACTTTGAAATCTCGTTCAGTTGCTGCTTCAGGTTTGTTTTATTTCCTGAAGATCCCTGGGCTGAAATATTCCAAGAAATGCTTGAGGCCTTTGGGAGAAAGGGAGGAGTCTTGGATTAGTTTATTAGTGGGGCTTGGCAAAAATGGCCATATCAGGTAAGACAAGATACAAGGCTAGATTCTTGCTTAGATTCTTGCTGACTGTGATCAACAGTAGGTGCCTGGGAAGTAAAAGACAATACATGACTGAAGGCAATACAAGAATACATGCTTTTATTTCCAGTATATGCTTTCCCAGTCTCCAGTGACCTTAAACCAGATGTTGATGCTTTTGCATTTACATTGAAATATGAAGCACTTGAAACATTCACTCCATTAACCAGTTGAAGCAAGTTTCCTTTCTTTTAAAGGAAAGAGAAATTTTAGCTGTTATGTAGGCTTAGGTTACTTTGATTGTGGCCTATACCTGTCTTTCAGGATGAGCTAAGCTTATGGATAACAGTTATTAACATCAGTATGCCTTTTTGTCTATTGATTATGTTGTCTGGCTGCCTTACTGTATTTTCTACTAATTTCTACTAGTACCTTAGTCTCTGATTCACTTACTTTCAAGTATTTTTCTTTAATTTCTTTTTGGTCAGGATGTTGCATGTATTCTTGTGTTCTTGATTGCGGGTGTACAAGTGGAAATAATAACCATATTCACTGAGATTGTTGTAGTGTCCTACCAGTGTTACACAATTGTATTAATAAATCTCTGAGAGCAATATTTCAGTAACAGGATGAAATGTTATTTTGCACATTGGTAAAAGAAAAGATGACACTGATAGTGTCAGCTGAATAATTGTTAATTAAACCCTCCTGGAAGCAGTGGTATGTCTTTAAAGAGGAGATTCTGCGCCTTGTATCTGGAAAGGATATTTTCTCATAACTAGTAAACTGACAGGCACAGGTACTTCAATTTTCAGTTGCTGTTTGCTCAGAACAGGTCTTTGTAAAATTGTAAAAAAAAAAAAAAAAAAGGAATCTTTCATTTATTTCTTGAAAGCCTAAGTACAGGCAATAAATAACATTTTCCAAAGCAAATGATGCCTGTATGGCATCTGGTTCTCCAGATTTCTGCTTAGAGGAAATAGTTTCTATAGCTAAAATTTTGTGGTGTATTTTCCTATATAAATTAAAACCTTTATATTCATTACACTGTATATTTTTGCATAGAAGATTGTAAGAAAGTGAGGGATGCGCGAAGTCTTCTCATGAGAGCAGCCAGCCTTTTTAAAATGGTTTTATATTTGACTGTAGATTAAAGAACAGGTTTGTGCTGTTAATCCTGTGAATAATTTACTTTTCAGAGAGGAAGGAGAAATGCAATTATGATATAGGGAGGAAAGAATGACTCGGGGAAGGAGGGGTGCATGCAGAATCCGATGTACAAAGGAAAACTAAGAATGATGCATTAGGGTGGGAGTGTGGAATAGGGCAGAATTTGTGCATTGGGATTGCTGGTACTGTGGTGTAGATGAGAAGAGGATAGTGTAGGGACTCTGGTTACAGCAGTGAATGAGTGAATGGAATGACTGAATTTGAGATACTGACATGAAAGAGGGAGGAAATGGCATACAAAAGCTGTGTAAGAGGGGGTGATTCTGATCTTGTTTTGGGGCAAAAGACATTGTGTAGGTATTGTAGGAAAGTCAAGGAAGGAGTGAAAAATTTAGGCAGCCTACAGATATGAAATCAGAGTAAATTTAGGGGATTTTGTGTAATCAAAACTGAGGTTTGCACACACAGAATATATAGGTGGAAAGTAGGAATAAAATGTGCCCCTTTAGGTGTAATGTAATGAGTTCATAGAAATTGTCATACATGCAGCTGGTAATGCTTTCTGAAAATCAGCCTCATGCAGGCAAGTGCAGTCTCCTTTTCCTGGAGGCTGCAGTTGGACAACCTTTTTGATCTTGGTGCTATGGAAAATGACCAGCAATGTGGAATTGAGAGTATTTGTTGTTTTCCTTTCATGACATTCAGAACTGATACACGTAGCAGTGTTGCACCTGCCAGAAAGAAAATTCTGCAGATGAGAGGACAAGAGGTGCATAAGTCTCTAAAAGAGGCAAAACTGTCAAATGATAAGCAGATGGAAGGGGTGAGATTTCCTTTATTTGAGGCTCTGAAGATGGAAAAACTCCATTCTTGTCTTTGTAGTCAAAGCAGAGATGCATTCCATGTGGGTACACGGGATGGATTGGAATTCCCAATGGAACTGTACTGATAAAGGTGACAGTGTCTATGGATTGGGAGGAGTCATGTTTCTAATTGGGGAGCTGTATGCGTACTCTGCTATGGTGGTGTGTGTATAGCAATTACAGTGCCCAGAGAAAAAGCTTTACCCTGGTGAGAGGGAAGGTGAGTGGGCTTGCACAGACTTTAGTAGTGGAGGACACAAGGAATGAAGCTAGGTGGGATCAGGAGGAAGAGTGGCAAGACTTGTCTCATGGGATTGCTGGGATTGTAGTGTAGACAAGATAATGCAGGGAATCGGGGCACACAGTCACGTGGAGTGAATGAATGCGAGGAGTTGGAGAACTGTCATCACAGGGCTTTGAGTAGTATCAGCAGCATTTTTCTAATTCTAGTTTAATTACTGTGACGATGACAAGGCATATTGACACTTAAGAGGAAGATGGGGGAAGTTTATTTACCTACCATTCAAAAAGCTGATTTTAGGAGCTGATGTTTGTCCTTTGCTTGCAATAGTGTTCTCTGGGTAAGAGAGCCTGGTTTTAAGGCACCTTTCTTTCCAAAGTGATAGGAAGATGTTAAGCATGGTTATAGCCAAAATGGATGATATGTTTAAAGGTCTCTAAAATTTTTGTATTTTCTTCCTTGAACACACCTTCATTTACCCATTTCTCTAGTCTTTTAATTAATTGCAAAGGTCTTTTAACTTGCAGAGTCATAACCAGGCCTTCCAGCTTGTGTTTAAATTAAATGAATAGAGTTGAGTGAACCATTTTGAGATGGTGATTTAGCATGCAGGCAACCTGGAAGACCATTTTGTGATGTGTGTGATTCATCCTGCAGATACGAGTTTTAGGCTGTTAAATAAGCTTAAACATCACTTGTCAAGTACATTCTGGTAGTGGAATTAAAAGTTGTGTAACTATTTTTGTTATAAAACATGGTGTGAATCTGACGGAAGTGATTGCTGTTCCAGTTCATGACTATACTGATTCAGTTAGTCATTTAACTGATACTCTGCTCCAGCAGTTCATAGTTGAAATTGTGTTCTTAACAGTGCAAAGCTCAGCTCAGCCACTCCCCACTTCATCAGATGATGCCTACCCCAAATTTCTTCTTTTGGTCCATAGGTGGACCTTACCTGCTGTATGGTGTCATCCAGGTGCATGAACCATCTTTTCTGTTTTTCTTGCCGTTTCTGTGTACAATTTCCCTTTCCCTCCATTTTTTTTTTTCAATGATCCACTTACTGATAAGATTATCTTAGTGTGCAAGCAGTTACAAAATGAGACAGGTATTTTTAACTTGCAGATGGGGGTTCCCCGCTTCCCTGTGAGCAGGAAAGCTGGTTTTTTTTTTTTTACTTGTTTTTTCTTGTTACTTGTTTTTTCTCTTGTTTTTACTTCCAGTTTTTTTTGTGCGTGGTTAGATTTCAGGTGGGCATTTGCCAGCGATTATTCTGATAACTCTGTTGCTTTGGGTTGCATGACACTTAAGGGTTTTAATCTTTCAAGAAATGGCACCTTTCTGGCTAGTTAAGTTTGGTTTGCATCTGGTATCATGTCATGGTCTGATTTACTGAAGAGAGAAAGATTTGGATCTTCTTTTTGTCTTCTTCAGAGCTGGGATCATGCATCTTGCTAGTTAGTTTGTCTTTTTTCTTCTGCTAAATGTTTCCTTCTATTTCCTTTGTGTGGTTTTTTTTTTTTTTTTTTTACTGTGTGGCTTGACTCACTTCCCCACCCCCCCCGCCAAACTCCTTAAATTCAGCAGTCATTTTCATGCTTGTGAGGTCTCTTGACCACTCTCTTCTGAATTCTTTATTATGTTTCTATTTAGATACCCTACTGTAATCAGCAATGTCTAGAAAGTGTTTAGGGGTTTAATTGGGGTGTACAGAAGGAAGAGGGACTTCTCAAATTTCTTTGCTGGAGATTTGTATGCAGTTTAGTTTTGGGAACTAATAGTGGCATTAATGTAAGCATCCAATGTTGAGATGAATTTGAATAGTTTATCTTTCTCCTGAGGGACCCTGCCCCCTTTTCATTTCTATAAAATAACCATGAATTTTTGCTGTACAGAACAAAATCTTTCATTTTCTAAGCTGGAGAACAAACAAAGCCCCGCTCAACCCCAGAGTCTAACTCCGAGTGTAGTTTACACAGCAGAAACTTCTTCTGGTTGTAGAATAATAAATAATTTTCCTTAGTTGAAACAAGATCAGTAGGCTGAAACATCAGATCCGAAACCTCTTGCGGAGGCCTTGTTTGCAGCTGTCACGTTCTCCACTGCTGATTTCTGATGCAACTCCCCAGTGCTTGAGTTTAACTTGGCTCGTTCAGTTCTGCATGTAGAAGATCTCCTTTAGAAGTGCAGAGATTAGAGGAATCACAAAGATTAGATTTCAGTTTCTTAAAATGTTTTGATTCTGAAAGGGATGTGTCTTCCATTCACTGCAGGGCTTGGGGAAATGTTCTTGCCTGGTAAGGGGATTTCTGTAGTCACATCTTACATTTTAAACTTTAATTACCGAAAGGGATGTCAGCCAAATAATTCTGGTTAATGGAATGAGAAAGCTGTCTTTTTTTTTTTTTTTTTTTTTTTGTTGCTGTTGTAGGTCAGAAATACTGTATGGGTTTTCTCATGTTCATTAAGTTAGGAAGCCTGCTCTCCGGTGTACTTTGTATGACTTAATAAAACTGCAGGTGTCAAAACCGTTAACATAGTGGTGTTAAACGTACTTCATATATCTGTATAACAAGATAAGCATGGCTTCTTGAGGTTTTATTTTTATGGGTATTTGTATGAAGGGAGGAGAGTGCTGATGGAAGGAAGGGTGACTGATGTTCTTGTACTCCCCTCCTCCTCCCCTTTCCCTTCAGTTACAGTACTGTTGGTGTTAACCATATTGATGCTGTCCGTTAGCAGTAGTTTGTAAATATTTTGGTTGATGTGCAGTGACAGCCCTTAAATCAAAGGGAGGAGAGAGAAACAAGAGTACTTTGAACGTAATCTATGACTGCCTACTAATGTGGGTTACCATCTGGAAAACTGATGCAAAGCAGCTGCAGCTTTTGGCATCTGGCAAGGTTGTAAAGCTCTTTCAGTGCCGAAATGAACTCGCTTGTGCCCCTGTGTCAGCTTCAGGGTGCGAATTTCACAACGTGACAGTGACCACGTTGTACATAATCCACTACAGGGCATTTCCCATTTGACTCATTCTCTGTGCGCTCGATTTACCTTTTTGTCTGTAGAAAGCTTGCAATAGAGGCCGAGATCTGGTTAAATTTCAGAAATCTGAATGGTGTGGTCTATGAATTTGTGTTCTTTTATTTACTACTTATGAAATCACTTCAGTTGTTATAAGGTATCTTCCTAATTAGGAAGCAGAAAACTTTTTCTGTAGCAGTTAGTTGTATATGGCTGTTTACCTTATAAATAAAAGCAATGAAGTGTTTATGTATTTAACCCAACATCGAAAGAAAGTAGAAGCTTTTGGGTTTGAGGAGGAAGTATGCATATCACT
Organism: Gallinago jamesoni; assembly: GCA_025769975.1. NCBI lineage: Eukaryota > Metazoa > Chordata > Aves > Charadriiformes > Scolopacidae > Gallinago > Gallinago jamesoni. Next base: position 13,254,339 of record JAOQGH010000001.1, on the reverse strand, counting down.
CTGAATTAGTTCAGTTAATCACATGGATTCACTGTAAAGTTCTTCAGATGCCGTTTAGGAAGGTGAGGTGGACCACTTCTTCATAATGGAATTCTTCCTATCAGGATATAATACTTCTTTTCTAATAAACTATTGTTGCTTTGTTTCATAAATGTCCT
>JAOQGH010000001.1:13147128-13254081 GCA_025769975.1 Gallinago jamesoni | reverse complement strand
CATAATGGAATTCTTCCTATCAGGATATAATACTTCTTTTCTAATAAACTATTGTTGCTTTGTTTCATAAATGTCCTGTTTCTATGACATTAAACCCAAGAATATGGACTTTGTGGTGACTCTCATATTGTGAACTTGAAGGACACCTCTGGAAATCTCTTTACTCCTTGCGTGTTGCTTTTTCTCCAAACAGGGATACTTATTACTATAGAACTTCTGTGTTTTAAAAATTTTACACACGGCATTGTCTTATTTAGTAGGGTAAAAAATGACTCTATTGTAATAGAAACTTTTCTTCTTCAGGCAGCAGAGCCTGAAAGCTAAGGAGGGAGCCTAACTCTTTCTTGGACCTTCCATAGCCGGTTCCTACTGTATTTAGAGGTATGTGAAGGAATAGGAAGTCTGTATGTGCAGGAAGAGTACGTAGTACAATGAGTAATGATGTGGAAGACTCTAAGGGGTTACTATGCTACAATAACGTTTATATGTATGAAAAGTTTGTAGGTAATAGTCACTGTATTTTGGTCATAATTGTCCCTAATGTGATTGTTAAAAAAACCAATGGAAAGTATGGATTAATGTGGAGACACCTGAGTATATCATCTGCTCTTTGGAGCTAGTCCCTAAGATTCATCAAATAAACAATAAGATAATGTTTTGAGGAGCACTGACTTATTTGGGTGTTGGATGTCACGAGGAAGCTATTGCAGCAGTAGTAAGCACTGAGCTAAGCAGGAATGGCTGTTGACTGTCTTGGGATGTTGTAGCAAGTAGAGAGAGAAATATCAGTCATCCATCCAGCTGTGTGCCCACCAAGTTGAGAGCTGGTGCATTACTTAGGGTTTTGGATGACTTTAAGATAAAGGATTTTGGTATGAGCAATAGGCTGATAAAACACAAAAAGTGTTAATTTAAATCTGTAGTTGAGGAACTGATATTTTTCCAAGAGAGACTTGTTCAATTGCATTTTTTTTGGTTGGTATTTTATATGGCTATTAAGTATATTTTCTGTCACTTCAGATGTGATTCATGGCATCCAGATTGACTTTTTCTCCCACTGGAAGAATCGGGATACCAACTTTTAAGATTTGATGTTTTCTCCCTTTTCAAAGTAGAGCAGACATAATAGGAATCTTTTGTGTCTGTTTTGATCCAATTAAAAAAAAAAGAATCACCTGTACCCCCCCACCCCTCAACAGATGAAATATTTAACAAATCCTAATATTCAGTACCTGACTGTCTTTTGATTATCACTTACCAGAACAACCTTGTTAAAAGGAACAGAGCACAACTCAGCTTAAATAAAGCTGCACTTTATGTTGCTGGAATAGTATTTTTTAATATCTACTAAAATGGAAAAATAGTTACTGAAATGTATATATGTTTGTGTGGCTTCACTTAAAAATATTGTGTAATGTTGGTGAATTTTGAAAAGGTTCTTATAATTTTTTTTTTGTGATATCCCATAGAACATACGCCATGCCTATTCCTTTTTTTTAAAAAAAAATCTTATGTTTAGACTAGGACTTCTTAAAACCCAGATCCCCACATCCCCAACCTACTGCCAACCAACCAAGTACACACCAAAACAAAACACCCACATCCTTGTGGAAAAAGTTCCAATAATGGACCACAACTATTTGGTAAGCTGTTCCTGTGACTAACTTGTGCCTTTGTTTAAAAAAAAACCAAAAAAACAAAAAAACAAAAACCAAAAAGCAACTGTAATATTATCATTTATGGACTAGGGATGTCAGACTTCAGCTTCTAGTCGCTGCTACATCTATTGATGTTGGGTTTTTTAGAGTTAAGATTTTTTTTATTAGAACTTGTCTTCCGTGTTTGAGTCAAATTACCCCTTCACCTTACTTTGAACTCCAATTATCTTTTCATTAGCCTATGGAACTTAAATTTGTTAATTGCTTTTCTGAAGCTTCAGTTTTTCATCATTGTGAAAACTGAAACTATTCCAGTGGCAATGTAGCAATGTATGGAGGTAATAGCTGTGGGTACTTGATGTTCTCTTGTCCCGACTATGTGGGTTACATTATTTCCCTGGGGACTTACTTCATTCTGTCCCTTATTGCTGCTCAAGCCTGTGTTATTTTCTTTTCTTTTTTTTTCTTTTAATTTGTTAGTAGTATTGGTGAGACTTAATTGCAGAATATTCTGTGGACATGGAAAGATTAGTATAAATATCTCTCTACCTTTTACTACTTTGAGATGCTGTTGCACTACAAATGAAGTGGAGCCCTAAGGTTTTGGATCAGTAGTAAACTTTCAAAAAAGCTATATAAGAGTGTTCCACGTTTTCTTAACTTGTTCAACAGAACAAGTTTTGTCTTGTTCTCCCTTGCCAACCCCACTTACTGATTGTTTATTACGTGATTTGTAGATTTTTAAATTGCTTAAGGTTGGAGGCATTAATCTTAAAGCAGGATTTTTGTGAGGAATTTTCTTATTTCTTGGTTGAGAAACACTATTTCAGTCCAAATTGTACTATGGCTGGAGGCAATTGATACCGAGTATTAGAGGAGACTGCAGAGAGATACTGCTGTGTGGCATTTTGGAAAGCCTCGAGCTCTAGCCTGCATTGAACTGTATCAACTTTTTGGGGCAGCAGTTAATGTGGAGGCTGTACTTGGAGAATTACACTGGTTCTTCTTTGTTAGATATGTGCCATAGGCATATTTTGGTTCCATTTATTGATGGTAATGGCAATTGGATGCTTCTAAATTTACTGACTTTGCAAAGGCAGCATAGCCAAGTTGCAATAGATTTTTCTAGTAAATTCAATCTTAAAATATTTGCAATCACTTCAGATATGATTTGCTTGTGGCTGTTGCTGGAGGAGGTCACAGGACACTTCCATTGTTTCTTTTGTCTGGAACGTCTCACCATTGACTCTAATTGCTTTCTAGATGTGGAAATAAACTAGAGGCTCTTTAAAAGCTTTCAGCTTGTTCTCTGTCCTTACTTACATGTTGCTTCTGACAAAACTGGAAGATTCATTGGCCTGTGATGCTATTCATAAGCCTGCAATAAAGGATTCTTTCAGTCTTTCGTTCTCTTTCAGCAAGGCTCAGCATTTATATACGCTCTTCAGTCTTTCTTTGATTTGTAACTGATAGCAAAAGTCGTGTGCCTCTTAACAGTATGCAAATGGTAAGATAAAATCTAGGTTTTCCCATGATAATTATAATCCTCACTGCGTTGAGCATTCAGTGAAGGCTACAAATCAAGCCTGATGTTAGTGCCTTCTTGCTGAGTGAGCGTCTGCTTTCAGGGTTACTTGCTTCCTCCTTCATACTTTTAAGTTGCAAGGGACTTATGATTTGGGGGTTTCTTTTGGGGGAGAAGCAAACTAGAGTGGAAGATTCATGTCTGTTTAACCTATTCCTAGAAAGTACGGATTTGTGTTGCTTAGGAAAACTTGTTTGGATTCCATGGTCTACTGTACAGATGAATCTGCTTTGTCATCCCTTCTCATTGAACCTTTAGAAGGCTGTTCTTGTGATGCGATTGTTTCAGTCACTTTGTCTGGAAGTCTTAGTTCTGTTTTAAGCACAGCTACCTTATTCCTTACTATTTTTGTGCATCATAGTTTTTGTTCTCTCCCCACTGCTCATCTTGATCTGTGGAAAGACAATAGACATATCTCAATTGCCATCTCTTTTGGTTTTTATTTTCTCTATTCGGCTCTTAAAAAAATACATTCTTCATCCTAACAACTGCTATGATTCAACTTCTGTAGCCTTATTAGAAGACTTCTAAAAGGGAAGATATGAATGCTGTGGGGTCATATTTGCAGCATTTATTTTTGTGCATTATTGTGAACTCTTTGCACCTCTTGTTTAACTATTAACATACTTCACAAATAGTTTGGTTAAGGGGCGCTCTGTATTGCTTTCTAGAATTGAAGGCTTTCTTTGGTTTGGTTCTGAGCAGTATTTGTGGTTTGTTAGTAGTGATGGTATCTGCTGCTTCTATTTTATGTGAATGTTTGAGGAAAGGTAATTGGATTTCTATTTGCTTCCACTATGGGTTTATAGTGCAAGTAGCATAAATAAAATATCACGATTGTCTCTCAGCTGTATTTTTGAGAATGCATTCTGAAGCATAATGTTATTTAAAAGCTTGAAATCAGATTTCTTCTTTCCCTGTGGAGGTTAAAAAGCCCAGTAAAATCTTGGAGCAGGTACTGGGCTTGAGGCCAAGAAACCAGGCATGAAATGCTGGCTGCAGTGCTTCTAGGCCTTCTAAAGTCTGACTGCCCTAAATGCTCAGCCTCAAAAGTAAATTTAAACTCGGCTTGAAAAGATTACTCCTTGAAATTATTAATTCATCTGGGTCTAGTATTTTTCACGTAGAGGGCATGCCTAAAGGCTCTGCTTTTGTGTGACAACTATTTGAAAACTTGGAGTGGCTTGACAAGAAAGTAAATTAATAATGGGACAGCCTAGGTGAGCTGTTGTTGATTGTAGGTAAGCAAGGGAAGCACCAATGCGTTATATCTGCTATGCAAATACAGCACACTTCATGTGTTTCTGTTGATTACATCTCACTGCTATTAATGCATTAGTGTAGCCTGTGAACTTAATGTGACAGATTTTGCAGCTGACAAATTAGGTCTTTGGTCCAATGCAAAAGCCTTTTAAGTTTAGACTAGTTAAGATAGTTATGTGAGGTTTCTAGAGTATATGTGCACCCAGGAATATGCAAACCATACTCTTTTTCCCTATTTCTTACCTAACGTGTGTAATTTGAATCTCAAGAAATGAGAGCCTATTACAGAGGCAAAATAAGAGCAGAGGTTAATAGGAGTAAGCAAAAATTAACTGTATATTGTTAACATGCTGAGTTGTTGCATACAGTTCCAATGTAATAGAAACAAAACTTGTCTGAGTTAAATAAGCTTATGTTGGATTATGCAACAGATAAATATTAGCTTTTCATATTATAAGTACTGGGATTTCCTTGTAACTCCTCCTTTTATCCTCTTAATAGAGCTTACGTAAGAGTCATATAAAATGTGCATGTGACAATTAGTTTTCTGTTCCTACTTAATTGTAAAATATTTCCATTTCAGCTCAAATCAAAGACAAAATTAAAGAAAGGGAAAAGAAGCAAAAAGAGAAGAAGAAGCACAAAATAATGAATGAAATCAAGAAAGAAAACGGAGAGATCAAATTATTGCAGAAAGGTAGGTTCAAACTATGTAGTGGTATTTCAGTCTATTTCTTTAAAATCTCCGTAATTGGATTTGATACTGAGTTTTAATACTGTTTTTCATTTAACTTAAATGCGATTTTCTCTCATTAGTTGGTATGAGGGTTGCAAATTGAAAACTAACTATAAATGTTAACTTTTTTTTTAAATGTATTCAGTACCGGAGATTATAACTATCACCACAATATTGCTTATACAGTAGTAGTAAAGACTAGTACTTTAAGGAATAATATTGGTGATACCTACACTTCTCGGCAGTTACTGAAGAAGGTTATTTTATATACTGTGGAGAAGAAAAATGTATCCATGTTGTGTTTTATATCTAACATTAAATACACAAGTTGAATAACTAAGGAGTCATAATTTAGGGACTCTGTCAAATACTAAAAAATTCTGTGTAACAGCCAGTCTTCATTTTGGCTAATTTCTTCAACTTCATTTACTGTAACGGAATGTAATGAAGATTGTATTCTCACTCTTGCTTGTACATGTACTGAATCTTAGAGTTGTACAGTAGTTGAGGTTGGAAGGGACCTAGTCTAATGCTGCTGCTCAAAGTAGGGTCAACTGGAGCATGTTGCCCAGGTCTATCAGAGTGTGTATTTCCAAGATCCATAATCTCTCCAGGGAGACAGTATTAGTATTTGACCACTCTTGCAGTAGAAAAAGTATTTTCTTATGTTTAAGAGGATTTATTTTGTTTTGATTTGTACCCTTGACCTCTTGTGCTGTCACTGGATACCTCCGATAATAGTACTGTGTCTGGGGAAGAATAACACCAAACACTGGCACATACTGGGGGCTGACCAGCTGGAAAGCAGCTTTGCTGAGAAGGACCTTGGGGCCCTGGCAGACAACAAGCTTACTGTGAGCCAGCAGGGTGCCTTCGTGACAAAAAAAAAAAAAAAAATTCCTGGGCTGTACTAGGAAGAGTGTTTCCAGCAGGTTGAGGGAGATCATCCTTCTCCTCTACACAGCACCGCTAAGGCTGCATCTGAAGTACTGTGTGCAATTCTGGGCTTCCCAGTACGAGAGAGATACAGGCTTACTGGATTGAGTCCACCCCACGGACAAAGATGGTGAAAGGACTAGAGCATCTACTAGGGCCTGTTGCCACAGGACAAGGGGTAATGGCTTTAAAGTGAAAGAGGGTAGATTTGGACTATATATAAAGAAGAAATTTGTTATGATGAGGGTGGTGAATCACTGGAACAGGTTGCTCAGAGAGGTGGTAGATGTCCCATCCCTGAAAACATTCAAGCAGCCTGATCTAGTTGAAGATGTTTCTGTTCGTTGCAAGGGAGTTGGACCGGATGGCCTTTAAAGGCCTCTTCCAACCCAAACTATTCTATGATTCTATTCTGTGATCTTTCCTGTGAGGAAAGGCTGAAAGAGCTGGGACTGATTAGCCTGGAGAAGAGGCTCGGGACATCTCATTGATGTGTATAAATGGAGAGGGTTGAAGAAAATGGAGCCAGACTCTTCTCGGCAGTGATCAGTGACAAGACAGGAGGCAGCGGATCCTTTATTAAATTAAACCATGTAAAATTCTGTCTGAATGTAAGAAAAAAAACCCTTATTACTCTGAGGGTGGTTGAGTACTGGCAACGGTTGCCTACAGAGGTTTTAAAACCTGACCAGACGTGGTCCTGGGCAACCTGCTGTAGGTCGATGTCCTTTTCCATCAGGCTGCTGTCTAGCAGGATGTTGCTTATTTAGGTAGACCAAATATATTTTTATCTGTTACTTTCAGACTTGCTTTTGAAGTTGGGAACAAATTCCTGATATATTTTTCTGTTGTCTTGTCTACGGTAGGATTTAATTTAAAAGCATAAAATTGAAACCCCCAAAACAAAATGTTGTCTTCAGCACGTTCATACGTAGTCAGAGGTGTGAACGCTGTAATTACTAAATCGCATATTACATGCTACGCACAGCTCCAAGTAACTGTATTAGCAACTACTAAAGCTTAAAAGCTGTGTTGATCAGATCTCAAGGTATCAGCTTAGACCATAAGGGATGTGTAAGCTGGTGACTGACTTCCTGTGAAAGGAACAGATGTGGCTTGTCTTTGCTGAGCATGAAAGGAAGTTGGTGGTTGAGATATTTAACTGCCTCAACAGTGAGGTTCTCCAGGTTTTGTTTGTGTACTGGCCCTGTTTTTTTACCCCGTGTCCTGTTTCTGTTGCTGTTCAGCAGATAAGGGGGAAGCAGCAGAGACAGCAAGTCTTGTTACGCAGATCTAACAAATGGTACTTAATGAGGCTATTAGACCTCAAATGGAGCTTTATTTTAAAGTTAATATAAAAAAATCATATACACAGGGCTGCGTTAGAACACCTCAGCTGTTCTGAGCTGATTTAGTAGCAGGATAGGTTTTTCCCAGAGAGAACAGTGCTACAGGTGCATTAGGTGCCTTATCCCTATTTCATATATCTGATATGTTATCAGTCAAGTATCATGCTTTAGGTTTTCTTTAAGGTGTTGGTAGAAAGTGTTTCGTAGAAGCTATGTTTGGTTTGCAGGTATTCTGCAAAATTGATTCCTATTTCAGGGAAAGAAGGAAGTGTATCAGGAAGGTGGTTTGATAACGGGCAGATCCACTGCACTTGTATCCTGTTCAGAATGGCAGCTCTGGAAGTCTTCTGTGGGCTTCCAAAATCTGACTGGATATGCTTGTATGTGTGTTGAAGTTTGTAAAATGTCTCTTGATTCCTTCTGCTGAACTGCCTTTACATCCTGGGAGCTGAGGACAAGACAGCCAAGGGCAAAAGTGCTTTAAGATGCAACTTCTTGTATGTATCAGTGGTCTGTGACCTGCTCAAAGATTAACTCTTCATCTAAGGATATCTTCTTACTGTGGAACAAACGTTAAGGTGCAAGCCCTTTTATTGTGAGCTCAGAATTCACTTTGTGGGCTTAGGAACAAAGGTTTGGAACTAGTCTACTTTCTTTTTCTTGGGGTTTTGGTTTTGTGGATGGTTTTTGTGTGTGTGTGTGTTAAGCTACAGTGCTGGTTTCTAAAGACAGCTTATTTCCTCCTTCTAGGCATTTGATCTATATCTTGTTGTAAAATGTTACTCTGACCATCTACTGAATGCTTTTCTTCTTAGATTGAGAATATTGTTAATGTTTTGGTGTTTGTAATTTTTGAATTTTCTTCTGTTTGTGGTTTACTTCCATTGAGAAGGTGGTGGTGGTAATAACCTACCAGACTAGTTAAACTAGCTGTCCAAGATGAAAGGTGGCTAGTTATAGAAAAAGATGTCAGTACTGAGGAAATGATGGCTTTTAGAATCATAGAATCATTTGGGTTGGAATACACCTTTAAGATCGTCCAGTCTGACCTAACCTAGGACTGCCAAGTTACCACTAAACCATGTCCCTCAGCACATTTGACTGTCTTTTAAATACCTCCAGGGATGGTGACACAACTGCTTCCCTGAGCAGCCTGTTCCAATGCTTGACAACTCTTTTGATGAAGTATTTCTTAACATCCATCCTAAACCTCCCATGGCACAACTTGAGGCCATTTACTTGGGAGAAGACTGACCCCCACCTGGCTACAACCTTCTTTCTGGTAAAAGGCAATTAAGGTCTCCTCTCAGCTTCCTTTTCTCCAGACTAAACAACCCCAGTTCCCTCAGCTGCTCCACATAAGGCTTCTTTTCCAGATCCCTCACCAGATCTGTTGCCCTTCTCTGGACCCACTCCAGCACCTCAATGTCTTTCTTGTGGTGAAGGCTCTCCAAAACTAAACACAGTATTCGAGGTGCAGCCTCACCATTGCTGAGTACAGGGAAACAATCGCTTCTCTAGTCCTGCTGGCCACACTTTTGAGGGAGTGTTGATGCATAAGCCTGATCTTTGTGCTTTGAGCTGAATGTGGAAGAGTTTACTTATATTAGAAGCTATGGAGTGTAAGATGTTCATCTGTCTAAACTTGGGTTGCCCGTTTGTTGAAAGCAATGATACATCTTAACTTTTATAAGGGTTGCCCTTCTCCAACGTGGGCATTTCTGCAGTTTCTGAGGTTGCTAAATGAAATGTATTTAGCTCTTTCAGAAAGCCTGATGGTTTTTCTTATGCATCTAGAATGAAGAGCTTTTCTGTCATCCTTTTGCACTTGCAGATGTATTCTCTGTAGAATAAAGTTATCTAATTGCCCCTCTTTCTCTCAATCTGGTTTGTGAAAGAGCTCAGTTCTTGGAAAAAAGCTTCTTGGCACATGCATATTGTTAAAAATTCAGGAAATACAAGTGATTTAAATTTGCTTTTCAAAAAATCAGCATAATGAAAAAGCTACCTTCATGTTAGGATCTTCCTGTGTGGCTCTGGTGGCTAAGAGACAGTTATCTCAACAAGCTAAACATAGTAGAAGTCAATATATGTCCTTGTAGCAGCTTTTATCACATCTTATGTTTGTATGCCTGTAAGTGTCACTCTGAAAATCTTGAATAGCTTTTCTCAGGGTGGTTATGACTGTTCAACTTCCAGGAGGGCTGAGACAACATTTTTTGTTGTATTGGATGTATTTCAGGCTTGACTCTTCTGATGTTTAATATTTAAGCTTTCAAGCCTATAAATAGAACAAGGTAGCTGCCAGTTCTCAGTTGTCCTCCTGCTGCTTGGTTTGTTTCCTGGGCTGTGTACTGAGGCACCTTGAAGTTATGTTTGTTTTCAGCCTGTGGTCTATTATCTTTTCAGCCTGTTGGCACTTCATCTTGCTCCTTCTCCTTAATTGAGGAGTGACTGCATTTTGTGTCTGATCAGAATTCCATGTGCCTTTTTAATCTCTATAAGGAAGTCAGTTGTTCTAATACTTTTGAACTATTATATAATATGTTTTTCATTAACTCATCAAATTAAAATGTAAAAGTATATTTATTGGAAAATATATTACAATAACATTATAATACATGATGATATGTTAAAATCAAAATATAAAATTCTGTCAGTTAAGCCAGATACTTGAGGACTTTTTGGGATCTAAAGCTTTTAATCAGTTTTCTTATGCTGGGTGGCTTTTTTTTGTTTGTGGTTTTTTTTTTTTCCTACTGTAAGTGGCAGTGCCTCCAAGAACACTTTTACTGTCTATTGACTGCATATTTTATTTATTTACTGGTTGGTGAATGGTGTCTTGGCTATTCCTGTTCCAAGCTATTTTTTAGTTGTTTGTGGTTATGAACTTTAAATCCATTGGAAGATCCAGGGGGACACTTCTGTGACTTGAAGTGGGATTTCTGTGTTGGCTATTTAAATGTTCAGCCTGAAGAGATGTAGCAGATCCGTGTTGTCATAAATTTCTAATATGTCAGTAGCTATAGTCTGAATTACAGTGAGAATTCTAGAATCACAGTATTGTCTAGGTTGAAAGGGACCTTCCAGATCATTGATTCCAACCATTAACCTAACAATGACGAAACCATCGCTAAACCATTATCCGTAAGCACTGTGTCTACCTGTCTTTTAAATACCACCAGGCGTGGTGACTCAACCACTTCCCTGGGCAGCCTGTTCCAATGTTTGATAACCCTTTTGGTGTAGAAATTTCTCATAATATACAGTCTAAATTCCCTCTGGTGCAACTTGAGACCATTTCCTCTCATCCTATTGCCTGTTACTTGGGTGAAGAGACTGACCCCCTGTCTCTCTACAGCCTCCTTTCAAGTTGTCGTAGAGAGCATTCAGGTCTCCCCTCAGCCTATTCTCCAGCCTCAACAACCCTAGTTGTTATTATGTGTCTGGCCATGTGGGACTATGGGAAGGAAGAAAATTAAGATCATTAATTGGAAGTTACTTCTTACCTATCCCCTTACTGGAGAGTACTAGGCAGAATGTCTCACAGTGCTGCAGGGCACAGAGATAATTGGTACAGGACCAAGCAAAGACTTAAATAATGTTTTGTAGCTGATGACAGGATTAGCAGAACAAGCAGTGTACCTGTAGCTGGTTGTAATTACTGTGATTTTTTTTTTTTTTTTTCCTGTGCCATAGAAAGGAGAGTAAGATTCTGTGTTCCAGTACTTCTGTTCAGTTGAAAAATCTAAGAAATGTGGTCCCTGTTTAGGCTATTCTTTGTTGACATTTTTCCCTCTGAGCTTCAACACCACCACCACCCCCACCCCCACCCCCCCCCCAGCACGAGTTCTCCTAAAGTGAGGAAGTGAAAACTGACATTAATTACTGGCTGCAGTTGAAATGCTTGTCCCTTCCTGCTACTGCTGTCAGTTAGAAAACTGTGTGAAAAGAGCAATTTATTGTTGTTAATGTTGGAGTTTTGGTTTTTGGGGGTTGGTTTTTTTTAAATTTTAAAATTTCTTCCCTAATATTTTTGGGGGCTGTGGCCTCAAAATCGAGAAACGCTGCTCTAGTTGAAGCAACTGAATGGAGTAAAAACTTTGTGCCCTCTGCTTACATAAAACTTTCGATCAAGCGATCTCATGGACAAAATACAACATAAAATAAACCTCAGGTAATTCCTGAGTTTTCTTATAAAATCTCACACTTGGAAGGAATCTGTAGTTACCAGAGTTCAGGCTCTGTAGCAGCAGTTATAATTACAAGTACGGATCATGTAGTAATAGCAGAGCATTGGCTTATTTGCATAAAACTTGAACAGTTCAGAATTTCAGTCCTAAGTAATAGGTCCTGTGCTGTGACAGGGGTATTGTGGCACCAAAAGAAATAGCATTTACTGAATTACCTTCAGAGATCTCTCTGTCATGTAGATGTATGTGGTGGCAGAAGTGTTAGTGGTATGTAAGGCCTGACTTGCCTAGAAGATGGTTAAAAGTTGTTCAGAGGTAGTTCTGCTGCTGCTGAGTGTGTGCAGGCACGAACAGAAAGAACTCACATTTCCATTCTTCTGATTTCTTTAAAAATATAGTGCAGGTTTTATAACTTCATCCTTGTGCATATATTGCCAGCCAAATAAGAGCAGAAGCAAAATCAAAATTCTGCTGTTCTTTGGTCGTTTACATAACTCCAGTAGAGTGTGAGCTCAGTCTGCTTTTTAACATCAGATCAAGAGGAAAGTCCAGTAAATGTGGAAGGGTGCTGAGGGTTTTTCTGCCTGCCCCTGATACTCTTCGTTCTAGGAGTCCCAAAGTAGTTCTCTCACTCACCTTAACTAAAAGACTTCTAATACAAATGAGAATTCTTGCTTCTCTCTTGTGTTTCTGAATTGTGTAGTGTGAAAAGTTTTTTGCTTATAGGTGTTTGAGTAGCTGTGCTTGTCTAAATGCATCTCAGAGCACTTCAAAACGGCTACTATCTTGGCTGAAATTAGATTCCAGCAGTTGTGTATATATATGTATCTGTATGTACACATCTTTATTACAACTTCTGGTGAAGATTCTCCTGAACACTTATCTTGAAGGTTTTGGGGATGCGAGTGTGTCCCTCAGTAGTAACTACTTGAGAGGTGCAAGAGAGTTAGCTTTGCGTCAAGCGCTGTGCTGCTGCTGCCAGATCTTGCTTAAAACAAAGCTAGCTCCTCTATCTTAAAGTTGTTTGGATCTTAATTTAGCCTTTTGAATTGCTTGCTTGTGTTTTCATCGAATTCTACATGTCTGCTGTGCGGCAGCTTGTTGGCTGCCCTAGGGAGATGCTGAAGGCAGCTGTTCTTCTTCAGTGTCTGTTAGCCCTGCTTTGGCACTTGGCTATTGGGTTCGGAGGAAGCAGCACGTTTTGCTTTAAAGTATTTTGATATGTGCAGCAGTGGAGTTACCGAATGAGCGTGTTTCTGCTCCTCTCTACAGCTAATGCAAAAGAAGAGTAAGATGGAAGTACTTGATTGGGCATTGCTGATAGCAGTTCCAGTATTTCAGCAAACTAACTCCTATGTTATTGAAGTCTTGGCAACTTCTGAGCAGCTTTCAACACCCACTTCAGAGTGGATCTTTGAAATTCAGCAGAGCAGAAGCCTTAGGCTAGAAATGTGCCCCTGCCTCGTTCTTTAAAGTTCTCTTCAAGCTTTGCTGAGAAATACTGCTTCTAGAAATCAGTTTTCCATTTCATGTCTGTATTCCTCAGGAAAGCTTTGTCTATGCTAAAATAACTGACACAAATATTCTAAAGTTGAGCATATGTTCATGTCAAGGCAGTATTGGGAACAGGCACTGTGCAGTGCGCGTGTGGGTGGTGCAAAGGAAAGAAATTGTAGTCTTTTTTTTTTTAATTGCAGTTAAATGTACTAGAATGTTATCTTTAAAGAAAAAGGTGAGAAATTGTGTAACTTGTAATACTAAATTTAAAAGTTCAGGCTTTTTGGTTAAGAAACATTCTAGTTAGGTTTGCTAGGAACTTGGTCCTATCATATATGTGGTAAGGTAGTGGGTGGGGTTTGGTTTTTTTTTTTACCCTTAAAAATCTAGCCTTGTGCTCAGTGTGGACGGATGAAGGTGAGGTGGGCAGTGTAGCTAAGCAGATTGAGTGGTTTGCTGCTTATGATGAGGGGTTGGTTCTGCTGTTCCTCATTGCCTGCTATTGGTCTCCATGTTCTAGTTCCTGTTTAACAGTTCTGTGAACCAACTCTGTTCATTAATCTAGCAGTAAAGTGAACACTTCTCTGCTGAGCCATTAAGTAAAGTCAGTTTACTGTGCAATCAGATGAGCATCAGTCAGTACCAGGAATGGTGCAGGACTGAGTGCCAGGAGCAGTGGGGAGAGTGGGGAGTTGGATCTACCCCTCTGTGGCAATGAGATCTTAGATTGCTCCAGTGTATCATATATCCCATATTGGAAGGCCAAACAAATAATTATCAATTTGACACTTCTCTACTCTTTCAGTGTTCAATTTAATGTTATAATATAAATATAATTTTCTGTATGAAATATATTGTCTGAAGTGCCTAAAAATAATTTTTCCTAAGTATGTAATTTGCTGCCAGTCTAAAAATGAAGTAGAATTCTTGACAGAATTTGTCTTTTGTATGCAATAACAAGCTTCTGTGAATTTGAAAAAGGCTCAAAACAACTAATCACAATTTGGGAGAGTGTGTATTACAAATTTAAATAATCAATATAAGTGTAAATGGCATAATCCTTGTGGTCTGTGATCAAAAGTAAAACCAGCCTATATTATTAAAATACCTGTATTTAAAGCTGAACAGAAAAATTCTTCTCAAGCTGGAAGGAGGACTATGTTGGATCCAGAAAAATTATTTGTATCCTGTGGTTAAGAGCTTTATTTCCCCTTTTGAAGGTTTCATGGAGATGAAAGGTTGCATGGTGTGAAAACAAACACAGAGAATGATAAATGTTCTTCACTTCAAAAATGTCTCAGTGTAATCTCTCTTAATAAGATCTTGAGTACTCACGTAGTTGTATACTAAGTTAACTCAAACATGGCCTTACAACTGGTTTTGCATGCAAACCTTTTTGGATATGCTTATGTGAACTTTGCATTATTTTACACTGATTTACATTCTGTATATCTGATTTTAATTGTATGTGTTACATCAGGATTTTTGTTGTTGTTGTTCCTGTCTTAAAAATACCACTATGGCTTTGCTCTTTTGAGTGCTGTTCGCTGATGAGTAGAACAAAATAGACTATTTCAGCTGGAAGGGATCTATATACAATGATCAGCTAGTCCAACTGCCTGACCAGTTCAGGGCTGACCAAAAGGTTGTTCAGGGAATTGTCCAAATGCCTCTTAAACACTGACAGCTTGGGGCATCAACCACCTCTCTAGGAAGCCCGTTTTGTAGCTTCGTAGTTTTATAACCTTAAAAGTGTTAGTTTTTAGTTGGGTGATGGTTTTTTGGTTTGGGTTTTTTTTAGGGGGGGTGGGATTTTTTTGTGTAGCTGTATCTGTGAAATACATTAAGTGGTAGATGAAAAAAACCCAGAAACCACATACAACAGGAGTTGTTGAATGAAACTGATTGTTAATAAAACTTCTTGGAAAATATATTCAAAGGCAGGGGATGGGCCAGATTGAAAGGGGAAATCAGATGATCTTCCTTCTCATGCTGTAGCAGCAGAAATCTATGATTTCTGAGGTAGTTTCGCACAGATACAGATACACAGATATCTGTCTCTTAATGTAGGCACTTTACACTTCCGCTAGTAATAATGGAATGTAATTTAATAGCAGGATGTTCAGCAAGGACATATAGATACTGATCTTCAGTCATCTTCAGGTTTTCTTTGGTGATTAGGGACGTGCTCAAGTATGAAAAACCAATTTTGCTCTTGCTGTAGCAAGTAACTTCTTGGTTTAAACTTAAAAGATGTTGTGTTTGTTGCCTGTTACACTACTGCTGATTGAACCCCAATGAAGATAAATTTCCACCCTTTCTCTGCTGTGCATGAAATTCCAGGTCTGAGTGACAAGTTCCTACAAGAATCTGAGCTCCATTTGAGAACAAGTGAAGGGGGTTGAGAGGTAACCCCTCCTTCCCCCTGCCTCACCTTGATGCAGCACTTGGTCCTATAATTCCATATTTTCTGTGTTCAAACTAACGTATCTGGAAATGTTTGATTTCTTTATGATATCTGTCAGTACAGCAACTAATTTTTGTGTTTAGAGTGAGACAATTTTAAAATGTGAAGTTAAAGCATTTTTTTAAGAGTTTGAAATACTTGTAGACTCTTTGATGCTTTCTAGTTGTGTATTCCTGCAGTCAGGAGAGAAAATATTGTCTGTTCTGAAATCCATATTTTGAGGTTTGGATTGACACCTTCCCACTGTCATAAACTGTTTATTTGTTTTTATTTCCTGCCTCCCCCCCCCCCCCCAAGGGAATTGGTACTGTAATGGCACAGTGACAGTACCCCAGAATGTGGGCAGTAGGTGATTTTTGTCAGGTTGATGACACTTCACTGGCGTACCCTGGCACCCTCAATGAACTATTTTCATGACTAAGGTTGAGGTAGTTAGTTGTACGTGTGTTGTAGTTCTTTCTGCTCTTTCCATACCCACTAGATTTAAAGACTCTTTTGGTAGAAGGAAGATGTTAACAAAGAAGTGGTGAATGGATGCTGGTTTTACATTAAATTTAGCCTAATTAAAAGACAGATTTTCATGAGGATACTCTGCCTTTGGGCAGTTGACCTTGGTTTGCTCAAAGTCAATTTGTGTCATGGAGCATACTATGTTAAATCTGATTTAGAATGGAGTCTTTGTAGTTCTTAAATGCAGATGACACCAAGCTGAGGGATGCAGTTGACACCCCTGTGGGATGGGATGCCATTCAGAGGGACCTGGACAAGCTCAAGAAGTGGGCCCATGTGAACCTCATGAAGTTCAATAAGGCCAAGTGCAGGGTCCTGCACCTGGGGCAGGCAGCTGCTGGTGGCAATACAGGCTGGGGGATGAAGGGATTGAGAGCAGCCCGGTTGAGAAGGGCTTGGGGGTACTGATGAATGAAAAGCTGGACATGAGCTGGCAGTGTGCACTTGCAGACTAGAAGACCAGCTGCATCCAGAGCTATATCAGAAGTGAGAGAGGTGATTCTGCCCCTCTACTTGGCTCTGGTGAGATCCTACCTGGAGTATTGCATCCAGCTCTGGGGCCATCAGCACAGAAATGTCATGGACTTGTTGGAGCGGGTCCAGAGGAGGGCCACAAAAATCATCAGAGGACTGGCGCACATCTCCCATGAGGATAGGCTGAGAGATTTGGGGTCGTTCAGCCTGGAGAGGAGAAGGCTCCATGGAGACCTCATTGTGGACTTCAGTACTTAAAGGGGCCTACAGGAAAGGTGAGGAGGAACATTTTAGCAGGGCCTGTTGCAATAGGACAAGGGGTAATGGTTTTAAGTTAAAAGAGGGTAGATTAAGACTAGATAGAAGGAAGACATTTTTTCACTGTGAGGATGGTAAAAGACTGGAACAGGTTGCCCAGAGAGGTGGTTGATGCACCATCCCTGGAAACATTCAAGGTCAGGTTGCATAGACCTGATCTAGCTGAAGATGTCCCTGCTCATTGCAGGGAGTTGGACTTCATGGCCTTTGAAGGTCCCTTTCAACCTGAACTACTCTATGATTCTATGAACTTTGTGCATAAGGTTAGGAAATCCTAGAACCCACTTCCTTGTTTGGGCTAAATAAAAAATGAGTGACCTCAGGGCACTTTTTCTCCCCTACAAGATGAGAAAATAGAAGCTACAGAGATAACTAGCTTGCCTGCCTTCACTTCAGAAATCCCGGAGGTATGTAGCTCCTGTCACAAACCTCAAGAGGCTCAGAGGCAAGTGTCTTAATTGCTTGTCCTCCTTTGCAGTATCAATACCTTCCATATCCAGACCTCTTAATTATCAGCAAGAATGCGTGATTCCATGTACCAGCAGTTGTGATCTAATTGTCTTTTTTTTTCCCAAGGATTGTTATTTACTTGCAAACTGAAAATAGTTTGCTGCAACATAGTAGTAGAGATGGGCTAACATAACTCCTGTGAATTTGAGATTACTTAAAAGTTGTTTATTTCATTGCAAGACTAAACTTCTGTGTCTGAACCTGATGATCTTGAATAGCTAGTTGTGAATATAATTTTGTGCTGTAATGTACCCAGTAATTTGATTTATCAAATTGTGAAATGATTTCAGCTGTGAGACTTTGGGGCTGCGTAGGGACAGACTTTTTTTGGCTACCATGTTTATTACTTGCAGAAATACCTCAAAAGCATTTGAAGAAAAACTTTAAAACAAGAGAGACTATTTACCTTGGGAATCGCTTGAACGCGTTATCCCCAAATGAGTACTTTTGGCTTTAGGCCATACGAGTGTTTTCACTTTAACTTGCATATTGTATAAACATGAAACTAGTTTGTTTTGTCAAGGTTTGGTTTTTGGTGACTGGTTGTTTGGGTTTTTTTGCTTTGGCTCTTTGTTTTTATTTGGGATTATTGTTTGTTCTGTTTAAATTATTTGTGTTTCTAAGATGTATGGGGTCAATTTTTAGATATGTCCGCATGTATTTCAACAAAGTTTATTTAGTTCTGGAAGAATGGCCATGTAAAACCATCTGACGAGGTAGGTTCTGGCAGTGGTGTTTTGTGAACAGCTTGCTCGTGATGGTTGATGTTCATTGACCGTTTGTAAATCCTTTGTTTGGCACCGTTTGTTGACAGCTGTCATAGAATGTCTCTGAACTGTGTGTTACAGTAACTGCTGGTGACCAGTTAAAGGATATGATTAAGGATTGTGACTCATCATGAAAGCAGCCTTGGGAAACTTGTGATTTTTTTGTGATTTCTTATCCTTCTTCTCCCCACCCACCCCTCAGCTTGTTGTCGGTCATAATATGAACATGGCAGGTGTCTCTTACTACTCGTTTTCAGCAAGATGCACATTGTGTCCCTTGGTGTTGGTCTGCGTGTGCCACAGTGAGGGTTTTGGTAACTTAAAGTCCTGATTTTTAAGTACATATTTTGTATACGAAAATACTTAGAGATCTTTTCTTCCTCTCAACAGCTGGGAAGGAGAAACCAAAAACCAACGCAGAAGAGCTACAGATTAAGAAAGTTAAGAAGAAAAAGAAAAAGAAACACAAAGAGAATGAGAAGAGGAAGCGTCCAAAAATGTACAGCAAATCCATTCAGACCATCTGCTCAGGATTGGTTTCTGATATTGAGGATCAGGAAGCCAAAGGCATCATAGATGATCATCTTAAGGATTTCAATGGGAAAAATATGGATCCCAAGAAGGACTGTGAGTCCAAGATACCAGAGAACAGTGAGTTTCCATTTGTCTCGTTAAAGGAGCCACGGGTTCAAAATAAACTCAAAAGGTTGGACACATTGGAGTTCAAACAGCTGATTCATATTGAGCACCAGCCTAACGGAGGTGCATCAGTTATCCATGCCTACAGTAATGAACTCTCCCACTTATCTCCTGTGGAGATGGAGAGATTTGCAGAAGAGTTTGTGGGTCTGGTTTTTAGTGAAAATGAAAACTGTGCAGCTTACTATGTAATGGGTATTGTTCATGGGGCAGCTACTTATTTACCTGACTTTTTAGACTACTTTTCATTTAATTTTCCCAATTCACCAGTGAAAATGGAGATTTTGGGAAAGAAAGATATAGAGACAACGACTATGTCAAATTTTCATGCTCAGGTAAGAGGTTATACGTTTTACTTTCTAAAGTCATATAATGGTTTCAGACAACTGTGAATGGGACTTTTTAGAACATTACTGCTAGGCTGTGCAATGTGGATGATGTAGAGCCTAGAAACAAGGGAATTATTTAAGTTAGTTCTGCAATATTAAACATAAGGAGCCTGCTAACAATGTTAACATTTGAATTTTGGGGGGGAGGGGAAGTGTTTGCATGTGTGTGTGCGCGTAGATTTCTTCGGATTTGTTTCTGCAGCTGAAGCGTAACTGAGTTCTGGAGGGTTAAAATGATTTAGCTGCTGCTCTCCAAGCATCTGAACTGTAGTTTATCTGTATGAACTTCTTCATAAAACTGAAATGCATTAATTCCATAGAACAATGTTATACATAAAACCTGTGTTGGGACATACTTAATTAGTTGCATTTGTAGTTTGAAGCTTCGAAATACATCCCTAAAGGAGAATTCAATGATAGTTAATGTAGCTACTAATTTGATCCTTACACCTTCGCATTTCCCCCCAGTTAGCTGTATTCTCTTGAAAGCTATTAAGTTACCTGGCAAATTGGCAGGCAACTTTTGAGTCTCTTTTTTTAAGTTTTATTTTCCAGAGAGAAATGTCTCTATACTGTCTTAACAACAGCTACTGATTAAACTTTGCTATTTCTTAACTTGTAGTAGAAGACACGCCACTGTTGCATGTAAATTATTTATATTTCAGTTCTTTTAAGTTCAGGGGGGAAATATTCTAACGTTTTTAGATTGCCACCTTAGTGATGTATGTAAAGCCCATACAGATACTCTGAAACAATTTATGAAGAAACTCAATGCTGATTTTCATTATATCAACTTTAGCTCAAAATTGCCTGTTTAACTTCCTAATTGTGATTTTAGATATTTTATGGAACACCTTTAAATTATTTAGTCTTCATTTTTTAGACAACTATAAAGACTTCAAGTGTAAGTTATACTGTCATCTTTTTGATGAAAAACATCCTTTTCTTTTCTTTGGTTATATAAACATCTGGATGGAACACTCATGCATGTATTGACAAATTTCATGTGTTTGTTATCCACAGGGATATACAGAACTGAAATCTTGCTGTAAGAGAATATTTGTGGTGCTGGTTAAGAAAGCTTCCACTGCCATGGAATATGAATATTCTATGAAATATATTCACTATTTCTTTTCTGTATATAAACTGAATCATAAATCAAAGAATATATTATGGGCAGTTACCTAGAACTGCTCTGTATTAGGTAATTTCATACAAAAAAGGTGGATCTGTCCTTGTAAGCATGTTCTTTAAGTCCAACCTGTTGTCTTGAGCAGCATTAATGTAAGCATAGCTGTGTACTAGTATGTGCCCTAAAGAAGTTAAGCCAGATTTTATTTTTTTGAGTTATAATGGAGTTATTTTACTGAAAGGATGGATTAACTTGGTACTATGATGGTGTTATCAATATCTGTACTTAATTAGTCCTGTGATCATTGGTTTTGAGATTATAATTTCTCTTTTTTCTGTAAGTGAAAGAGGAACAGAGAGAGAATGTAGTAGATGAAAGAAGCCAAATTGTATTATTATAGCATTCAAATGGTCAACTTTACAGTCTGTCTTTTAATCTGTATTTTGCTGGAGGTTTAGTTCTGGTATCTTCCTTTATTTTCCCTGTTTTTCAGTTAGTATTCACAGCATTTAATCACTTGTCAGAGTTTGCTTGACAGAAAACTCTTGGCACACTGTATTTTTGCTAACATGAAGGATGTAGTGTGTATAAATAATGTACACAGGCGTACACCAGGCTTACTCATATCGTCTTCTGTGCAGCATCGGTGTTCCGTGGAGTACTTAAGTCAGTATCTTGGTTGCCTTTATTATTTAACTTTTTTTTTGGGTGTTATTCTGGCTGCTTATGTTGTCTTACTTGCGTGATCTGCTACATCTGAAAGGTTTTGTTAGCTTAGTATTCTTCTTTCTGACTGGGGCCAGTATCAAAGATGTCTAGGAAGGAGTATGAAAGGCTAGTGCTTGTAGTGATCCTGTGTCAAAGTGCTCATCCTCCAGGGGCGTGACAGGACGTTTTTGAATCTGAGAGTTGTGAATTCTGTGGTTTTAGACTTCATCTGTGTTTTTGTGTGTATGTGTAAAATTCTGATTAATTAGCATCAGTTACCCCTCTCTTTCCATTTTCTGCCTCTGCCTACATTTATAAGAGGTAATAAATGATTGCATAACTTGTTACATTTTGTGCAGATTGATAATATTCTCCTGTCTTGTGGAGTTCTTTGTCAGCCTTTTATAGGGATCCAGGTGTTCTGTTGCAGTGTATTTCAATGACGTATTAAATGTAGTTTTCTGTTGCTGCATTGTAAAAGCTCTGTGCTGCTGTGTTCCTTGTTGTCCTGAGCTGCCTGAGCAATGTCCAGCAGGTGTTGCATAGTCTCAGTTGAGAGGCAAGTGGTTTTCTGATGTTTAAGTGGGAACTTCTTTTCATCAAGTCTGCTTTAAGTATCTGTCTCATTCTTTTTTTTAGTCTTAAGAATC
This sequence comes from Gallinago jamesoni, assembly GCA_025769975.1. Lineage (NCBI taxonomy): Eukaryota > Metazoa > Chordata > Aves > Charadriiformes > Scolopacidae > Gallinago > Gallinago jamesoni. Next base: position 13,232,240 of record JAOQGH010000001.1, on the reverse strand, counting down.
TTGAGTATTGCTTTGATAACTTTAACTAAAATGCTGAAATGAGGCTCACTAAGTACATGAAGTTCTTTGGTTGGTTTTGACAACTCATTTGTAATCAGTCTGACATAAATATTTAAAAAGATCTAAAAAAGTATAAATTAAAAAAAAAAAGACAGATGAGCTAAGCCTGAAATGGAAAGTATTTTAGAGTATTTTATCAGGTTTTATTTATAAGGTTGATTCTTTCACTACTACTCAGTAAGCTTCTACCTCTTGTTTTGCAGCAGATGAGTTTTCTTGGCTTTAAGTAAGGTGTATTTTAAAGTCACTGAATTCTGAGGTTATCCTGCCCCTCTACTCTGTCCTGGTGAGGCCCCATCTGGAGTATTGTGTCCAGTTCTAGGACCCCAGTTCAAGAAGGTCAGGGAACTGCTGGAGAGGGTACAGCAAAGGGCCACAAAGATGATTAAGGGCCTGGAGCATCTCTCCTACAAGGAGAGGCTGAGGGACTTGGGTCTTTTTAGTCTTGAGAAGAAAAGGCTTAGAGGAGATATAATTAATGTGTACAAATACTTAAAGGGAGGGTGTCAGGAGGACCAGACTGGTCTTTTTTCAGTGGTACCCAGTGACAGGACAAGAGGAAATGGGCACAAACTTGAGTATAAGAAGTTCCACCTAAATGTGAGTAGGAACTTCTTTATGGTGAGAGTGATAGAGCACTGGAACAGGCTGCCCAGAGAGGTGGTGGAGTCTCCTTCTTTGGAAACACTCAAAACCTGCCTGGAGAAGTTCCTGAGCAACGTGCTCTAGGTAGACCCGCTCTGGCGGGGTGTTGGACTAGGTGATCTCCAGAGGTCCCTTCCAACCCCATATGATTCTATAATAGTCTGCCAGCTGCCAGGTGTGTTGTTGTCAAGTAGTATGAGAAGATTCAGGTGTCTTGCACATTATTGTTCGTTTTTATCCCTGCCTTTTTCAGAGCAGTTTGATCTGCTGTAGTGGCAACTCCCGCTAAGCGAGTTACTCCCCTTTTCATGTTTATGCAGGTAATTATATATATCTGAGTGTAGTTCTTTGCTGTTATTCAAGTTGAATTATATGCTGTGTACTCAGATTCCTTCCCAGTTTATCGAAGACCTTCTTAGTTTTGATCCTTTGCTGTAGTAGATTTGCAGCTTTGTGTTACCTGCAGGTCTAATAAGCATAGATCATGTTCAAAGGAAAGATCCTCGTGGCATGTCACAAAATATGTCCTTTCATATTGATAGTTGTGTGAATGCAGACAAAACTACCCATTGTTTGCTGTTACTAGACCATATTTCTGTGCAGTTTTGAGAACACAGTGCAAATGTCAGGGTGTGTACTGGTGCTCTGGAAAGGCCTATCCTATCATAGAAAGAAAGGTTAGTTTGGCTTGGTAGGTTTTCTTGGGATTTTTTGATGCATAAACATGCCCATGTTTATTAGCTTTTAGCATCTTATTTTCTGGGTGGTTCAGGCAGGAGTATCTAGCTAACTGTTTTTTCTGGAAATTGTTTTTATTGCCAAGTTAGCAAATTATTAGTTTACGATGCCAGTGGCAGCTCAAGGATGAGTGTGAGCCTACACCATCAGCCCCATTCCATAACAGCAGGCAGTTTGCATCTTCAGAGAAATAATTTTTCCTGTTTTTTTTTCCTCAGTGTGATGAAATGTATTCCATGTTGCCTGTGTTAACTGTATGGAGCACTGGCTATTCAGATAGTATAAAGGGTAACAAGTATTTTAGAGGAAGAAATGCAGTAGTAATAATAGCTCATGTTTGTGTTGTGATTTTTCAAATGAGTGGTTTTCCTCACTTAAAGTTCTGCACACAGTGCTTTTCATTCCACGTTTATTTTAGCCCCTTTTAATATTATCTTCTCTTTGCTGTCATCCTTGTTGAGCTCTTAAAAGTTTATCTTTTGTGGGGAGGTTTTTGCTGTTTACTTATTTTCTAATTTTTGAAATTCTACTTGAAAAGTACTCATAGCATTTGCATGGGGATTGCTGAAAATCTTTCTTTAAAGAGAATCTGAAATAAATGGTTAGTGGTTCATTTTCTTGTTACTAAAGATTTGTGTAGTGTCTCTTTCCATATATTGTGTTCTTTTCCTGCGTTCTGGAAAGAATTCTTTGTATTGGAACTACGTGTCTCCAGTCATGTTCCAGTAGCTTTCGGCAGAATTTTGCTTTCAATGGAACTCCCTTCTTGCTTTTAAGCTCTTTGAATGTTTAGTTAGTTATTAACAAGTATTAATGGTTTGTAGCAGCTGCTTGCTGTTAACACAAGTTCCCCAAAGTGTAGCCTCCTTTTTAATTTTCCCTGAAGAATTGAATTTTACCTCTGTTAAACTGTATATATTACCCTGTTCTTTTTCTATCAAATAATCTGTAAGACTGTGTAGGAGTCTTTTTTGATAGGTGGTGGCAGCCTATTGTCTTATAAGCAAAAAAAAAAAAAAATTCACTCATTGAAGAGCATTGAACAAAGAATCAGTTCACATGGAATCACATCAGAAATATGCAATACATGCTCATTTCTTTCCACTTAAAAAGTAGTTACCTTTCCAGATTGCTTCTTGACAGTTTCAGCCAATAAATGTGGAATGACAGTTTTATGTTGCTCTTCTGGGTCACATATTCTGTATTAACAAAAAACAAACCTAAACAAAATGCTAGAGGTTTGTACTGGAAGTTTTTACAGGCAGTTTGGACAAGATCTGAGACTGAACCTTGTCATAGATCTTCCTGAGCTACAAGAGCAAAAGAGCTACTTTGCTTTAACAGGATTGTTTTCCATGAAAGTATCTAATTGATGCTATTCTTAAAGTACTTTTTAAAAAAAATAAAAATCTTTGAGTGCTTCACTGTTTTTTGCGGCACCAGAATTCAGAATAACGCTTCATCCTTCTTTTAAAAATGTCTGTCCATCCATCTTAATATCTGATGATTTCAGCTGCAAGGTGGAATATGTGAAGTGATACACAAACTGCAGTGGTAGAAGGACAGGGTGGAACTATACTGCAGTAAAAATATTGGGATTACATTTCCAGAAACTTCCACATGGGAATTATTTGTTAAAATTAAAGCTTTAGTGATGCTGGATCTCCTTTGAATAATGCTAAAACTGTCGATTCATCTTACACCAAAACCCTGACTAAAAAAATCCAAACCCAACCAACCAAGAAAGACAAAAACCCAAAACACCTACCCCACCAAAAAAACCCACCCAAAACATACCACCACCCTCTCCATTCCCTACCCACCTCCCCCGGCAAAAGTTGTATGAAGTACATATAGTTTAAAAGTAAAAAAAAAAAAAAGTAACCAAGTAGATTTGCAAGTATTTTTAAAGTCAGCAATTCTGGTGAATATTTGTTCTGTGAAATTTTGATGCTTTGGTATCGGTTCCCATTTGGAACTGAAAATACACGTAAGCTTTTAAGGATTTGAAAAGAGTTGGCAAGAAACAGAAAGCCTTTTGGGCACTTTTTCAAGATGTACCAAATAAAAAAGAATGCAACGTTGCCTCTCCGTGATTACAGTGTTTGAGATAACATCCAGCTTCATATGTGCTGTTACTCTAAATCTCTTTTCAGTTGTAAATACAAATATCTAAGTGCCTTGCTTGTGCACTTGTGTAGTGAAATGAAACGCCACTATTCCCCCTGGTCTCCCAGCATATTTTTGTGGTGATTTAATGTTTTGGGTTTTTTGTTGGTCTTTTGGTGGGGCTTTCTTTGTGGGTTTCTTGAAATTATTTTGGGTTCAGTGGGTTTGGATTTTTTTGGTCTTGTTCTATGAAGATGGCTTTTCCAGACTTCTTGGCTTTAAAGCTGAGAAAAGGAAAGAAATTTAAACCTTTAAAATTCTGGCAGGAATATATTAGAAATTCAACTGAAAAAAAAAAAAAAACCACCAAAACACTATTATATTAAAAACAGGAATTCAGTTGTGACTTGCTCCAGTTTACATTCTTTTAAATGAATTTTTTAAATGCTTGGTTTCTTTGAACTGTTCCTTCCCATTTGTGTCTCTTTCAATCAGAAAATGGAAAAACATCTTTAACATATAGTGTCTAAAGAGTTTCCTATTTCTAGGATGAAAATGCTCAAATATCCTGTTGTTGGTATTATAGATACTCAGATTTAGGCTTCAGATTCTTTTATATTTTTAATATGTGCTTTTTAGAACTTCTTACTTAAAACTGTGCAAGTTAACTTACACTAAAAATCAGTTGATGCCATACAAGTCACAGAAGAGGATAATTCTCAAGTTTTACTAATTTTGAATTTAGTGGTGGTTTTACTGTCATAATTTTCCATTACCTTGATGCAAAAGAATGACAGAGTCTCTTTTTGTGTGGTTTTAGGTGACATACTTCAAGTTTAAGCTACATGAGAAGAAAGAAGTTAGGCTATGTTGTATTTATTCAGTTTTATATTTCCATCTGTTTTAGCTGTCCATTGTCCTATTCTGTGTTGAATTGATGGGCTTTTGTCTGTAAATGTATCTATTCTGATCATGTTGACTACATGCTAGAAGTGCTTATCGTTGATTCCTTCTTTATTTTGTATTTGGATTATTCCAGCTATTTATTTGAGCAAACTTGTAACATTCTAAAAACATAGTCACACTGTAACCTGTAAAATTGCATTCAGGAAGATTACCTTATAAAAGCTTAATAATATTTGACTTGTGGTCAGTGCATGATTTAATGTATAGATTTCAATGAGGTACTACTGGTTTTAGTACATCAGCATTGTTTTTGTGAGTTTAGAAATACATGGAAGAAACTTTTTTCTCTCCCTTGAACAAACCAGCCAAAATATACTGAGAGTAAAAGGAAAGGAAAATGTTGCTGTTAGTTAATATGCCATAGATACTACTTATTTTATTGTTGTCTTTAAGGGGTTTAATTTTACTTTTATTGCTGGTTAAACAGCAATGGAAGGTTTTTGTTTTTTTCACACTGTTACTTAGTAGCAATCTGATTTTTCTTGAAGTGAATGAAAATTAATTTTGTTGGCCACTAGTGTTTCCCTTTTAAGAGTGATCTCACCTTTTTATATGTGCTTTTATTTCTTTAGCCTAATCTAAGATAGTGTCATTTAAATAGCAACCACTGACCTGAGTCTAGCAGTTAGGACGCTGTAACCCAGTCCATGAGATGAGAGAGGCAGCTGCTGGCAGTGAAGAGTGACTCCTCTTTCAGGAAGAAGCATTAGTCTAAAATGGCTTATGTTTTTATTGAATTCTTATTTGTATAATTTTCTAAAAAGAAAAAAAAATTATTCAGGTGACTTGTGGATTAAAATCAGATCAGTTCCCTAAAATGGTTCCCAGTCCACCTTCCGGTGACCTGATAATAGCAGGAAGGAAGGGAAAAAGAACCGATCTTCCCCTTTAATCACCAGCATGGATTTATTTTCTGTTCATACTGGATCTGGATAGGTTAGAGTTAACTTTATTCACAGCAGCCTATTACGTGGCTGTGTTTTGGATTTGTGACAAACTATTGATAACACACTGCTGTTTTGGCTATTGGTGAGCAGCACTTGCACAGTGTCAAGGCTTTTATTTTTTTTCTTCTCCCCCTTATGGACCCCCTGACAAATAGGCTGGGGTGGGCAAGAAGCTGGGAGGGGACATGGCCAGGGCAGCTGACCCAAACTGACTGCATGGATATTCCCTACCATGTAACATCATGCTCAGCAATAGAAACCTGAGGGGGCTGGGGCAGGTGTTGGTCTGGAAAGCAGCTATTGCTTGGGGGCTGCCTGGGCATGAAGCTGCTTGTGGGAGGTAGTCAGTGGTGAAAAACACCACTTGGTGTTTTTTCTTCTTTTCTTCAGTTTCCTCTTTTCTGCACTTATTAAGCTGTCTTTAGCTGGACCCATGTGTTTCCTTGCTTTTCCCATTCTCTCCCATGTGTCTCACCATTGTGGGGATGGTGGTGAGTAAGGGGCTGTAAGATACTTAGCTGCTGCCTGGGATTAACACAACACAGAGGTTTTACGTGCTCAAACATTTCATTCTGTGTATTTGCAATGATATGACTGAATATGGGCCCAGAAGAAACCACTCATTATTTGTAACTTTGACATTATCTTAGCATTATTTCTGGTATTTTACCCCTCCCAAGCTGGATCTTGAAAAGGAGTCTGATCAGGACAGCTAGGAGTGAATTAGGATGGATAAATAATGCTTAAAGAAGTTGAGTTGATCTTTCAGTTTTAACTTTCACTGACATAGTCTTTTTGGGAATATAGAAGAGATTTAATCGATCCACCTTAAGCAAGGACTATGTTGCACTTGAATGCTTTGCTGACTTTGTGCTTCACTGCCAACACATAGTGGTATGTAAGCCAGACGGGTGAGTTGATCAACTGAAAGCTTCACAGCCTCTCCTAGCTTCACTTCAGTTAGTAATTTTTGGGGCAGATGTAGAGTTTTCGGCTGGAGTAGTTCTACAACTAGTTTATCATATGCTATGTGAATCATAGAATCATGTAGGTTGGAAAATACCTTTAAGATCCGGTTGCAACCATTAACCTGGCACTGCCAACTTACCACTAAACCATGTCCTTAAGTGCCACATCCACACATCTCCTAAATAGCTCCAGGGATGGTGACTCAACCGCTTCCCTGCACAGCCTGTTCCAATGCTTACAAAACTTTTTGGTGAAGAGATGTTTCCTAATGTCCAATCTAAACCTCCCATGACACAACCTGAGGCTATTTCCTCTTGTCTATCACTTTTTACATGGGAGAACAGTAGTGGTAATGGAAAGAAGCAAGGAAAAAGGAAGAAAAATGGTTCCCATTAATCAGGGATGTGGATGAAAACAGGAGTTTAATGTCTTGGCCTGGAGTGGTGAAACACTGCTTTATGCCAGTGAAAGAAATATCCTTTTGCATATTAGGTTTACCAATAAACTGTAACAGATTTATGACTATCTGTAACTTCAAAAAGTGGTTCTAGGGCACTTTAGAAATTGGTCTGTCTGGTAACCCAGTAATGATGAGTATCTCTTCCTTGTCTTGTTGCTTTAGTTGTGTGCTTTGGGCCAGTGCAGATACAGCTGAGGACTGAGCCAGTTCAGCAGAAAGTAATGTTTTCTGATGTTTTATCACAAAATCACCAGCTGTTCATGCAAAAAAGCAGCAGGAATGTATGACTAAGGATTTGGGGTATAAGGGGGTAGTTCTGTCTTAGCAGTACTGCTCTTTTCAGTATGGCTGTGTTGGCTTGCCATTACTTCAGCTCAGACATTTTGTAAAATCCTACTTTTAGTCAGTCCTCCATTTCCTGGGTGTGTATGATGACAGGGATGGTGTGAAGAAGAGTATTTGGTTCTGCATTTGTGGAATGCATATGGTTACATCAGTCTAGCTTTTCAATGTTGTTCCACGTTGTATGGTTTAGTCCTGTTTTCAGGAACTGCTGATAATTCTCTGCATTTTGATGGTCTGTTTGGGTGAGGATGATAGCTAAGCAGTGCTTCATTAGCTGTTTTCCTTTTTTCTTTTCTTGCTTTGGATGCAGAACGTCTAGAGATGCAGTGCAAAAGCCTTACTTGGTTTGTGCAGCAATCCATCTGCTCTTGCCTGTGTTCTGATCTGGTTATATTTCATCTAATAATGCCGCTGTGTCTTTCAGCTTGTTAAATAGGAGATGGAAAGCTTAAGGGAGAATGATCCTCATCAATCTCATGCCTGAGTACTTTGTTGATATAACAAGGCAGATCAGAGTATTTGAAAAAAATTTTATAACAAGTGTTTCTGTTCGGGTTAAAAAGAAAAGATTTTTTTATGAAGTGAATTTTACAGCACTTAAAGTTTCAAGGGAGCACAAGACGTGTTAGCACAGCAAAAATGAAGGAACAACTGTCATTCTCTCTTCCTGTACTCAAATCTTTGCGAGCCTTGTCTTCACTTTGATAATTAGCTCCAGTTAATATACTGAGAGGCCATACTGGAGAGAATGATTGGCAGAAGATGTTTAGAGTTTGATTGTAGCTTGGGGTTCTGCCCAAGTGTTACAGGAAAAAGGTTAAAATTTAGTTAGTCTTGAGTAATTCAGGTAAGAATTTTTATATACTAGTTACTGAGCAGAACATACATTAGTAACTTTTCACAAAGGTACTACTTTGGAATGTTATTTTCTTGAAAGTCAATAAGTAGTTATTCAATCTTACCTTCAGACTTTAAAATAAATAAAATACAAGTTATCATGTATCTCTAATAGGAGTTTCTGTCTTTGGTGATGAGTTGATAGTAATTGATTTCATAATAATCTTTAATCCTGCAGTCATCGGTATTCTTATATCAGAAAATATAAGCATGGAAATTAAAGGTATTTGTTTACTGAGTGTAGACTTTGAGCTGTAGTAGACTTGGTGTAACTTTTGCTGTCATATTCTACTTGTAGGTAAAAAGAACATACTCTCATGGTACATATAGAGCTGGCCCAATGAGACAGATCAGCCTGGTTGGAGCAGTTGATGAGGAAGTGGGGGATTACTTCCCTGAATTCCTTGATATGTTGGAAGAATCACCCTTCTTAAAAGTAAGGACAGAAGGGAATGGGTTGGGAGAAGGGGGACAATATACTATCTAGTGCTGTCAAAATAAAGTGAGAGTATGTGATACGTACTGAGATAATTGAGTGGTCTAATGTTTTCATTGTGACAGATGAAGGCTGCTTTTAAAAAGCTTTTAAAGTAACTCACTTCAAAATTGTGGCTTGTATTTCCCATTAGTGTACACTGCCATGGGGAACACTTTCTAGTTTAAAATTAGAGAGTCGTAAAGACAGTGATGATGGTCCCATTATGTGGGTACGTCCGGGAGAACAGATGATCCCTGTGGCTGACATGCCAAAGTCACCTTTCAAAAGGAAGAGGTATGTTGAATTATTTTGCTTTATGAATGTCTGATTAATCTTGCTTCCCTGCAGATTCATTTTATCCCAAACCTTTTACTGGTTAGTACTATATCTTGGAACATGTTTCTGTAAATCTTCATCTCAAAATATACTTTTAGGTTGCTTTGTTTTGTAAGGATGTGAATTTTTTAAAAAAAGTTTTTACTGCCTGGACAAGTAAGGTGCTAGCCTTTTTTTTTTTGAGCTTTAATAGGTATTTAAGGTAGAAACTGGAGGTTAATGTGAATAGGCATACAGCTACTGAGGTATGCCATGAAAATGGAGTTAATACTCCTGTTCTTAATGTGAGTGTGTATTAAAAGACCTCAAGGGGCAAAGGCTTCTCTCATCTGAAAGGTAACACCTCCAACATTAAATGACATATTCAAGCTTTTCTGTGGTACTGGGTATAAGTACAGGCTTAAGAGCAGGGGTGTCCTCTGCAGAATTCAAACATTGTGTCATGAGAAATTATATCTTTAGAGTTCTCTTGTTCAAAACTCAAACACAAGAAGGGAGCATAACAAGAAGTAGAAGCAGGGTCTGATGCCTCAGTATAGAGTCACTGCCCAACCATGAAGGAGATGCAGTTAAAGCCACAGACCATCTGGAGTTGGATTTGGCGAGGAATATGAAGGGCAACAAGGACTTCTACAGACATATGGACAGCAAAAGAAAGACTAGGGAAAATGTAAGGCATCTGCTGAGTGGGACAAAGGGTCTAGAAAAACACAGAAAAGGCCAAGATACTCGATGCTTTCTTTGTCCTTGTGAGGACAAAGACTGGTGAGATTTACCTTCAGGAATGCCAGGTCCCGGAGACACTAGGAATGTCTGGAGCAAGAAGCACTTGCCTTCAGTGGAGGAGAATCAGGTTAAAGAATATATTAGACATTCAGATTAGACAGGCACAAGTCCATGGGGCCTGATGGGATGTACCCAGAAGTGCTGTGGGAGCTGGCCAGCAATGCCACTCTTGATAGTCTTTGAAAAAGTCATGGCAATTGGCAAAGGTTCCTGAGGACTGGAGGAAAGCAAAGTTCAGTCCAGTCATTTAGAAAGATAAGAAGCAGGAACTGCAGGCCAGTCAGCCTCACCTTCACAGAGAAGGATGCAGTTTCAAACATGAGGGACAAGATGATCACTGGGAGTAGCTAGTGTTGATTTACAAAGGGAAATCATGCCTTATTCACCTGAGAGCATTCTGAAACAAAATGACTGGCTCACAGGATGGGAAGAGTGCCAGGGGTGTTATTTGCCTTAAATTTAGCAAGGTTTTCCATGCCGGACACCTGTCTCCCATAATGTCCTAATAAACAAGTTAATAAAGGACGAACTAGACTGATGGACAGTGAAGTGCTTCAAGAACTGGCTTAACTGCCGTGCTCAAAGTGTTGTGATCAGCAGCACAAAGTCCAGTTGGAAAAGAGTTGATACTGGAGTAAGACAGACATTGATACCTTGTGCCAATACTGTTCAACATCTTCATTAAAGGCCAGCATCATGGGACAGAGCCCACCCTCAGCAAGTTTGCAGGTGATATAAACTGAGAGGAGTGGTTGACACCCACAGGGTTGCCCTGCCAGTGAGAGGTGTCTTGAGAGGCTGTAGAAATGGGCCAGTAGAAGTCTCATGAAGATAATACTGGAATGTGCAGAGTCCTTCCTCTGGGAGGAATAACCCTGTGCACCAGCACAGGCTGAGGACCAACTGGCTGGATGGCAGCCCAACAGAAAGATTTGGGGGGGGGTCCTGATGGATGACAGATAGCCCATAAGCCTTTGACAAAGCTGGCCAGCAGCCTCCTGGACAGGATTAGAAGAGCACTGACAGCAGGTTGAGGGATGCAGTTCTTCCCCTCTGCTCATCACTGGTGAGTATCACATCCAGTTCTGAGTTCTCCAGTCCAAGACAGACATGGGCATATTGAAGCAGGTCTGGTGACATGAAAGGCTGGCATAGGAGAACTGGGATTTACCCTGGAGAAAAGAAGGCTCAGTGGGATCATATCAATGTGTATAAGCATCTGATGGGAGGTTGTAAGGAGTGGTCTTCTCTGCAGCGCCTGGTGATGTGACCAGAGGTAATAGGTTTTCTTGTAATTCAGTTTGTGCCTATTTAAAATAAGGAGAAAAACAAGCTTACTGTATGAATGGTTGAACACTAGGACAGGTTGCCCAGAAAGCTTGTGGAGTCTCTGTCTTTGAAGTTGCTCAGAACTTGACTGGATACGATCCTGAGCAACCTGCTCTAGTTGCTTGGGAGAATTTGGACTACAGAGTCTCCAGATGTCCCTTCCAACCTTGGCTATCTTATGATTATAAGCAGCTTTTGGAAGAACGTGGAACACAATGTCAGCTCCAGGTGGCCACGAATATGGTCTTGTGGCTGTGTTCCTGCTCTGCAGTGTTTCCTTCCCTTTCATTAAACCCTGAATAAATAATATTTTGCTTCTTATTGCCAGTTCTGCAACATGGAACTAAATCTATATGCACATTTCCCAGTGGTTTTATAGAAATGTCAATGATGAAGAATGACTTCAGGGAGAGCCAAAATGTATCTCAGTCAGAAAGCTGCAAAGGCCACCTGTTCCCTGCCAAGGGCTGATCATGGTAGGGCCCAGCCTCTCAGTGCCTGGGGGAGGCAGGATGGGCAGACCTGGAGTTTGAGGACCAGATTAAGCTCAGACTGCAGTGCATCAGGCAAGTGTGTGGTGATGGGGCACGTCTGAGGTCAAGCCAGGAAGTCAGTCTGCTAGCAAGGATCAGGTACGGTGATTGTCATGCAGGTTGGTCACGACAAAGTCCTGAGGACAAACTGGGAAGCAAGGCTGTTGCCCAGCATGCCTCTGGCTTGAGGAGAAGACCATTGCTCCTACAGCATGGCCCAGGCCAGCACTGAAGACCCAGGCCTGAGCTTAAATAGAGTTCCTGGGCTCTTTGTCTGCGTTTGTGGGTGGAAACTGCAGGTGAGGCTGCTCCATTATTAGGGTCTTCAGGTGCACTTAAGGCTCTGACACTGTGAAGGTGGTTTTGTTTGTTTTCTTTTAATTGTGTAGGTGTTCTGATTTTGCGTAGCTTATTACAATTTTAGTTTGTTCTAAATGTTTTTGTCATCTGACTGTTGGTTCTCACTGAAGGGAGAAAAACAACGCTATTGGCTACAGTAGAAATTAAGTAATTAAGAGATGTTCCTATATCACTAGTATTGTTTTTCTTATGCAGAACTACCAATGAAATAAAAAACTTGCAGTACCTACCTCGAACCAGTGAACCCCGTGAAATGCTATTTGAAGACCGGACACGAGCCCATGCAGATCACATAGGACAAGGCTTTGAACGCCAGACTACAGCTGCCGTGGGAGTATTGAAGGCTGTGCACTGTGGAGAGTGGTATGTGTTGGTTGACTTACCTAGGTGTTTGAAAAACATTTGCCTGAATTTCCATTTATAATTGGTAGAAGGAGTACAGAATAGATTAATCTAGTATTAGAGATTTAATGAAGACTCAGGAGATTCAGGCTTTTTTTTTTTTTTTTTCCCCCTCTGTACTAGCTGAGTTTGTCTGCCCTCTGCTAGGTTGGGTACAGTTCTGCTCTGTGGTTGAAACTAAAGGTGCTTGGCAATGACGGTTTAGTAGCTATAATTGAGTTGCTGCACCTGCGTTAATGTTAGATGTAAAATTACTTTACACAGACCTGAGTTTCTGTCTCAGAGGTGTGTGTGAAAACCTTTTGGCAATTCTTTGTATTGTCTGGAGGTGAGCAAAGTTTTTATGCTTCTGCTTCAAAGTCATGGCTGTTATAACCCAGACTTACTTATTGTAGATCACCTTGGTAGAATCCTATAGGAGGCTATGTGATTTTTTTTTTTTCCTTTAATTATGTTTTTGTGTGTCTGTCTTTGGAATTCCCATAGGAGATTCAGGAAATGAACACATCTCATTTGAAGATGTTTACGTTTTAGCCAAATAAAAAGCCCATAATCACATGGCCTTCCTGGCCTACCTGTAAGAAGCATTTTTCAGGATCTTCTGACCTTAGTTTGGGAGACTGACCTTAGTTTTGGAGGCTACCTTTGCTTACGTAAACACTAAAAACACCTTTTGTTCTTTATATCTGTCTAGAATTCAGAAGAGTGATTTCCCATTGGAGGAAATAATGCAAATTTGTGTTATGGTGCATGAGTTCATTAAGACAGAAAATGGAATAATTGCCTTTGGGGAAGAACTGGATTGTTCAGATGTTAATGAGTTTTTATTTTGGGCTCTGAGGTTTTGCAGTTTACTTCGTCTTCAGGTTGATGGCAGCTGGAGCCGTAAATTTCCTGCTTGCTCTGGGAGAACCTGGAGTGAACTACGACTGAGCAGTGGTAGCAGGGCAAGAGCTGAGATACTGTATAGATTTGATTATTTTAAATTATACTTTGCACATATAAGAAAGGATCAAATCTTTATCAAAGGAAGCAGAAAAAAAACAAGCCCCAAACAAAACAAAATCACATCCTCCAAACTTGCATGCCTGATGAAATTAATAACAATTTAAATTATTATTAGTTTAAATGTCTATGGGAACTTCCCATTCTCACCCTGTACCTTCATAACAAGATGTTCCTCCCTTGGAAATCATTACTTGTTCATTTACATTCTGAAAATAAATTTTTATGCTCTTCATGCTTTTCGGATCTAAGCTGTCATCTCATATATCGGAACTTGTGGAAAAGGGTGTCTATTCAACCTTGATTAAAATTCTTCTTAAATGTGGAAAAATGAATGGAGCTAATGAAAAAACTGTAAACTAGAAAGTGATGTGAAAAGAGGCAAAACTTCCCAACAAACTTGAAAGTACTTCGGTTTTGGGGAAAAAAAGTATCAGCATTTCACTTCAGTGTAAGGACTGAAAAATCTATCTTTTAATGAAGAATTAAAAATTTGGGACTAGTAGAAAAGAAAAATACATAATAACCAACATGAAGTATTCCAAGCTTGATTTGACCTCAATGATAATTTCTCTTTTCCCTTTCTGCTTTTTTGTATAATTTTGAAAAGCCACTTCACTGTACTTACATGAAGAGAACTAATCAGGGCTTACATTAATTAACGACACTTCATTAAAATAATTTTGCACATTAGCTTTGCCATAGTTTGTGAGCTGTGGGTAGATTTATTTTAAAGGAAACAACATCCGTGGAAATTCTGAAAAATTAGGGTGTGGGTAGTTTGTTGTGTTTTCTTTTTTTAAACAAAAGTGAAAGTTGGAGATATTCCAGGGCTGATAAGTGCACTATGACAGTTAAAAAGCACATGTTTTAATGAGGAGATACTATACATAAAATTCATGTTTTCTTTGTGGACAAAATAAAGCAATCCCTGGACTTGCTGAACAGAGTTGTTAGTTTGTGTTTGGTTAGTGTAAAAATGAATTGGGGGCACCAAAACAAAAAAAGCATTGTAATCAAAAAGTTGCTGTAGATTTAAAGAAAGTGAGATTTATTTTGTAGTTGATAGGGCTGAATGTTAATGTTAGGTAGGATAATTGGTGCCTTTTGGAACAGACAGGAGAGTGCTGAAAGGCAAAAAGCAATTTTTCCGGTTCTGTCCTCTATCTGCAAACAAGACATAGTATTTAGAAGAAAAAAAAATATGTAATTTTTGCTTTCCCAAATATGTCAGGCTCTTGATTTGAGGTGTTTTGTAAAAATTAACAGATAATGATTATTTTTAAAATTTCTTTGAATATTTACAAACTGTAGAGGAGCTATGGCGAGCAAACATTTTAAAGGCTGCACTGAATTGAAGACTGATAAAGCTGGTGGTGTGATCATGCTGATTGCGTAATGCTGTTTTTGTAGGTGATAACAAACATGCTTTAGAATTTTAAGAAATGCCAGTGAAATTTTAAATATGGAAACTTTGAAGATTTCTTATGTGGGAAATTTGGGTAGATTTTTACAGGGACGGCAAAAGACGTTTCATGGCATCATTATCGGTAGAATTAAACCCCTCTGTTTCAAGGTAGTGTTCCAGAGCATGAAGTTGTTAGTGCTTTTCTTTATGATCATAGGAATTTGTTGTATATTGATAGACTTTAATATATTAGGTCAGAAATGTTAATGATAAAACCTATCATTGTTTGAAAACTTACAGCAAAAAGAGTCTAGCCCTTTTGAAGAATGAGGTTAAGGAAAAGAATTTCTGCCAAAACCAGTCCTAACAGTGCTCTAGTAGGGACTTAAATGGGTTTTTCTGAAGTCATCTTATGGTTCTGTTTGGATTTAATGGTTTTGGGGGGGGGTTTTGACATTTAACTGAACTGTTCTACTATTTTGCTTGAAATGGGGAGACCCCGCCTAAACTTCAGGTTTTGCAAAACATAATCTCAATGTTGTGCTAAATATCAAATCTGCAGATGTGGAATTAAAAATAAACTGGCAATAGTTTCCCTTTTGCTTTTGCAAAAGGGATGTCGTATTTTGTGATAGAATTATAGCACAAATTTGGTAATGCATACTGTTGCGTGTATATATAGGGACTGAGAAAAGGAATAATTTTAAATCATTATACTTTGTGTATAATGTGGAAAACACTGATTAGACGCTGCTGTAAAAATACTGCTTTGGACTGAAGTTCTTTTAGTATGGAAATATTCTTTATATTTTTAATTATTTAATTTAAATTATATTTAAATTTAATTTAATTAATAATAATTTATATGTTTAATTCTTTTACAAATATTGTTAACTCCAGATGCAGATATGTATTATTAAAAAAAATTAAAAAAACCCTGCATTATAAAAATTAGACTAATGTATGCCACTGACTAGTGATGTTTCTGTAAGCTTTTTCTTTCGTTGTTTAAATCCCCTTCAGGGGTATGGATACCAAAATATGGAGGAGACATTTTAATCTTTGTAAAATTGAAAGTAAAATACGTGGTCTGAAAGTTCTCCCTGGCATACTTTCAGTAGTAGATCAGGGATTTTTTTTTTCCCCGAAAATAACCTCAGACTGGTTATTTTTTGCGTTATTGAGGTCATGACCTAAATAAAATAAACATGTCTTCTTGGTTTAAAAAGCCCAATAAACTGTACATAGGTGCTTGCTTCTTAAAACATTAATAACACCATATATATAAAAAATCACCATGCTTTTTAAAAAAGACTTCTTCAACATCTGTTAGACAAATTCTGAAACACATCAAACTGTTTTGCTGCATCAGTTCCTTCCCTGGGCCCCAGTGAGTCTGAACCCCTGTCCCCGTTTGGCTGGGGCAGTGGCGATGGGGATACGGTGCTGTGCGTGGTGATGGCACAGCAGGCAGCTGTGGGGAAGGTGTCACTCCTGTCAGCCCTGGGAGGATGAAGAAAGTTGATCAACCAGGCTCTTTCTGGCTGATAAATTTTCCTTGGAAAACCACTCCAGTGTGAGCTTTATCCTATATAAATAAAATCTTCATATTGCCATTTTTTAAACCAACCTAAAAACCAAACATCGCTGAAGAACAAAGAGAAGGAGCTTAGTTTTATATGTTTCTGTTGAAGAACTGAGTTTGGCTTTTTGTCTTTTTGTTAGTTAAATTCTCGGTAGCGTGTCATAAGGAATTATATAAATTTTATAAATATTATATAAATTATATATAAATGTATAAATATTATTTAAATAAAAATAAATATATAAATAAATTATATAAATAGTGTGTGTTCCCTTGGGGGAGATGTTTTGGGACAAGAGGTGAATTCTAACAGTTTGAATACGGAGACAAACCTTAGTCCAGATTCTTGTTTTTCTGTAGCTCTCTGGTGAGCACAAATAGGAATGTATTTTTAAGGGAAGTTTTGTGGAGGATTCCAGTACTTGCTGCTTACAGGCATTATGGCAGCTCCATGTACGTTCAGCTTTACTTTGAAATCTGAACAAGGTGTTTGAGTCAGATACCAAGCAATGTTTGCTGTAGCCCTCATCTTTGAGATACCTGATGGGTGCATCATGTTATGAGTGTTGACAGAGTAAGCCCAATGCGTCTGGGGCATCTGTCATGCAGGGTCAAGGCAGACGGAGGTGAATTAACAATAAAAATGAAAAATAGTGATTTAATAGTCATTTAACGAGCTTAATGAGGTTACGTTTTAACCAATCATTTTTCTTCAAGATGTAGATTATGTTGGAATCGTTATTTTGCGTTTTTTTTCCCATCATTCGCTTCACCCTTGCCTGCAGATTTTCTTTGTTATTCTCAAGCCGTAATAGTTAGTTCCAGCCTCTGACTGCACAATTTTTACTCTTCTGTAGGTCTGAGCAGCCTCGTATAACCAAAGACGTAATTTGTTTTCATGCTGAAGACTTCTTAGAGGTAGTTCAGCGAATGCAATTAGATTTGCATGAGCCTCCACTCTCACAGGTAAGGATGCTATGAACAGTTGATAAGGTGTCCTCTGAGTCCTAAATTGGAGTTTTCACCTTTTTTTTTTCCCCATCTTTTTTCCTCCAGTGTGTCCAGTGGGTCGATGATGCAAAACTTAACCAACTGCGAAGGGAAGGCATCCGATATGCCAGAATTCAGTTATTTGATAATGACATTTATTTTATCCCAAGGAATGTCGTGCACCAGTTCAAAACAGTTTCAGCTGTGTGCAGTTTGGCTTGGCACATCCGGCTCAAGCTATATCATTCAGAGGAAGAACTTTCCCAAAATACAAGTAGTGTTGAAGCAGGGACCTCTGCAGACTCCACGTCTTCGGTTATTGGACTTCAGACTGACAGCAGAATTTGTACGATAAGCAAAAATACCTCCGAAGACACCAAATTTTCAGATGTTCTGCAGACTAAGTATCTGCAGCAGGAATTTATGCCGATAAAACAGGAACCTATTGCATCTCACCGAATAAAAGAAGAACCCATGAATGTTGATCTTGCTGAAGAGACAGTGGCATCTAATGATGTCGGAGCACAGAATGTTCAGACGAGGTTGGATCACGTCGAATTGGAAGCATTTAAGTTGGAAATGGATTCTAAATTAGAACCTGGCACCAAGGACTTACAAGGCAAGTTATGCCCCGGAGGTCACATACGTCCAGATGATACAAGACAGCATAGTTCATCATATCCAAAACTGCATGGACAAAGAGAGGATGATTTTTTGTGCTGAATTTGTATATATGGTTTTAAATTCCTTTTTAAACTTAATGATGTAATAATGTAAAGATTCATAAATACTGTGAGGCAAGTTTGTGACTTGCCTTCGCATCTGTTACAGAAAATAGTTATGTAGCTTTGTAACATTCCTCAGTGCCTGTCCATAACTGTGAAGTATCAAAGCACTTAGGGCCAGATGCACTGTAAACACTGCAGGTTTAACATAAAGAAGTCTTTAAATAATTTTGAGTTGTAGGTTTTAGAGTAGAGCTGACATTTAACATATATATTTTTTGTAAGATGAGCCAGAATTCTTTTTGACAATTCCAGGCTTTTCCATAGAGCTTATTTATACCAATTTTTTCATTTTAAATGTGTCAGCACTGTAGTGTAAATATCTTTTTTAAAGATCTTTTTAGTGTGATTTATACTGAAATGTGAGCCGCTTAATAAAGGTTCATAATAACAGATTGGTTTTATTTTTGGGTCTGCAAAATATAGTTCAGTTAAACTGCCTCTCTAAATGGTTATGTTTCTACCTGCACTAACGCATAGGGTGCCCTTACGCCGCTGTGGGGTGAGGAGCTGTAGCAGGCTGAGGTGGAGCTGTAGCAGGCTGAGGTGGAACTGTAGCAGGCTGAGGTGGAGCTGTAGCAGGCTGAGGTGGAGCTGTAGCAGGCTGAGGTGGAGCTGAGGCATTCTTTGTAAATCAGGGTTAGTCAGAACGCAAAATCAGTCCTCCCTTCACAGGATTCCTTACACTTGCTCATTAAAGGCACTCCCTGAGCTCTGCTCTCAGATGTTAACGTGGAACAGAGAGGCAAACCATCCCCTGTAGTGGAGGGCAGTTGGGTACCCACTGGACTCCAGGAAGCCACTAGTAACCATGAGCATCTCCAGTGAGCTGATGTGAGGGAGCAGACTCCCTTGCACACATGCCTCTTCCCTGCCTCACGCCACAGTTAAGACAGTTCCATTTCACATTAAAAAAACAACAACCAACCAAACATATCCCCCTCAACTTAATAAGTTACCTGGCTAAAATCAAAACAGAGCTGTAACAAGCTGTAAAGGCCTCAACTCTAGCAATGATCTGAAATTCACGGAGACGCATTTGGATGTGAGTTGCTCCCTATGCTGATAGCGCCAGGCAATAAAGATACTTCCCAGTGTGTCCTCACAAGTCCCCATTTGGAAGTAAGAATTGTTTTGTTAAGAGAATACAGTGACGTTCAAGTTATCTGGTCTCCCCTCTCCCCACCTCTGGGACGCTTCAATTCTCTTAAACTGCGTTCTGAGGGAGGAGGATTTCAAGGCTAGCTAGCATCTGATGTGGTAATGGCAAACCCCCTGTCATTTAACTTACTTAATTCTGTGTAACATATTACTGTATAGTTCAAATACATCTGAATGATGTTTCTTTGTCAGGTAGCTACAAATAGCAGTAAACTGCCCTACAGCCTGTCCTTCAACTAAGCATTTGAAACTTAAGATCCTATGCCTGCTATTTCCAAAACCCCCAGTATCTCTATTTTTTTAATTTTATTTTTCCCTATAACTTCTGAAAGGTGTACCCCCAGTTGATAACCCTTGATGCACTTAGTGACCACTTAGGCTTCATTTGTAGCAACAGAACAGTGTGATTTCCAGGTGATGTCTAATTCAACTCCTGAGGCCCTTTTGTTGCAAACGTTTTTTGCTTACAGGTTGTTAAAATTCAAAATGTTACCATGTACTTTTGCCTGGCACTAAAATCTGCCATTTAACTGGTGAGTGCTGTGATTTAAGTCTGAAATAGGTCTGTCAAGGCATTACTAATTAAATCAGTATTTGAATTGCTAAACATTACTCCTGTATAGCCATAATTACGTATTAGAGAAGCAATAGAAACATGAATCTCTTGTATGTGGCTAATATGTCCTTAAGTCTTACTGCTGTTTCCTTTTATGCTGGTTAAGAGATTACTATCAGTTTTGCAGCCTCAGGGATCTTGCTTTGCCCTCGCGCCATGAGCAAGTGATTCATGTGTGACATGGTAAGTTCTTATTACTCTGGCAGATTCTTATTTGAAAAATTAAGTGATTCATGTAAGAATTTGAGCCTTCCTGATAGTAGAAATATGGTCTTGGCTCCCTTTGTGTTTTCTGGCTTATCTGGAAACTTCCACCCCTAATCTCTTTAGCTTTATGAACATCTGTACACAATTGTGGAGCCTTCCATATCCCTTCTCTGTGCCAGCCGTTGGAGAACAGCAGAAGAGAAAAGCTGCAGGTTGTAGTTTGTACTAAACATGCAGCTTTCCAAGTGGGTTAGCAGAAGGCTCTACTTTGTCAAAACAGCTTTGCCAGATACCTTGTTTGTTGGGTTTTTTTTTAAGAAAACAACAACAACAAAGAAAAACAATACAACACCACAACTATTTAGTTTACTTAAAATTAAAAAATTCTTATTTGTGTTTTTGTGATCTATACGCTGATCATTTGTTCTGGTTAAGGTATTTATTTTTTTTTAATCTGTCAGATTTTATTAAGTGTGTACATCCCCCTTGGCAGCAAACAGCTTTCTGCATCATAGGCCTTGTCTGGACTGAAAAAATTCATCTTTGAAAATGGTTGAACAAATGGGACTTTACACTTCAGAGCAGAACTTTGTTTCCTTTTGAATTGCTGCTCAGTGGTCTTGGCTGATGTGGCCTCATGCTTCTGCTCAGGTACATCCTGGTTCTGAAACTTGGCCTCTAAACTGCCTCCATCTTCAATCCATTATTTTTTTTTTTAAATCACTTTCAGAACGTTAAGAGATTAAGAAAAAGCAGCAGTTTTTGCAAATTTTATGCATCCTTCTAATTTTTTTTTTTTTTTTGAGGAGACCCCTTTTTAGAGAGAGTTACGTGCAGATGGAACATGAAGGCTACTGGGGTTACCAGTGGCTGTCGGAACTCCCTTTGTACTCAAAGGTGTAAAAGCAGTCTGGGTTGCCAGTATATACTACTGGCTGTAGTAGTATATACTTACTTCTTTGCTTTAAAAAAAAAAAAAAAAAAGAGAATTTTTTGTCCTCTGCCTGTGGTGTACTCATTTTTCATTTTGATGTGGTTGCTCTTTAAGGGGGAGCACCTTTTCTGAGGGTTTTTTCTGCTCCCAAATTGCTCGTTAGTCTGACAAAGGTCTTGCTTTGGTTTCCAGTGGTCCTGTGCGATAACTTTTATTCCTGCCAAGTACAACTTCATATTCAAACTTTTGCTTCAGCAATAAATCTCTCATGCCTTCCGATGTACTGAAACTAGTCTTTGCTTATTGCTTTTTCCCCTCTCCCCTCTCTGGACTTCACTTGTGTATAAATCTTTCTGTTATTTCGGCTGAAATCTCCAGTGTTTTAGTTGTCTTTCTTGGCCCTCGTTGTTCTGCAGATTGGAGAACTGCTGCCTGTGCTGCAGTGGTGGTGCCATCTGTGTGTTTGCAGTGGTGTTCCAGTTGATGACATGATGTGCAGAAATTTTAGACATGTTTTGCCTAGAGATTGGTACCATATTTGTGGGTAGCAAATACTGTCACTACAATAGCTTTCAAGATGGTAGCTACTTATTTTTATTAACTTTTATTTAAAATTACTGGATCTTTTGCATTTCGCTCGCAACTGACTTCATGTGTTACATACAAGTGTTCCTCAGTGTTGTGTCATCCCCCAGCCCTCCAAATGCCTGCAAATTGACTCTGAAACAGCATTTTCACTACAGGTACTGTTGGCATGCAGATTTTCCCTTCCTTGTTACTAGAGTGAATATTTCAATACTTCTTTAACTGAAATATTAATTCTATCTAGTATTAGAAATAAAGTATTATTTCAGAGGGTGATCATTTAAGTATTCATCTGTGAAAAAATTCCTTGGCGATAAATAAAATTGATTTTGAAGCAGATACACATGTGCACGGTAAATAAGTTGGCATTGCAAGTGATGTAGGGAACGGAAACATAAAATAGTGGAATGCTGTGAAACAGATCCCAACGCTACAGATTTGGAAAATTGAGTAAGTCTTCCAAGAAACACAGGACTGGGATTCATTGATCAAAATGGCTATTTTCCAATATCCGCATGTGAATGAGGATGCTGAATTGATTGAAATAAACCCGTGTGTTCTCCGTGCTCATAAATCAACTGTTGTGAGATAGCAGACTGCCACCTGACCCTGCCGAGATGAAAGCTGTACTAATTGTGATCAAGAACTTTGCAGGCTTCTCAAGTGTGGTTTTTATTCACTACTTCTAGTGATCATATGTGTAGAGAACCTTGTCTTTAGGCAGGGCAGCGCCTGCGACCTGACTGTGGACGTGTACGGCTCGGGAGGGACAGATTTTCACGGATCTCTGCTTCGCTGTGAATGACACTGTTGAGAATGTTTGCTTTCTTTGATTGTGAGTCACGCTGTTCAACTGGTATTTTCCCACGTTCTCAAACGGATGAAATGCACTTTAAAAACTGTGTAATAGACGATGCTGATATTTTGTGCAGATCCCACTGAATTTGCTGCGTCCATGGGAAAATTTGGGAAATTCCCATCAGTCACTCATTTAATTTTCCTTAGAAATGCAAATTATTTTGTGTTCTCTTCAGCAGCAGTGATTGACTCCATGATATCTAGGTTGTTATTTTTATTAGAATCATCAGGGATGCTACTGACTTTGCAAATTTAGTGTATGATATTCTAACCACTGTTTTTCTCTGTGCTACAATGCTAATATTTCCTCTGCTTTGGAGCGTGCTGTACTTGAGTGCCAGCTAAACATTGATCTTCTCGTGTTCTGGTCATGCTGATAGATGAGCCTACTGATAAGGGCATTAGTCCAAAACAATCCTTTAATATTTGGTGTACAGTTATGGTAATCTGATACAAACGTTGATTAAAACAGCAGTTTAAACTTCTATTTTTATCAAGTTGGTTTTTTATTAACTATTTTGATACTATGTTTTCATTTACCAAAGAATTTCTGGTCCAACTTAATTGAAGTGCCATGTTTGGGAGAGCTTAGGCCTGCGGTTTAAGGGCTATGCTTTTTATGGCAGGGTTTTTTTTTTAATCTGGTTGTATTGAGATAAAATAGGGCGGTTCCCTGAGGAAACTATTCCCTAAGTGTCTGAAGAAGAAGACAATCTTGAGAACTATGATTCTACGATTAGACCTGTGTGTGTGTCAGTCTGATGTGACACGTCAAGACTGTTCAAGCTGTACCCTACACGTGTGCTAACACTCGGGTACTTGGCGGTCCAGTCGATGCAGCCGAGAGCTTTTGCTAATCCCAGAAATTAAGTTTTTAGACTGAAAAACATCTTTTAGCAGTGATTTCTTTATAAACCTCAAAAGGAACACTGAGATAGAAGCTAACACAGACAAAGCTTGCTCGTCTCTTCCCCGCTTCTTACTCTTGTGCTGCTCTGCGAAGGCTTGCCTTAACCTTTGCCTGCTTGCAAGGTTGGTTTTGTTAGAAAAGGCAGAGCGAAGGAAGTAGCATTACTGAGTTGCAGGTTTTTCTACTCTTTATCCAACTTCCAGGTACAAGGAGAAAAAGTTGAATTAATATTGGGTAGTATTCTAATGGTCCGACTGCGGCGGCTCCTCCTGTTGCTTTTGTCCCCGAAGCCCGATGCTTTCCAGCAGCCGGCTGAGACCCAGCCTGTTCAGGGGCGAAAGGCTCCTGTAGGAGACAAACCCTATCCCAACCTTAAAACAACAAAGGTACAGTCAAAAGGTACAAACGCTGTCTTTCCAACTCAGCATAGTTACTCTTACCTCAGTCTTAACTGAAAAAGCCTGATGTACATGATCGTGCCATGCTCTCTGTGACAATAAATTCAAAGAAGTTCTTTCTGAGGATGCAATTAATTCAGGAGCTTTATTACTGAAAAGCAGTGTTATTTGTTCACCAAAATATAGTGGTGTTACAATAGTTAATGTTAGAATTCTGAGTTTCTGGCAGACTCATAAATTACATTCAGGCTAAAGTTTGTTGAAGGTGGGGATGTGTGTGTCATAATTGTATTTCTCAAATATAAAAAGTACAGGAGAATGGATACTGGTCTCAAATGCTGACAAATCAAGAAAAGCACTATGAATAGGTAACTGAAAAGTTTAGTTTTGTGACCTTTCAAACTTGTGCATTTTCCTTAATCAGAGGAAAGCAGCCGCTCACCTCCAGTGAAGCGTTCAAGCTTGTATAAATGATTTGAAGAGCAATAAACAACGAGGAATATGTATCTTCAGTCTATCAGGTGTATAGATAAATCCTCCCAGCTTCGTTTCAGACGGCAAGCTTTTGAATGGTGCTTTATAACGCAGGCAGCCTAATTTCTCCCCTCCCCACTGCGCATCCGCTGGTACCTGGGAGGAGGATCGTTCCCTCCTGCCCCCTTCGGGCAGATCAGTGTGAGATGTCTCAACATCAGCTTCTACTTCATGAAGATCAGCCTGTGAACTTAAGAGAAGGTGTGAGGAAAACTCATTCCCTTTCCAGGCTGAGAACAGAGTAATTCTGAATAGCAGCAACTCCTGCAGCAGGTTCTAGAAAGGTCACTGAGGGCTGCAGTGCAGTCTGTATCATAAGCTGCTCTGAATGAGGTTCTGATACAACAAAAAAGCGAGACTGTGTGTACAGCGGCCTCAGCAGCATTTAGGTCAAAGTCTCTGTAAGGACAAGGAACTTGCAAACAAAGGGGCTGCGTCCTAAAACCATCATCTGCTAAAGGAAGGAAATGAATTTCTCTGTGACTCCTGTAGGACACCAGAGAGAACTGTCTGCTTCGGGTTCAAAATCACCATCACTTATTTCAAGATAGGGAAACCCTTAGGAAAAAAAAAAGGCAAACCCATAACCAAAACACTGAAATGTTGATCTTTTTTCTATTGAATTAAAGGCAGCAATTAAAAGGAGATTTGGAACAATTGTATTCAATTCTAGTTAATTAGAGATGCCAAACTTTTAGCTAATTGCTACATCTGTGGAACAGAAGGGGTTTATTAAGGGGGCAGTCTCTATTTGTGGCCCATCTTGCTAATAATATACCAAGTCCTAATGAGGCTGGTTCTTATTCTCCCACCGTTTGTCGAGTTACAATGATCTGTTGACACCCTCGGCTTGACTGAGGGAAGCTGCTCTGCTCTTCTGAGCTCTGTGGGGGGTTTTGATATCACGGGAACAAGGCTTTTTTGCTTTTTATTCTGTGATAATCATCAGTGGGGAACAACTCCAGGTACTCGGTTTTATGCTTGGTGCTGTCATGAACCAATAGCCATGAGTGTGTGTGTCTGTATATATTTGTCTTGTCTAAAGTTTACCTTAATTGGAGGTAGCTCTTTAGACGCTCCTTCTCCATAAATTTTTAAACCTTCCAGTAAAAACTGGATGTGAGGTCTAGCTTGCCTGCCCTTGCATGGGCCATACCTGGAATATTGCATCCCAGGAAGCTCAGTGACCCTGGTTTCCCTTGGGCAGAACTGATGAACTTCTTGAGACCTAAATTGGATGTACAAATTAAGCATGTTCTCCATACCATACATATACCTACATGTAGTGTGTATATGTGCATGCTCACTCCTGCATCTCCTATGTTCAGCAGGCCCAAGAGCATGTACTGAGGTAGACACTTTTCCCCCTTCCCCAGTTAATCCTAATCACAAGCACCACTTTAATATGAAACGTCACAAAGACAGTGAAAGCAGCCAGTTCTGCACAAGAACCGTGCGTAAGTGGATAAAACTCTGCTCTGTAGTTGGGAGACTTCCGTGAAGGTCCTTCCATGAAGTATTTTTCACAACTATGTAGGGCACAGATGCATCTCCCAAAAAGAACTGTTCCTACTAGGCACTGAGGGAAAAGATTTCTAAATGGAAGTTTCAGCTCACCATGAATTATGTGAAGCTTAGTAAAAGTTGATGTGTTATTTTTATTATAACAAAGGGGTTATGAATATTTTGCATTTTTTTTAACAACAGCTAATGATTAGCTTTTTTTTTTCTTCTTGTTAGTCCTTGGTTTCTCCTTGAGCAAGGTGGGACAGTCAACCACTCTGAAGCAAACATGACTTAAATTCTTTCTAAAGATCATTTGCTACCTGATGTTCTGAGTGGAGAGCCATTGCCTTAGACTGGAAGAGGTTTTCTTAGATACAGCCTCTCCAGCAGTCTCTGATATGTTTCTCGTGTATCTATGCCCACATCTGCATGACTGAACAGCACAAGTAAATCCAAACACTTCAGGAAGATTTTTTTTTTTTTTTTATGGACAAGTACAGTTGAGTTGAATGCACATAATTAAAATTTTATTTGTGAGATGCTTTGACCTAGTCACCTCCTGTTACCTTGACTTTTTTTCCTGGGCTCTTTTCATTCACTAGTCATTCTTATGCAGCTAGGAACTGTAAAGGGATCAGTCTCTTCAGCATGCACATCAATAGTGTGTTAGGGAACTCTTACATTTGAATTTTTGTTACTGCAGCTCCTGGAAGAGCAATTCCAGTGCAGAGAATATGCTTGTGGTTCCAGCTCTTCCCAGAAGTTCCATTCATTGCATTTGTTACTTAAAAAGTTCATTTACTCACATCTGAGTTTGCCAGTAGTCCATGAAGCCAAGGCTTCACCCCCGCAGATTTAATATACTAGGGTATTAAAAACTATCTTCCTCCTTAAAGTATCACTGCCTGCAGGTACACATGCATTACAGAACTCTCCTTTTTACCACACTGGGGATTTCTCCCTTGGAAAGTCATCACCATTGGCTCCCTCTTCTCTTGCATCTTGGACTGCTCGCACAGTTCAGCTATAAACAGGTCACTGTCTTTTTCAGCAGCTTAAGAAAAGTGCTTATTTTTAGTCTTTCAGACTGGAGGTGGCTTCTCATTGTCAAAAAGAAAAAGCCGAGTCACTTTATTCTTTTTTCACTCTTACATGGCAGCTATCAATTGTTACTGATTCTTAAATTTAAGAATTTAAATTCTTAAACTTGTTATAGAAGTTACTATTAACTAGTTATTACACAAGTAGTACTACTCTTTCCAAGGATTATTCCTCCACTGAATGCTCTGGGGTAGAATAATTTGTTGTTCCTTTGAGAAGGTCTTCTTCTACAGGCATGTGAAAAGCCTGTATCTTACTCCATGTAACAAATAACAATAATAATCATATTAGAACACCTTATGTTGAACAAATACTTTTATTTACAAGAGCATATGTGACAGTTTTAAAATTAAAAAAATGGAACAAGTCTACTTTCAGCCTGGTTTAGATAAAGTCTCCAGCTCAACTGGTTTCTTATCTGGCATTCTAATTTGGAGATGAAGTTTGTGGCAAAGCGGTAATAATCCAGTAATTTGGTACAAATCTCCGTGTTGAAGCCCACATTGTATAGCTTAGTCTCTTCGTACGTAGAAGATGTTGTATCCAAGTTCAACCATACCCCCAATCAGCAAGGCCCACAATGGGATAAATACATAGGCTAGTTTCATCGTAGTAAATCGCTGCAGTTTAGCACAGAGGGCAAGGCAGAAGGCTAATTTAAGTAGCATTGCAATGAGATACCAGGTTTTTTTCTTGATGTTTTGGGAGCCGTTGCGAGGGTCGAAGCCAGACTTGCACCGTCCAGCCATTTTTACAATTAACATAACTAGAAGAATAGTATCAAATATCCAGACTGGAATAAAAATGAGGAACCAGTTCCATGGTGCTTTCTCATCCAACTTCAGCACCAGCATGATCAGGAAGAGTAACGTAAAAAGCCATGTCAGCAGTACTCTTTGTGCCAGGGACATTCTCATTTAAACAGCTTTGGGAGGAAGTCTTTCACTGCCAGCAACAACCTAACGAAACAAAAAAGGGGGAGGCATCAAAAGATGTCTCTGCACAACCGTTAAGCATATTCTGTAAAGGTGACTTCATTTCTTGTTCTTGCTTTCCCACCTACGTACTGCTTCCTAGCATTTCATCTGTAACTACCATTCTCAGCAAAGCACTCCATTTTGGTCTTGTCAACTATTCCA
This sequence comes from Gallinago jamesoni, assembly GCA_025769975.1. Lineage (NCBI taxonomy): Eukaryota > Metazoa > Chordata > Aves > Charadriiformes > Scolopacidae > Gallinago > Gallinago jamesoni. Next base: position 13,204,158 of record JAOQGH010000001.1, on the reverse strand, counting down.
TTTAAGTGCCTTAAGTCTGCTGTGGCAACTGCCTTAATTTAAATTTGCTCTGTGAAACAAATTATACTTCAGTATTAAACTAGCTGTCTAACTCATTCAGGGATTTTTGTACCCTAAGAACATGTTTAGATCCACTTTCCTCCAGTACTGAGGCACTCGTAGTTAACACTTGAAGATAAAGCTAACAATTCTCTCTCTGTAACAAAATAATCATAGTAAAATGTAAACCAACTAACAAGCAGGAATAACAAATCATATGAAAGATCCTGTAGTCTGCAGAGCTGCAGCCGAAATGACCCAGGCTGAACCTGAGCCAGTGAGCACTTTCTGCCAAGCAGCAAACTACTAAAAAACTACTAGGGATCATGTTTGCTTTCTGGCAGGTGTTTCAACTGAGCAGACGCTGGCTGACAGAAACACTGTTCAGGTTTATTAGCTTGGTAGTATATTCAAATGTCTGTAAAGCCACGACAAAAGAAAAACAAGGCCAAGTGCATCTGCCACTAAAGTCATAAAAGCTAGGCTTTATATCCCTAACTGCAAGGATTTTACCACTGCATCTGCCAGAAGCTTTTCACTGCAGGTATAAAAAGCAGGGGTGAGAAGAGCTACCTTCAGAAACCTTCCTGAAGATTTTGTGCAACAAAAATCAATAATTAATACATACCAGTGAAACAGTGCTGAAATAAGTTTCTTAATTTTTTTTTTAAATTGGTGTTTCCCTTTGCTTTTTGCCTTTTTGCTGTCTCAGTTCCGCTCAGATCACTGAAGGGTCTGGTGAAAGCCAGTTGCCAGCAGCGTGGACCTGAGACCCACTCCTTATGGAAGGGGTAAAGCTTAGCAGTGACACTCAACATAAGAAGTAATTACTAAGTGGACAAAAAAAAAGAGGACATTTAGATAGCACCGCTCTTTTCTTGTTATAGAAATGCACCTAAACCAGCTGGCAGGTGCTGAGGATTACAGAGCAACAACCATGACCTGTCTGAAGTCCTTCCAGTATTTTGAAAACATTCCCAATATTCTCAAATGCAAGCCTACAGCTAAAGTGAAGAGAGTAGTGATCTGAAATGAAGTTTCAACATTCCTTTCATGAAAACATTTTTGAAAACCAGCTCTAGAAATCAATGCTACAGGTGCTATAAGGAAGAAAATCTCTTACTAACAAACTGCAGAAAGCGGAAACCAAAGAAACAGACTGGAAACTTGGGTCTGAAAGGGAAAAAGGGAATTTAACACTGTCACAAGTTATCAAGGTATCAGATACTCAGAGAAGGTGCTATCAACCGTCTCTGGAAGAAATAGAAAGCTACGGCAGATGTTTTAGATGGGGCTATTCAATTTGAAGGTTGTTCACTTGATTAAAAGATTTTCAGTTTTCTTAAGTGTTCAGAAGCACTTTATAACAGTTTCAAAGAGCACAGGCAGAAAACTCACCATGGGATGTTATACTACCTTTTCTTGACCTAATTAATACACATAACTGCAAGGTTAGGCAGGACTCCATTCAATTCCAGAGGCTTTTTTTTAATGAGAACTCAAGAAAATCAAAGTGTAATTCTGAGATCTTATAGTCCTATAGCCCAAGTAACAGAAGCCACCAAATTTTAAAGACTCACAGCTGGAGATACAGCTGATATAATGATGAAGGGTTTGATTACAGGGAGCATTTGACCATCTCTCATTAGGAAAGTAAGGGGATTATTGGCATATTCTTAGCTAGAGGCCAGCTACCACAAGAAGGTTAACACTGGAAAAATGATGCAGATATGATAAAAGTATGAACTAGCTCTTCTGTGAAAACACTGAAGGAATGTTAAAGGCAGAGTGTAAAAATTAAAAAAAAAAAAAAAGCTCGACTCCTTATAGGACTCATATAATTAGTAGGAAGTGAAAATTTTCAGTAATGAGAAATGCTATCTAAGCAGCATTACTAACCTTGGTGGGATGGACTACATAATTAAGGATATTATGAAAGCTAACTATATCCTGTTTAGAAGAAAAAAAAAAAAAGAGGGAAACTTACACATGACATTCAGCTCAGTATTAATGATAACACATCTATAAATTTAAATTTAAGCCTTCAACATTACCTAACAAAGTTGAAAAAATATTATACTGAAAGCAAGTTAAATAGAACTCTAGCATGATTAAATGACATTTTAAAAACAATTCAGTAGGTATGAATGATTTAACGCCTAAAAAGAAATATTCCAGTAGCCCCGTTTTAAAGCCACACTTAAACTAGTCTGATACGAAGACAGGTTAGGTATTCACAAATAGTCCTTGCAATTGGTGCGTTCTTAGTTCAGGTAGCCTATGCAGGTTTAAAAGTGTAAATACTCCCCTAACCAGAGTGCTTGTTTCACTCTTTCAGCAAAACAGCAGTTTGAGCGTCTTTGAGACTCTCGATTGCTGAATTCGGCTAGGAAAATAAAATAATTAAAAAAATCTGAAACTATTGAGAAGAACAGGAGGAGGACGCCGACAAGCGAACCGAGGGTGCGGGGCCAAGCAAAGCCCCCGACAGCGATTTCGCAGCCTCTCGCCGTGCCCCGAGGCAGAACGGCCGTTTCCAGCGCAGGCCCGACCGGGTCTCGGCTGGGGGGGCCCGGGCTGCCCCCGGCGGGGCTGCGGCCAGAGGAGCCGGGCCGAACCCGCAGCCCGGCAGGCTGGGGGGGCCGCCCGCCGCTCCCACCTCCCTTCTCCATCCCCGCGGCTGACCCCGGCCCGCCCGGCCTCCTCTGCAGCACCGCTACGGCCCTCATCGCCGGCCCGCCGCCTTCCTCGGCCGAGAGGCCCCGTTCCCCTCACCGCGGCGGAGGCCCTGTCTGCCGAGAACCTGAGGTGAACAGCCCCGGTCCAGTCCCTCCCCCGCCACCTACCGCAGGGGCCTGGGCCGCCCTGAGCCGCTGCCGCCCTCGCACGGACCCGCCGCCTACCCCACACAGGGTCTGGGCGCATCCCCCTCCCTCCCGCCCGGCTGCACAGGGCCGGACGCGCGGCTGAGGGAGCGGCTGGGCCCTCCCCGCCCGCTCCGCCACAGGAAACCCACCGCCCGCCTCACCCGCCGCCCCGCGCCCGCCTATTGGGCAGTGGTTATGCATGTTCTACCCGCGACCCGCTGTCACTGGGTAGCGGCAACGTCGCTCAAGTTAATCCCTACCTCCCCGTCGTGTCGACGCCCCTCAAGGTCAGTCCTCCCCCTCACGGCCGGCGGCGGGTCAGCCTTGTGCTCGCCCCCTCCCCCATTCTCTTTGCCGCCAATTCGTGCAGAAGGCTGTCTGTCACATCGGCCCCGCCTCCCTCCCCGAGAGCTGTCCGTCAAACGCACAGACGCGCCTCCCTCCCGCTCTCATTGGGCAGCGCCGCTCCCAAGTCCCGCCTTGCAGGCGGGAGGTGGGGGGATGGTTTTGCTTACTGCCCCGCCTCGCGCTTGGCATCGCCTCTCCCCCCCCCTCCCGCCTCATTCTCTGGCGGCGGCGCGCGCCCTCTCAGGTGGCGCGCTGTTGCTGCCGCCGCCGCGCGCCTCCTCATCTCCCCGCCCTCCCCTCAGCTGTTGCCTCGCGCGCGCCCGCCCGCCCGCCTCCTCGCCGTCTCGCGCTCCCCTTGCCGCTTCGTTGTCTGCGCTGGCCCCGCCGCTCCGCCGCCGCTTCTCCGCGGCACCGGGCGACCGGTAAGATCGGGACTCGCCTCGGTCAGTGGGGGGAGAAGGAGGAGGAGGACGTGGGGGAGACAAGTTCCAGGCGCCGCTTGGGGTAGGGAGCCGGCCGGCTCGGTGAGGGGCGACAGGGCGACCGGGTCCACGAGGGGGTGACAGGGCCGGGGGTTGCCCCGGCAGTAGGCGCATCCCCGGCGGGCCGGAGGCGGCGGGTCAGCCGCGAACCCGCTCTTGGGCGGCGGGAGAGGGTCCGCCGCCGGCCCGCCGCCCCCCCCCCCCCCCCCCCCCCCCCCGGTGTGAAGCCTGGCCGGGGGAGGCCCACAGGCCCCGCGGCCTCCGGGAGGGAGGGAGGGATCTCGGGCGGGAGCTAACGCGGGTGCCCCCCGCCATGAGGGGGGCCCTTCCCGCCAGGCCGTGTCACGGCTCCGGCCGTCCCTAATAAGCCTTCGGCGACCGGGGTTCTTGGCCTCCCATGGCTGAGTTTATGGTCCAGGGCTTGAGCCGTTGCCGTACGCGTTATTCCGACTCGCTCAGTCTGACTTCTGTAGAACATCTCTTCCGTGTTAAGTTGCCTTAATGCATCTTGAGCTGCTTTAACGCCCGTGTCAGGTGATAAGACTCTTCTCCCCCCCCTTTCCTTTCAAGGTCCTACATTTCAGCATCTTCACCTTCATCTCTTACCTCGTCTCTTTCTTGTATTTTGCACACCTTTCTCTTCTTTTGGCGCTTTCTTATTCCTTACTTCATTTTTTCCCCTTTATACCCTAACCCCATGACAACCTGTCCGCCCCTCATGTATTGTCCTTGCTTTTCAGTTCGGGAAACTAAATGTTAAGCCGCTTTCCATGAGTTCTGTCACGTTCGTTTCTCTGGTAGGTGTTATATTTGCTGTCTTTTCTATGAGAAACAAAGGGGAAGAAGATCACCCTGTAGTAGAACTACCTAGGTGTTTGTTTCTTTTGTTTTTCATACACAGTCCCTGAGTGCCTGTGGCTCAGATGTATCAAATTCAGCAACAAAAAATCCATATTCTCAAGCTCTAGGTTTGGTATTTTTTCTTTCACTGCTTTTACATATTACTGGTCACTTGAAAAGTAATGCTGCTGAGTCTTGCGTTTTGTTCCAAGTTTGCAAGTGTCTTATCCATCTGTCATATAATTACTTGGAAAAAGTAATTAATTGGAAAACCTGACTTGTTGAAAGAACTTTAATTACGGTTCTGAAATTCTTTGTGATGAAACATTCCTACAGAAAATACAGCTGGTTTTACGATTTTGACACGAGTTCTCTAATAGTAATGAGACTAAATACTGTGTGTCATCAGTAATTTGCCCGCTATGTCTTCCTGTTGATGATGTTAAGCAGATGGTGGTATCTGTTTTATCAGAGAGAAGTCCACCACTTGAAATAACCTGTTAATCCTAGTAAGTGAATCCTAGTATCTTTAGCTGCACTTAGAATGGTCACTAAGTGACAGAAGGATATATTTCTGTTATATACGTTAGTACTTAGCATGAGATGTTTTTGTTTTCCTGGGTTTAGAGGCTAAAAGTGTTCTGTGATTAAATCTCTGGGTTATAAATAGCTGTATGTATTAGGCTATTTCTGTAGCTCTGAAGATTTTGGTGATCTTCTTTGATTTGCCTCTTTATTTGTGACTCCCTGGAAAGGATAATCCTTTTCTCAGAAGTCTTATTTTTGTTCCAGAAAGGTGTTTATGAATGGATGTATGTACGCACATCATACTTCTGTCGGTTTTGACTTATTTTTTTCCCCAGAACTCTACAAAATCTTGCGGTTTTCATTTCTGAAGGCGAAGGATTAGAGTGATACTTGGAACTGGTGTGTTTAAGATCCTGATCCTCATTTGAAGTGGAACGTTTGTGCAGTTGACTTTTCTGTTGCTATGTTTTGCTGCCAATGTATGTTTTTATTCTGGATATAAATATTATAAAGGATAAAACAGGAGCCTGAGTCATCCGAAAAAGAATTTGGAAGCCTAGTTAGTTTGATTCAGTGCTTGTAGTAGAATTTTTTCTTCTTGTTTTGTGTGGAATGTGACATACAAATAAATTGTCAGGAACTGTTAGGAACTCCATAGAGCATTTCAAGTACCCTGGTAGATTTGGATTTCTCCCAAAGCAGAGTTAGCTTTGCTTGTCTCAAAAAGTTGGTCCTGGCTGTATCGATAGCTGCCTAATATTGGTGAGGATTCTGGGAGGACTCAAAACCTTGTAGGCTTTTGAAATAGGACACAGAGTATTACTGTTGTATTAGAAGGGAGGCATACATGCATTAAAGAGGCTTCTAGTCAGTGTTGTTTGAGGCAGTAAACCAGGCAGTGAAGGGTGGAGCGTCTCTTGGAGTTGAACAATGCTGTTCCTGTCACAACTGGCAGGGGTCACTGGAAAGCAGTGGACATTATTTCTTTTCCAGTTCTCCAAAGTTATATATACTGTCTTCCCAAGCTTTTTCTATCATGTTTTCTACTTGTTTATAGTAGAAATTTTATTAACAAAATAAAAATATTTATTTTTTTTTCCTTTTCTCAGGAACCCTGTGAATAAGAGTGATGACAGTCACAGGGTTGGGTTTTTGGTTTGGTTTTTGTTTTCTTTTTTTGTCTGTGAGGAAGTTATTTCCCTAATATACCAACATAACCCACAGTTCATGTGAAGTTTTAGCTAGGTTTGCTAAGTACACAAAGCTCGTACAGTTACTTTCTTTGTCCATCTTCTACTGTTCGAGTAACTTCAGTCAGTCAGACAACGAAACCAAATTTTATGGCAACTGAAAGACATTGAGTACTTACACAGTGACAAATTTATAAAACATTTGTCAAAAGTAACTGTCAAAAGTTTTATGACTTTTATAACTTCATATCTGTTTTGTACCCAAATTAATGTTTCCTCCCAAAGAAAGGCAGTTATAATTGAGTCCCTTCTTTCCTCAGAAGGAGAGCAAATAACTACTGGGCAGTCTGTGTGCTAAGCTCTGAGCCATCATGGTATGTACTGCTACTGGCCCAGCTAAATAGATGGAGCAGTTGGTAATATGGGTGGGGGGCAGGAAAAAAAGTGTTGGGTGAGGTGGAGAAGGAAAATAGGAAGCCATGGTACAGTAGTAAAAACAGACAGACTTAATTGTTCCTGCCCACGGAACAAAGTAGACTTTTTTTTCTCTAATGTTTTTATGTTTTATGGAGGAATCAAAACAAAACTCTTTTAGGATATCTCTGTCAGAGATACTGCTCCTTCTGACTGTTCAAGGACAGTTGACCATTACTTACTTTGGGATACGTAGTGGCATGAAAAAGAAAAGACTTTGAAAGCTTTGAATACCATGTTTTCTCTTTTGAGTTTACTGTACTGTACTTCATAAAGGTCCTTCTTGCTGGGTACAGAGGAAACAGTTAACTGCTTGAAGAAATTATATTCATATTTGTAAGGAGAATATAAGAGCTTAATAAATTGCCTACAGGGGAAGAGTTAATAGTAAATAAGGCTATATTATATTACTATGTAGTGTTTGGGTATCCTTTACATGTAATCAAAGAATAATTTCAGTTGAAAGGGGTTGCTGTCCACAGTCACCTGTCTGGTCCAACCCCATCTCAAGGCAGGAACAGCTTCAAAGTTAGAGCGAACATGTATACATATATAGAGTGATACCCATTATGCTATCAAGAAGTCTGGAAATATAGCTTATGTTTGTGTGTTGGTTTTTTTTGTTTGTTTGTTTGTTTGTGTTTTTTTTTTTAAGATGAGGGGAGCATATTGAAGAGTTCATAGAGCTATTTTCTCATTTCTTAATTTAAAAGTGCAAAAGGGATTTTTTCCAAATATACTTCTGCTGGGAATACTCTTTAAGTGAGATGTGTAGTGTTCAGTATTTAATTCTTTGTTCATTTGAGGTGGTCTTGGTAGATGTACTCCAGAGAGACTAGATGGTTTCCTGGAATGAGTCCAAGCATTGGATTCAGCTCCTATTTGCAAATACATTTGTGGTTCTTAAAAAATAAAATACAATTGCAAAGTGGTAGAAGAAATTAAAGCAATATAGCCTCAAATATGAGGTCATGCAAACCTTGCATTTTGGAAGTTGGCCAGCTCCAGATGCTTTTGGGGGTTAGGTGGTTGGCAGATGCCAGCCTGGCAGCTAAACACTCTTCGTGTTCAGCTGTCTTAAGGGACAGTTTGTTCTATGCTCGCCGTGCTGCTCGTATGCTTTCCTTGGTATTGGCTACTGGCCGTTGTGGGGCTGGGTTAGGTAGAGAGTTTGTGTGGCCAAATACAGCCCAGTGATCTCTTTGGATATTTTCTTGCATCCTGGATCATGGATTCCCTCAGCTGTGTGTTTCTTTTTTTTCTTATTTTTGTGTGTTTAAATAGCTGCTTTCTTTTAGCATCTGAGTAAAATCTTGGCTTCAGTGACTTCCTGCAGTACTGAGTTTAACAGTCTAATTATGTGTTGTAATATAATATTTCTCTGTTAAAAGTTTGGCTTTGCTATCCTCTAAGCTTAGTTAATGATTGAAGTTCCCAGTATTATTGGAAGCTGTTGTTTTATTGACTATATTTTCTGTGTATTTTTTTTAAGTCTCATTTAATTTATAATTCCTTATTTTTCTGTTCATACTCGCCTGTCTCAACAGGAGAGTTAATTTTTAGCCTTTTTCAGAACACCTTTCCCTCCCCCTGCATTTCAATATTCTTCTTCAAATAAAATACATGCCTTTTGGGTCAGATTGTATACCTGATCAACAGAGCTGTACTGCAGTGTTTTCCTTCTCATTCTTCATTTATTCAGGTGTCTCAGTACTGCCCTGACCATAGGATACCGAATGGAAGAGCTCGCTGAGTTGCCAAATTTCCTTTCTGAATTTGAGATACCTGATTTCAAAGCTTTGTGTGGTATATGTAGTTCACTCCTCCCCTTATAGATGTCACTTGCATTATTGATACTGAATTCTGTTTACGTTGCTTATTCACTGTTAAAATTGATCCATTTTCTTAAACTTTGCTAGTATAAGGTTAATTGTAATCCAGAAATGTTACTACTTTCTTCTCTGATGTATAGGTTTTCTTCTCTGATGTATAAAAAATAAATATAGTGAGCACTGCTGGGGCTATTTACAGAAGCTTGAAGTTTGGAATCATAGGGGAGGGCTCAGTTCACACCATTTAAGGACTTAACTCAGGCAATACTTTATAAAAATAAAAAATACTTTATAAGAAGTCTGGTTTAAATAGGGGACGGAAGCAGTCTTAATTAGCCCAGATTAACTCTCTTAATGGTACTTTTAGAGATTTGAAGGTGGAGGCTTGCAGAGTGTTTGAGATGCGTTCAGTCAGAGCTGCCTCACTACCGGCGATGGCATTAGTGCTCATCTTACTCTGTGGTCTATAGATCTGTGGGGCTGATACAGGCAAAAACTGCTCATTTGCTTAGTAATGGTAGTAAGATCCTTGAAGCTGTCTCCTGGGTGATGGGCTCCAATGCTAGTTAAAAGAGAGATGGAAGCTGGTGACTGAGGAGGAGTGTGGACTGTGTTAATACTGGTTTAGAGTGGTTAAAACAGTTGTGAAGGCTTGCTAGGCCACCTGACCTTCTCCATTGGCTCTACATGGACCTTACATGTCTTTAGTGAATGCTGAAAGTTCCCTCTTAAGAGCTCCAGGAACAAGAAGGAATGTGGGGCATCTCTATTTACTTGTAAGCTAACATTAGCTGTCAGCGCCCGATGAAGCAGTGGCGTGATGGGTGTTTGTCTTTCTTGTAAAAGTCTAATGGTTAGTGTACTTTTCTAAGTCACAATTTTTGTGTGCGCTCATCCTGAGTGGCTTTAATGTCAAACCTCTGGAAAAAATGTCACCTAGGGCATGTGTGTACTGAATGAGATCCTGAATGTCTAACCCTGTCACTATAAGGTGTTCAGGCATGGGAAGCCTAGAGAAACATAAAGAAAGCAGACTGGGAAGATTTACTCCAAGTTTAGTTTTGGGATTAGGATCCCAAGCTTCTATATGAAGGAGAATGGGGGCGGGGTGTGTGTGTATGTCCCCAAATGGACCTCCCTAGGATTTGTGTGCTCTTTAACTTGGACTGACACTGAATGGGAGACCTGGCAGACCAGTTGTGTGTGATCCAAGGAGCTTCTAGGCACCTGAGCAGGCTGTTTTATTCAGACTGGATGCTGCTATTAATCTTTATTATCCAATTAGCCTATTACAATGAAGAATGTTGACCTCAAAATTTTGTTCCATTTTCTGTCTGGTTTTTGATCTGTGGCAATGTTTGCTTTTCTCAAACAGCAGTCTATTTAGAAGTCTTTGACATCCTTCCAAAGGCTCTTTGAAAGTCCACATATGTTTTATCACTTGCTCTTGTTTATCAGTTAGCTTGACATGTTCAGAAATACTGATAGACGAAGACATGATCTTCCTTTGCAGAAACTGCTGATTAGACCCTATCAGATAGTCTTTCAGGTATAATGGTATTCTATTTTTAATGATTGTTTTGAGGAGCTTGCCAGATACACATGTATCGCTTGTTACCCTGCAATTCCTTGTTTGGATGGCTCCAGAGACTTCTTAAAAAAAATCCAGGCTCAGCATTTGCTAGCATGTTCCTATAGAGCAGTGACTGCTATAAGAGGCTGCAGCTTTTTCTGACAGCTCAGCTACTTCATGCCTCAGCTGCTTCAAAAACTTGCTGGATAACTATTTGTAGAACATGATGCAAACTCAGTCATTTAGGAGTGGTTTTCAACTTCCTGACTGTACTCATCGAGCAGCCACAACTCCGCTGTGCATTGCCTGGTGACAGATAAGCACGTCTTCCTAAACACCAAGTCAGTATTTTTGGTGAGAAGGATTTATTATTGCAGAAAATTACTGGTGTGTTTAGAATCAAAGAGGAGAAAAGGAGCATTGGCCACTCTCTTTGGGTTTCAGGGTTTTTTTGGGTGTTTGTTAAGAAGAGTGTATATATAAATGAAAAACGTAGTATTTATAGAAATTCTGTTCCTTCTTACAGTTTTTTACAGTTCTAAGAGGAGATATTTACATGCAATATTTCAGGGATTTCTCATAAGATTGCAGATATGTTTGATGAGACGTATGTATGTGTGTAGCATTCAATACAAAAAACAGGAATTAAAAAGAGCAGAACTTGACATCACTGAAGTTTTTTTTTTTTTAAGATGTTCAGAAATGGCTTGGCTTGCTAGCAGCAATTGCTTTATTTGGATTGATGGGAATTTTGAAATAACATCTCTTATAGAAGATAAGAGGCAAAAAAGGGGATCATAGTCCCCTTTAAGGGCTTGATTTTTTCCCACTTCATTTAACAGTAGAATATGTTTCAATATTAGGGGCTTTTTGCTAATTAATAAACACTACAGCAGGCTCAGGAGTAAATGATGAGAGGTGTTGAATCCTGGACTTCTCAGTACAGAGTCCTTACTCCCTATTTTTACAAGTAAGGTAACTGTCAAATTGTGTCAGGTCCCTCCAAAATTAGGAAATTTGCACAGACCTTAAGGCTGAGGGCATAGATTCCAGAAACGGCTACAGCAGTTGCAACAACTGCACACAATGTACTTTTCCCAGAACCTGAAATAAATCTCAGAAATCCTGATATTCAACATTTTGCTGCTATTTCAGACAGTTGTGTAATTCCCTGGCAAAGCAAGTATTCCTTGGGAGACAGTAATTTTCGGTGGTACTCCCTTGCTAGTTTGTCCTTCAGATACTGACATTTTTACTGTGAAAGTGAAGATGAGCCTACTACCCATCAGAATTTGAAAACTGATTCTCGCTGCATGCTCTGTACTTCAGCTGCAGCTGTGAGACCTTCGGCTTGGGATGGTAAGTAGCAAAGGACACGAGTTTATAAGGAAGAATAAATATGCAGTAGCAGAAATGGTTTGTGGGCAAAATACAGAGGCCTGAGAAAGTATCTGTTTTTCAGTAACTGACATCTTACTGGAGGCACAGGCAGGTATGGATGTGCCGCCAGATGTCTGTATGTGTCGTGATATGTCACGTTTGGTATGTCTGTGTTCATAAAGAACAGGGGTTGATACACAGCAGCTAGCATGGGGTCCGATCCATATTTTGTTGTTGCTGTTGTTGGCCTCCTGAACTCCTTAAACAACCAGCAAAGCTCGTCAAATGAGTATCTAGGGATAGTCGGTGGTTCTTTTCACCAGTTTTTTTGGGGGTGTTTGTTTTTTGGTATTTTGGGGTTTGTTTTTTTTTGAGATAGAGTGAGAACAAAGTTTGAAAATTCATTTTCTTTCATGAGCAGTCTTATGAATGCTGGTATCTAAATTTAGCAGAATTGTTAGTGTTAGTTGGGGAAAGCAAGTATGTTAATTCCTTTCTATTTACAAACTATCCTGCTGTTCTTTTGGGAAACCAAGTATGTTAATTCTTTTTTTATTTACAAACTATCATGATCTTGGATTGCAAGGCAACAACTTGGGGGGACTGTGGCTTGCATGGCAGAAAGAGTACTTTTCATACAGGCTGCTGGATAGGGTCCTTAGGTTAGCAGTGTCTGATTTTTTAAAAATTTTATTTATTCTTTTCCTTCTCTTTGGCTGCTTCAGATTTTCTTAAGGCTAGCTGAAAGGAACGTGATAAAGCTTCCACTAAAAGGTGTGAACCTGGGAGTGACAAGTTTCTGTTTGCTTGTATACAATTTGAAATTCTGAAATGCTGTTTTGAGAACAGCGATGCATAGATAAAGTACTTAAACAGAACACTGAGTGCATTATATAGTATTTGATGTTCCTTTTAAAAAAGGAAATGTAGGCTTAATGGTTTGTTTGTAAGGCACATGAAAGGAATGTTTCTTTTGAAACACTGCTTCAAGGGTTTAATCCTGTTCTCAGTGGCAGTGGCAGAACTCCCATCGATTTGAGCGTGGGAAGGATGACTCCCAGTAAGTTTTAGTGGTGTTCCTGCATTATGTCAATACCTCTGGTTGGTTTTGCCATGGCAGAAACAGCTTTTCAGTCAACAGCGGATGCCTAGTATAACTAAGCTGTTTATTGGGCTCATTTAAAATTAACTTAAAATATCAAATAATATCAGAAATTTGATGATGTTGACTTTTATTTTGATGTTGAACCTGGAAAATGAGGGTGTCTTTTCCTCATTAAACTACGCTTGGTATCAACAGTTATAAAGTGAGTTTGTGTGATACAAATGTTGCTACAAAATGAATAGTTTAGGCCATATGCTTTACTATTTGTTTCATTTTTTTCTTACTCTTCATACCAGGATTCTTACTGAGATTTTGCCTGTGATTGTGAAACTGTGATATGGAGGACCTAACATAATGGTGAAATAGTTTTATTGTGGAAAGCAGTTATAACCAAGTTCTAGTATTCTCATGGCTTTATGCAGTAACTTTTTAAAAACTGCCTTTAATTTGCTGCTAAGAGAAGTTCTTCTGAAGGTAATAAAAATTGATGGCATTTTAAAAAACAAATTGGGACAAATGCCACAGCTCTGCAGTTTTACTCCTAATGATATCTAGTGAACATGCCAACTTCATCATTCCATGATAATAATGTGTTGAGAAGGACATTCAGGTCTTGACTCAAAAGCTGTATGGTATCCTGACGATTCAGGTTAGGATTGTTACAAAGGAAACAGGCTCCTTGAACTAATTAGTGATTCACAGTGTTTACAGGCAAGAAAAGCAACTATTTGCCTATGCTTTCTTGCTTGTGTTGTATTTTTAATTATGTCCTTTTGTTAGTTGACGACCTGTATATTCTAAAAAACACTGTCACTGTGAGGAGCAGTTTTATTCTGAATTTCTGTCAGAGTTCAGAATAGATTTTATTTTCTGTAGATTGTCATTTAGAAAAATATGCATTTGTGTCTGCCTTGGTTTTGCCAAAACCCTGTGGATATAATTAATTCATATATAATTTTTCACTGAATTTAATTGAATTTTGTTTAGAGTTGGAAGGGACCATAGAGATCATCTAGTCCCAACTCCCCAATTTTAAACATACTTTGAATTTATTTAAATATCTGTAGTGTAGTAGCTAATCCTTACACGATAAGTACTGCAATGCTTGAATGAGCATTTAACTATCCAAAGATATCTAAATATAGATTTCTGTGGCTTTCGAAAAGCTGCTCATTTAATTGCAAAGTGTAACGTGTACTTACTTAAAATGGAATATGGTTATGCTCTGAAATGGAAAAGAAATAACTAAGAAACCTCGCTGCTGAATGGGGATCACTACAATCAGATAGTCATCTATTTTTATTTTTAAGGAAGTAATGAAGTTTTGATCAAAAAATGTTGTGTTATTCATAGCATTAACTGAGTTTGATATAAATGTAATGAATGGCTCTGTTGAATGTCACAAAGATGTTGTGATCAAGCTTTTATATTTGAATGTTCTGTCTAATCTCTGAAGCTGGGAATATTTTTTTGTGTTGCTCCTAAGTCTCCAACTAGTTAAGATTAAGTTAACCTTGCTGTAGTTACTCTGCGCAGGACATTGTGCCACCCCCATTGAGTGCAAAAGCTGGTCCCTGTCCCAGATGTAGGAATTTGACACAGAACATGAAACAAATGGCAGATCCAGAGGGGATGGGAGGAGAAAGCAGAAGTGCTCTCTTCTGCTTGTGGATGTCATCAGCTGGTTTGATTTGTTCACTTTACCCATTTGGTACTGATGTGCCTCAGAGCCCAGCTTGTACAGTCTGACTTCAGGATCAATATCAATACAAATTGTCAGCTGAATAACATATTAACTTGTAATGAATATGCAGAGTTCTGAAATTGTTGCCATACTTGGTTTCCTGTCTAGATCTCTCGTTCAGTGAGCTGGGGGCAAATGCAGAGGTACAGCCAGGGTGGCAGCTTAAGTGCCTTGAGTTGTTATCATCCGTTTCTCCTCCAGAAGAGTTAGCTTGAGGCCAAGTGTATCAAACTCATTATACTGTCTCAAAATGCTGTCCAGAAGTAATGAAATGGACCTTTTCATCTTTCATTTCAGTGCTGTCTCAGAAATTGTTGTATATCTCTTGAAGAAAGCATGTGGTATTTCCTTGTAGAGGTATTTTTACTTAGCACACCAAACTCTGTTAAAGTCTTTTGAGACATCCATCCCATGCTTTTGTCATATTTACTTTTGTAAGCATCATCTTTGAATTTGTGTATGCAAATGTGTATGCAAATATGCTTTAAAAAGCACCAAAATAGACTCTATGGAGGATTTAATGTAGAGAGTTTCTTATAAAAATATGAAAATTATGGTTAATCTAAATGACAGATTTGTTGATAGAAATCAAGTAAATTTAGAATAAAACTACTTCATTATACTTGGTTTATAGTTTAGTGATGTAGTTGTTTCTCGAGGCAAAGGGGTTTTGAGTGAATTGGAGAACTGCTGCTGCTGCAAAAAAAGGTTGCTGCTCTTCAAATGGCACGTCCAATTTTAGCTGTATTTGACACAGTTGGAAGTCTTAGATTCATAAGTTAGTGTTGATTTCCTGAAAGATCGGTGACCTCAGAGAGAGAGATATCAAGTTAATGTAGCTGTTGAGGGAAAGGTTTCTGTGCAGGGTCAACAGTTCTTTACTGCTGGTAACAAGTTCCTCCAACCTTTTTCTCATCTAGTAATTATGATGGTAGGAAGCAGCTCTCATATTGTAAGAGGGGATGTTGTTTTAAGAGAAATGAGGAGTTAAAGATCCTCCAAGATGAGTTCACAGAGGAGTGGAAGACGAGTGGTGCAAGCATGACCAAAATCTGTACAGCATTCTTCCTTCATCAGCACCTCCATGAGCAGTGGAACTGCTTTCACTGTGACTGTGTGATGTCGGGGACATTATGTGTGGAGGTTATGTATGGCTAAGAGTTTTATGTTGCTTTGTGTCTATAGTCCAGTGTAGAAAATTATTTTAAATTTAAGTTTCCATAAACAGGTATTCCATCAAGAAAGCAAATCCTATTTTAAGCTTTGCATGGGTGAGAAAGAAGGGTAACCAGTCTATGTAATATGCCAAGTTATATCAAAGTCTCTGTTGGGCTCCACGCTTTGTAATAGAAATCTTTTTATATTTATTGTGCCATTGAATTCTTAATAACTGATAGTTGCTTAGAAAAACGGCTACTATTATCAGAAACAACTCGGTCAGAAACAATTACAGATGTTGACACAGTCATAGCTGCCAGCCTTACTGACTTGATGTGATGGTATTATCAACAGTGGAAAAATTTTGGTGTTTTTTTTTCTCACTTGCACCAAAAGTCAGTGTCCTGATATTTCTGAAATTTGATAACAACTGTCTAAGCTCTCTCGGAGACATTTCGATCTATTGTGTTGTAATTTTATCTGAAGTTGTATAAAGTATATTGTAATTACACTGTTAGAATTCTTAAGTGTAGTTTCTTTTGGGTATTTGATTTCTCTTTTTTTTTTTGGAAAAAGCTTTGTGAAGGAAATGTATGGCCTGTTTCTTAGAAATCCTCAGGAGCTGGTACAAAACAAATCTACTTGTTGAAGGTTTGTACTGTAGTTTATATGGTACATATCCAAACTTACTAATACAGTGTCTTTAAAGTAACGTGCTGTATAAAATATGAGTGCATCCATACATGAGTCAGGGAAGACTGAATAAACAGGTGTCAGTGCAGAACTAAGTCTTTTAGAAGATCATGTTTTCTTTATGAGAAATGTCTTGGAAGATGGGAGTGTTGAGAGGGCCGTTGTAGAGGGAGTATTTGTGATTTTCATACAAACAGCTGTTATGATCAGGTAATCTAACCTCTTTTTAAAAACTGAAATTTTTGGTGATGAACAATGTATAATGAAGTGCCACAAGATATTCTAATGCCAAGGCTTTTCATAAAGATACTTTTATTTTAACCTGTTGCATAGTTTCAGATTCCATCCTATCTGTTGAACGTTGTATTATTTTTTGCCTTTCTTATCTGTGCAAATGCTGTAAACAAATATCTTATCTTTCTCTTTGTTTTGAAGTCAAAGATCATCTTTAATCTTTCATTACAATAACTGCCTAACTTTTTCCTTTTAATGAAGAACTATAAGGTGCACTATTGTTGTGTATATTGACAATGTTATGACAAGTTAGTATTTTTATTGGAAATATATCCCTTAATCATGTTTTTTTTTTTTCTGAGATCGATCAATCTTGGAGGAATGCTTGATGCATAGTTTGGTGTTTGGGGGTTAAACTACCCCTCCTCCTTCTCACCACTGGTGAGGCCATGGCTGGGATGCTGGGTCCAGTTCTGGGCTTCCCAGTACAAGAGGGACATGGACATACTGGAGAGAGTCCAAGGAAGGGCCACAGAGATGGTGAAGGGACTGGAGCATCTCTCCTCCGAGAGAAGGCTGAGAGAGCTGGGACTCTTCTGTCTGGAGAAGAGAAGGCTCAGGGGAATCTCATCAATGTCGATAAGTACCTATGGGAGGGTGCAAAGAGGACAGACCCAGGCTCTTTTTAGTGGTGCCCAGGGACAGGACCAAAGGCAACAAGTGCAAATTGAAGCACAGGAGGTTCCATCTGAACATGAGGAAACACTTTCTTACTGTGAGGGTGACTGAGCGATGGCACAGGTTGCCCAGGGAGATTGTGGAGTCGCCATCCTTGAAGATATTCAAACGCCGTCTGGACACAGGCCTGGGTAACCCACTGTAGGTGGCCCTGCTTGAGCAGAGGGGTTGGATGGGGCAACCTCAAGAGGTTCCTTCCAACTTCAGCCACCTTTGATTCTGTGAAACTGTTTGCAATTTTTGATTAGAGGTATTCTTGTATTGAATTTTTTATTATCCTGGATCATTCAGATAGTACATTTGGAAAATGTGTTTAGTATTTTGAAACTACTTATGCTAACTTTTTCAAAACCTTTTGCATAATTTGTTAGGAATTTATAGCTTTACAGAATAAAGTAGGAATTTCCTTGCATGTTAAATACTTGGTGCAATTATTTGCAAATAACATTCTTAAACTTTTTGGTAAGCATAGAAAGAATGCTGAATATTAGGTGGAGCTGAAAACTCAAGCTTTTACCAACTAGTGTTAAAAGGTCACATGTAGTATAATGTGCCCCGTTGATGTGTTTTTTTTTTTTTTTTAACTGTGCTTAGCTGTGGTGTATTTATTTACATACATACATACATTTAAAAAAGGGAATCAGTGAGATGAAAGATTATTAAACACAAAGTATTCAGATTTTTTGGCAAATATTTTAACAGTTGTTTTGTTTTGTTTTGTTTTTTTTTTTAATTCCTTCTTCCTTCTCTTCTTCCACTGGCTATTTCCTGCCTTAACAGTTTGAAATGTAGATACTAAAATAGTTTCACTGTTATTAATATGTTAATATCTGAAGTAATCTATTTGTGAAATATTTTAGTTTGGTTTTAATGATAACATCTGAAAGCACTTGCATATTATAATAAAATATCTGGAAAGGATCCTGTAATTCTCACCTAAACTTTCCTTTGATTTTACAGAATGTCCAGTACAGTTTTATAGAAAGACAATAATTCTAAATCTGAAAGCTTTTTATGTTTATTTTCTTTATTCTTTTTTTTCTGAACTAACTCTGTCTGACTGATTACATGAAAGAAAACTTTTAAAATTCATTTTCAAGATAGGGATGTTTTATATAGGCTGAAAATTTGCTTTTTTTTTTCCCACATTGAAACTAATGACAGTGATATCAAGGATTAACTAATACTATTGCTATTTGCAATAGTATTAACAAACATGCTACTCTTGTTTTTCCTTTTGACCTAGTTTTAGTCTATTATTTTCATCAATGTATTAATTTTATCATTAGTGGAATTCTAGCAATGATTGCCCCACCCCAAAAATATCTAATAGATTGTATGAAATTTCCTTGCATTTTGTAAGACAATTATTCCTGGACTTCAGAATACTGTGCTGTGGTAATAACTATATTTTGCTTAATTTCTCAGAAAAAGAAAAAAAAAACAGCTGCATGTGGTATAACTCCTGTGAGACAGTAACAGATTGTCTCTGTGCCACCTGTATTCTACTGGGAAGGATGGAGAAAACGGAGGCTTCTGATGTCCTGTAGCAGCAGATTTCTGTTCTTTTGTTTACTTAGAGGAGAAAACCCAAACTCTTACTAAAATAATAATGAGGCAAGGTGTAAAGTAAATATAGTTGTTCAGTGCTTTGCAGGTAAATGGGAATGTTTCTACATTCCCTATATTTGCCTTTGGAGGGAAGGTGGAAATAAAGTTCTGTCTCTTTCTGTTAACAGCCTAAAATGACTGTATGAATTCAGTGGAATAAATGGCGTCCAAAGTAACTGATGCTATAGTTTGGTACCAGAAGAAGGTAAGCTTTCTATTTGTTTTTATGGTGGCTTTAATAAAAAAAAAAGAAAAAGGTTGGATTATTGTATTTTACATGTAAAGTATAATAAATATAAAGTACTACTGCATTATTGGTTAGCATTGTGTGAGAGTGAGCATCTTGAAACTAAACATTTAGTGACTGTGTCTAATGAAATAGAGTAACTTTTGTTCTATGTTGAAAAATGCTCAATCCCTTGCTTGTGCTATGAAATAAAAGGAAAAAAATAGTTCCCAGTAGAATATTAATTAATGAACAGGAGAATGTTGTTTCTATAGCACATAAATGAATCCTTGTATTTAAGTAGAAAGTAAGAATTGAAACTTATTTTCTGTCAGTAACAAGGAACTGTGTAATCTCTATCCAAAAGAGTTAGGCTGGGGCTTTTTAGAAGTTAATTAGAAATAAAAATGGGGGTGAGGAGAGGGAAGAAGAAAAAGATTCCATTTCGAGACGCATAGTTACAGTATCATCTGATACCATATCTTTTGATTCATGCTTGCACGTAGAAATGCTGATGTCTCTAATTTATTATTTTGAAAATTTAAGATCATCACATCCCCTTAGCGTCATATCCCCTTGGCTTATTTAGTTAAATTGCTTTTAATGAGCTGAAAAATTTTGAAATTTGCTTCTTTACTAAGATATAAACAAGTGTGATGATTGTTTTTTATTTCTTGGCTCTCAATGATTTGGTAAGTTTCTATGAGTTACTGTTTTCCTTGAGCCTATGGCTGTCTTTCTGAGAGGATGCATCTTGTTCTTAGGACCATGATGGAAACAGTCTTCAAAACAGAAATTTTGATTAACTTCTAGCAAAGCAACAGTTAATTTCTAGAAATAAGACAATACTGGTATGGTTTGCTGAGATCTTTACAACTGAATTAAAGGTACAGTTGGAAAAGCATCAAAATGAATTTTGCTTACTTAATTTATAACCAACATCCAAATAAGTATTAAAAAATTGAAAATAATTCCAAATTTAATGAGGATTTTTTTTCTTTTGTTTTGTGCTGTGCGCTCTCTCACTTCTTTTATTCAAGCTTTACAAAAAGTAGTTCTGTAAAAGTATCAGTGGAATTACACAGTGGTTTTGAACTCTTTCTTGATTGCAGGATCAATCCCATTTTTTAAAAATTTGGAGGATGAGTTGTTGAAGATTTAGTGTAACAAAATTCAGTGCAGGATCTTACGGCAGTAGAAAGTGACGCTGATTTACCTGCTTCCACTCATTCTCTCATAAATGACATTCATTCACATTGTCACACTGATAATACCTACAAGTACCAAGTTGTGTGCGTGTTTGGCCAAGCCAGGACCTCTTTTGTGCAATGCGAGAGAAGCTGGCTGTCATATCCTTGTCATGTCTCTGAGGTTTTCTCATCGGTGATGATGATGAAATAGTCTTTGGACAGATCTTTTATGGTTTTCAGCTTTATATATTGATGGGCCTTTCTTTGATGCAAGAGAGAGCCTGAAGACTTAGTAAATCTTAAGTGAAGTTCATGCTTGTTATCTGGTGTGTGTTTTTTTTTCTTTTTCTTTTTCAATACATGTCTGTTTTCCTGTCGGTCATACAGGAAAAGGAAGGCCATATGTGATGTGCTCTGACTTTCCATCCTCCTGATATTAGGCAGGCAGGATCTTCTGCTGCTGAATCACTGTGCTGTGATCTTAGAGAGGACAGGCCTTCTGGTCTTCATATAAACAACCCATTCCTCAATTTTACTTTTCCCAGGACACTGTTTCTAACAGGATTGCTCATTATCAGGACAGGTCATTCTTTTAACCCTGGTTCTGTTGGTCTTTTCCAGCAATTTCACACACATTTCCACTTATTGCATTCATAGCAACAACAATATTTCTGCTGCAAGTCTCTTTAGGCTTTTATAGAGGTCTGCTCAGCCAGAAATGGCATGCTGTATTTACGGCAAGGAGTTGTGATGAGGTGACTCCTGTTACTTCATGAAGGACTGAGCTGTCCTCAGGAGGGATAAGATCTTGCATAAACCAGATGCCAATGTTTTCTATGGTGTGAACAAAGTTTAATTGCAATCTGCATGGGGTCAGCCAAATAAGCAGGCTCTTCTTCTTTCGGTATGAGGAAATGGAGTCTTATTTTGGGACAAATAGCTGCACTGCAGAAATGTTGCGTCTTATGCAAATGTTCAGGCTAATTAGATTGTTATTGCTTAGGTCCTATTTATTGAAGATGCTAATGGATTAGTCTGATAACCCCAAGGGATTTTTTTAACTTTGCAGTGTGGTCTGTGATCCTTTCCTGGGAACATCTAGGCTCTTTCACCCATGTCCTTCATTTTATTTATCTATTTATTTAAATCTCTTACAGAACTTTTTTTTTTTTGCTATGAATTTGTTGTTTGCACCAAAAATGTCACATTGGGGAACAGGAAGAGCTATGCTAGTGCTTAGTGGGTACCAGATACTTTTATTTTTTGTCCTTTCAGATTATTTCAGATGATTCAGTGATCGCTTATGATGGCAAAATGGTGAACTCTGTAGTTACATTCAGTTTTAAATTTTTATTTTGAAGTTGTCAAAGTTGTCCTAATTACCTTGCTTTTTAGATCTGCTGATTCCTCACAACAGTAATTGAAATTGAAAGGGGGGAGAGATCAAAATTTAGCACATTTGGGCAGTAAAACATTGTTTCTGGGGCAAGACAGAACCAGGGTTGCAGTCATGTATTTGAGTAGGTAGAGTCTGCACAAAAAATACTAAACAGATAACTTGCTCTTTGTGTTTCTTTGTTTTCAATTTTAACGTATTTTTTGATATATTTTTGGATGGATTTATTTTATGTCTCCGCTGAGTTTCAAAGATCTGTTGGTTCCTCAAAAGTAAGACATTTTTATATTTATTTAATGGAAAGAGTTAAGAAATTGAGCTCTTCCAACCTCACTTCAGGCAAGTTTTCCAAACACCAAATTTACTCATGAGTCATACTATTGTCTGAAATTGTGCTCCTCACGCGAAGATGATTTGGTAATGCGCTTAATCGTTTAAAAGGTCAGACCTCTTATTATGTAAACTTGTTTTTTGTTGCAATAGATTTACTCTGCTTTTAGTGCACTGGAGCTCTTGATTACTGTCTTGGAAAAATACAATAATCAATTCTTAGTAATTTTAAGTTGCATTGTAGGATTTCAGCTAGTGTATTATACCAGCTTGTTATTTGAGAAAGAACACTGTATGCATGTAGCTTTACTGCTTCCAGTCATAGCTTGTGTTTCCCAGCTGGTATGAATAGTTTTGCAAGGCAAAACCTCTGCTGTGTTCCTGGGTGCACTGGGGAGTGTGACGCTGAGATATTTGTGTGTCAGACAGGCTTTGTCTGGCTTGTTTTCAACGCTTTCTGCTGCACTGGTTCTTGCAATATGAGGGTGTGGCAGGGGTGTCTGCACTGGGAATGGTTCATTGCTTTGGTCCCAGACAGCTACCGGGCTAGTATTCGCATGTATACGCTTTGTTAGTTAATATCCTTAGGATTATGTGCATTTACTAAAATACTGAACTTGCTTCAGATTTGCAACTGATGGATTTTATGGAGAAAACCTTCATAATGTTTCCTCTGAAAAAATCTAACACAATTATTTTAAGCAATTGCAGTATCATATGATGTACCTTTCTGATACTGATACTGTGTGCATACTTGAAGTTTTGCCTCAGTAACAGTAGCTGATGTTAAAAATAATAAAATTGGTTATAATCTAAAATATTGCGTGTAACAAGCTTTTTGCATTAATTTCTTATAATACTTTCAAATTTTACAGATAATAGTAGACATGCTATTTCTGGTCTTCTTTCCAGTTTGCAGACTTATATGTAACTTTACCTTAACAACTTTCTGTTTTTCAGTCCTCACAGAAGCCTTGCTGCTTAAATGGGGAACATTACGCAAATTTGTTGATAATATCGCAGGAGAGAATTATGTTGTTCCTTCTCTTGGGGCTGGCTGTAGGGGAAGGGAGAATGGAACTTAATGAATTGAACTTGAATGTTGCACCTAATGGCCTATCAGTTAACTTTGCCCCTGTAGCTTTCTGCTGTTTTGGGTGTCCCTTGGGTACTGCTGTTAAAGGGCACAATAAAACAAATGAGGTATTTTTTATCTCATGGCTTTAAAGGACAACATTCGAGTTCTGATTTCATTGCTTTAAGATCTGTAATATTCAGTGGTTTACAGCTCATTAGTCCAAGATTATACTTGCCAAGTTGATAAAGGAGGAAAAAACCTGAAAATCATGTCATTCCCTGAAACCACCTGATTCCCTTCTTGGCACTGAATTCACACGATGCGTTGGTGACCCTGGCATCAA
This sequence comes from Gallinago jamesoni, assembly GCA_025769975.1. NCBI lineage: Eukaryota > Metazoa > Chordata > Aves > Charadriiformes > Scolopacidae > Gallinago > Gallinago jamesoni. The sequence continues at coordinate 13,180,759 of JAOQGH010000001.1, read as the reverse complement.
AGCCATAATTTGCCAAATGTTTGGGCTATATGGCTGTATTACCTAAAACTTCAGATGCTGAAACTGCATCAGTTGAAAAAGGTCTACCATTGAGTGCCAAAACTTGACAAAGGTTGGAGCTGCCTATTTGTGAAAGTACAGGGGCAAAAAGGTATATTTAGAAGAGCTTCATTCCATGTAGTGCTGGGATGTGGTACTCAAGTTGTCATCTGACCAAATAGTGGAGATTGCCTTCAGCACCTTGTTTTGGTGAGACAAAACTCGTTTCTGAACTTGTACACAAGGTGACTCCAAAATTGGTTGTGGCTGAACGAAGCAGGCTTGCGTTTTGATTGGCTGTTGCCTCCCTTGCCTGAATTAACTTCCCACAGACTTTCATTGTACTTACCTGTTTGATTTGGTCAGGGGACTAATCCAGTTAAAATTAAGACTCTGAATAGGAGCTGAACCTAGCTAATGGGTGGGTGGGTGGGAGGACCAAAGAGATGAAATCACTCTGTAATACTGAGTTTTCAATTGTTTCATTATGTCTTGTGAAACTATAACCTACTATTTTCTTTCTTCTTCCCGAGTGATCTGATTGATCTTTCAGCCACCCAGACGAATGCGCTGGCACAGGGAAAGTGTGCCCTGGGAAGTAGAAACAGTCAGGGACGTAAAGGCAGTGCTGTTTTAAAATCCTAGTTGTGATGCTGGTAACATGGCTGGGTTTTCAGTGGTCTTCAGGGAATGGTACTGAATACTGAGGCTGTCAGAGAGGTTTTCTTTTCCCATTTACGTTTTGAGGCTATTTTGGTTTGTGCAAGTATATAGACGTTTAAAAAAAAAAAAAAGATGTTGAAGTGGTCTTAAATCCTTAATACTTGGAGAGTAACTGGGCTGTGTGGGTCGAGGTTAGGGATTATTCCCCTCTGTTCAGCTCATGTGACACAGCAATGAGGGTGCTGCGTCCAGCTTTGAGCTCTCCAGTACGAGAATAGCATTGACGTTCTTTGGCAAGCCCAGGGGAAGGCCACCGAGATTGTTGTGGGGCTGAAGCATGTGATGTACAGAGTCTGGGAGATCTTGGTTTGTTCATTCTTTAAAGAGGGCAAAGGGAAGAGCTTACTGCTGCCTCCACTACTGCTTTGGAGGCCGTGGAGAGGAGGCCAGGCTCTTCTCAGAGGTGTGCAGGAATTGTATGAGAGGCAATAGGTACAAGCTGAAATGCAGGAAATTCTGATTAGATACAAGGATAAAAATCTTAAACGTGAGGTTTGCCAAGTGTTGAAGCAAGACCCGAGAGAGGCTGTGGAATGCCTGATATTTGGAGACGTTTGGATCTCTACTGGGTAAGACCTTGAGCAACCTGCTGTAACGACCTGCTTTGCACTGGAGGTTGGGCTAGATGACCCACAGAGGTTCCAAGATATGTGATTCTGTGATGACTTTAGTTTGAAATTTGAAGATGAGTAAACGTTGTCATAAGGGATTGTGCTTAATTACCATTAATGACAGAGATGGAATCTCATTCAGTTTATGCTTTTTTTTAGGTTTTGCTTTATAGTCCACTTTAAGCCAAAGAAATGGGGTAGTGTCTTCAAACTGAAATGATACCTAAATTTACCTCCAGCATCCAGTTCATGTCACTAGGAAATGGCTTAGAGTAGGTGTTGGTTATTCCTGTACTTTCATTATTTTAACCTGCAAATTGTTTACAACTATTCTTATGTATAAAATTTTCCTTTTTGTTTATTTGTGCAATGAAAAAAGATGTTTAATGTTTTTAGTAGGTATGCTAAAATCTCTAAAATTTTACTCAGGGAAATAAGTACAGCTGACTGATGTGAGAATTAGTCTCTAATGAATGATACAGAAAAACTATTAATACATAGTTGATAAAAGTTTAATTATGTAGTATTGTACTCTGAAAGGAACAGTGTCTTTGAAGTAAGCTTTGTTAAAATTATTGATCAGTGAAATGGCTGTAAGTTCAGTGCTATTGCAATTATTGCCAGAATTTAAGCAGGTCATTAGATGGCAATTCAAACAGTTTAGAATAAATAACTCCTAAAGTTCAAATTACAGAATCACAGGATCGCCTAGGTTGGAAGGGACCTTTAAGATCATCTAGTCCAACCATAAAACAAACAAACAAAACCCCAAACAAAACACACACACCAACACTTAACCATATTCCCGAGCACCATGTCAATTTGTCTTTTGAATATCTGCAATCTGAATGGTGCCTCAACCACTTCCCTGGGCAGCCCATTCCAATGCCTCATAACCCTTTCAGTGAAGAAATTTTTACTAATATCCAATCTGAACTTCTCCTGGTGCAACTTGAGGCCATTTCCTCTTGTCCTATCGCCTGTAATTTGGGAGAAGAGACCGACCCCCGCCTCTCTACACCCTCCTTTCAGGTAGCTGTAGAGAGCGATAAGGTCTCCCCTCAGTCTCCTCTTCCCCAGACTGAACAACCCCAGCTCCCTCAGCCTCTCCTCATAAGACTTATTCTCCAGACCCCTCACCAGCTTCGTTTCCCTTCTCTGGACCTGCTCCAGCACCTCAATTGCTTCATTTTACTCTAAATAGTTGATTTCGGCTCTCCCTCTGGGGCCAAACAGGGAGAAGGGAGGGGAATCTCAGAATCTTTTAGTAATCAGAGGTAACAATTCAGCAGTCCTAAATCCAAAGCTCTGCACCTTAGGATGTACAGCTTTCATCCCTTCAATGTCGTTCTCCATTTGACTAAAAGTTACCAAACTCTTCACTATTAGCAGACAGTGTACAACTATTTTAGAGTGATTTCTCTCTGTGGTTTATTAGCCGTGTTTGTCTTAGCTTAGCTTGTCTGGTCTGCATATCCACCATAAACAAAATTTTAAAAAAACCCACTGCCCTTGAAAATGAAAAACATCCTGTAAAAAAAAAAAAAAAAAAATCATCCTGACAGTAGAAATCTACTCCAACAGTGGTAATTATACCGCTGAGCTACTAGATTATTGCCTTTGCTGTAATGGGAATCAGTTCATGTAAAAAATAAAATGGGGTTTAAAATTACTTTTAATAATCTTGAGTTTTGAGGGAATGGGTATTGATCTGTCTAATATCTGAAAATGTATACTTACACATAAACTAAACATGAATAAATTTAAAAGATTTTTTTAAATAAGTAATATTACATGTATAGGAAATACATATAGATACCTGCATATTAAAATTGATACATAAAATCATGCAGTTTTTTGAAGAATGTTGGAATGAAAAAGTTAATAAAGCATATTAGCTAATAATTTAATACAAAATATTTTAGTAAGGTGTTAAACTCTTAATTTCCTTGGTAAACACTCCAAGGAAGCAACTTTGTTTTTTTATTTACCAAGCTCTGTATCCTCTATCTTTTGGATTTGTAATACTATTGTGATGTTGCTTGTAAAAGTGTTTAGAGGTTTTAAAGAGCAAAGCTTAGCATGCAGGTTTCATTATTGATAAACATTAAAGTTTTAAGGTCCAGCAGGAAATGCTATGTATTCTCAGGATTATAATCTTTGCTAGTCTGCTTGGTCATAAATTATAAATGTCTCCTGAAATATTGATCGATTCCATTAGAATCAGAAGGCCTTGTGAGTATTGGGCTACAGGTTGATACCATCACTACATTAGCTTAAAGTGAATATCAGTGTCATTCACAAAGCTCAAATTCAATCTTGATGCACATGTGGCCTGTTATGAGAAAGACACTGGGAAGAAATTTCATGCAGTGCAGAACCCCTTTGCACTGGGCTTTATTTGAAGTAAAAATCAGCTGTATTTTCAGCAGCGTAAGTTTTTACTTGGACAAATTGCTGATAATGTTATAAAACCAAAATGCACGGGTGCCAAACAAATTTTAGATATATAAGGAAATGTGATCAAATGCTCTCTGAGGTACTTGGTTGGGAAGGAATAAGTGCAATTATTTTAGGTAATTTCAGGAGTTGCATGTGTCTCTTAAAAACTGAAAACATTATGAAAAGCTATTTGAAATTTCCATATGCTTAGTTAATTTAGGGTGCTAAGCCCCCTCTTTTCCATTGTCAAAGAAGACTGGCAGAGTTTTTAGTCTTTGCATATAATTCCTTATATGCTGAAAAATTTAATAGCTGCTTGAAGAATAGTTGTTAATTCTGGGAATAAAGGAACATAATTCTTTTCATCATCTTTACTCAGTCTTTATTGAGGCACGGTTTTTTGAAAACTGAACACTTTAGAGGTAACTAGTTTGGATAGGCTGGACAGAATCTTGGCATTGAGGAAGACTGGGATGCATGATTTAAACTAAACGTGTATAAAATAACATATGCTACTTTATCTAGTTCTGCTACAGGTAGATTATACCACAATTGTTTATATCTAACATATTACTAACAAGTTTCCTACAATGGAGTTGCATTGCTGTTAATGCTTTGTTGATGAAAGTTGCATTTAAAAATGATAGGATAGACTTGTTATCTAACTTGAATTAACAAATAATTTTAAAAAGATCATTGGGAGATTTTTTGTTAATTTATTTTCTGCCAAATCTTAATAGGTAAATGCTGTGAATACAAATTTCAGATCCTCTTCGATTAGGTATTTTATAAGTTAAAGTAGAATAAATTTCTGTGATAAATCAGATTAAAATTGGGATATTGTATGTTGTATAGTTTGCTAAAAAAAGTCTATTGCCATGCGTAGACTGGACTGATGGATTGAAACTACCAGTGACAAGATAGTAAACACACAGTCTTGCGCTAATTCTCAGACAGTTTTTAAAAGCATTACTTACTGTTGAATACTTTTAAAATTGGACAATTTTTGGACTCTTGTATTTTGTACTTTAAATTTTCTTTGAAGAGTACTGCGGAACTGCCAGCTATCATGGATAAGACTCCAGGTGGAGTTGGTGGGTGATTTATTTGACTGGGGCCTTGACTTTGCCCTAACAGTTCCAGACACAGGAATTCATTGACACCTGTTGAGGAGCCCTGGGGACTACTGCATATTGAAGGAAAGCCTGCTTTGATCGAGTTTTGTGTATATTTAAATTCTTCAGGTTAGAAGCATTAATGATCTTATCTCTAGAAGATTATTGCTTTATTTTATTTGCCTTAAGAGCTTAATTTCTTTGGTGGTGCTAAATGCTAGACTTTTTTTTAGTGTCCTGCAGGTATGTACAATTTTAAAGAATTGCGTGAATAGCCAAGGGCTAGAGTCTACATGCAAACCTTTAACAAATTAATATTTATATTTAACATGAAACATAATTTAGATGCAAATACTTGTAAATCAAAACTCTTTGAAGATGGAATTGACAGGTGCTCTCAATAATTTAAAAGTAGGAAGGTTTGCTAGTATTAACTTACATTCTTGAATTCATTCAGGAATTACGTTCTTGAATTTAATTTACACAGGTGTCTAGCATCTCTGGTAATCATTGTATGTTCTAATTTAGCATGTTGTAAGTGAAAAACACTTTTCAATGAATTCTGCAAGGTAAGTTTCACAAACTGTAAGTGTGTTTTCCTAGCATAAGGTAGAGAAGAGAGAAAATGAATGTCTGTGTTTTTTTGCTTGCCTTGTTTCAATAACGCTATTTCTACCTGCTTTTGTTTAATGTGAGAAATGAAGTGTGCCAGTATGCTGCTTTATAACAGTGCTTTTGTTTTCACGTGTCCCTTTCTGATACACTTGCAAGAGAAGCATGGAGAGATGATTATGCAGACAGAGAGAAAGGAAATCGAGTATCAGGTCTAAATTTCATGGTGCTGAGCTCCCTAATGTGCTTCTGAAACTTTGTTAAAACACAAGGAGGTGAAATTAGGTAGATTAAAAGTGAAAAAAAAAAAAAGTGAGGGATTGTAATGATACTTGCTGTAATTATCCCTTTAACTCTTTTCAGTAGTATGCTTTTACTTAATAGCCCCGTGCTCAGACTTTAATAATTAAAGTTACCAGAGGTGATTGGCCAGATCCACTAGTCTAATAAAACAGCTGTAAAGGACCACCTCCCTTAAAGTTGTTTTGGCTCTCTCATTTTACCTCCTGCTGGAAAAATTGCCTTATGGGACAATCTTAAAAGAAAAACGTGAATGGCAAAATCCCTACTTCTTGTCTTTTTGTGGAAAAAGCAGCTGCTACTTAGCCTTGAGGTAGGAGAAATGGTTGTAGGAAAATATATCTGTTAAATTTTAAATCAGTCCACTTCCTTGCTTCAGATGTCTTCTGGGATCTGTGTTTCCCCAGAATTCCTTTAACAAGCACTCCGTTATTTGTCTAAGAACTCTCTTTTAAAGACTCTTTCAACTCTCCAGCAGTTTCAGCTATGAATGCAATTAGGAATACAGGGTTTGCTTGACAGCTCTATTGGCACAAAGGCTTCCTTCCGCATTTGTTTCTTGCATAATTGAGAGGGGGACAGACTTGCATCCCCTTTTCTCTCTTTGTTGAAAGAAATCTTTCTTGAAAGTGAGGATGAGAGAACATAATATTATGGAGAACAAAAACCTCACTTAAGGCTCTTCTCAATAATTTTAATGAAAAACAGGAAGGCCTGAAATTTCATTTAAAAAGTATTTAGAGAAAAAGTCAGAACAATTAGGTATAAATGTCTGGGTGGAGTGGTTATTCAAGATACTGACTTTTTAATTGCTGGCTGTTATCCATGTGGAGTTAGCTCTTACACTTCCTTTGGTTTAATTACTTTAATTGTAGCAAGTACTTAATTCTGTCCAGTACAGTGCCTGACTCCCTAAGTATTTTCCGCAGTCTATGTCTTTTTTTTTTTCCAAATGAGAGGTGCCAAGTATTTATTATTATTATTATCAAAAAGCCATTTTTTTTTCTTTTTTTCCCCTGGAGTTTTAAGGTAGCAAACTCCAGAAAGTGTTTGTGTGCTCAGTTCTTTTGAGTGGGAATTATTATTTAAATTTGAGAATAGGTAATTCATTAATTCAATTCACTGTTCTCACTTTCAATTTTAAATATGCTTTGGACTTTACTGCATAAATTAGAATTATTTTTTTTTCTTTTTTCTCTCCTGGTGGTTCACGTTTAGAGGCACAGAAGATACCTCTTCCCTGAATATATTTTTGCATTTATGTTGAGTCCTTGGTCAAAAGATCCTTTTTTTCAGTAACGTTTTCTAATTTAACGTTGAAGACTGAAATAGTAAAAGACAAATCAGAAGGATGTTTTCTGCTTTAAGGTGTATGGGCTCACGCTTGGGCCTTTTATGTCTGTTGCAGTTTGTGAAGCGGAATGAGAAGTCACGCTGTCACAGCCAGACTGAATTTAAGCAGGGTTGCTCAGATGATGAGGGTTCCTCTTGCCTCTCTGCCAGGTGTCTGGAGTAAGCTGCTTGTATCAGCCCCCGGCACAGCCAGTAAAGGGACTGTCAGTCTGGGGAAGTGTGTCTGTCCGTCCCTCATGACCTAACACTGATGTTGTGCTTAACTGCTCGGACTTTGTGATATGAGACAAACTCCAGATATCTAGTAGCGTGTGTGCACACATGTATGAATGTCTAGGCAGAACTGCTGGGATGGAAAGGCTTTAAAATCAACATAGTAAAGGACATCATTACTGAATATTTTCTAGAAATACTGTTTTGCGGAGTTCAACACGACCTGGTGGTCTTTGATAACTTCTTTAAAAATTTGGATATATTGTCTCATATATTGACTTTTTCTTGTCACGGCCTTACACGTGAATTTCCTGAAGTTTAAGGTTGCCCTTCTTCAAAATATCTAGTCATACAGTGGCTTTCACATATAAACAAATGCATAGTAATTTCTTAAATGAACCTGTATTGATGGTTATTTGAAATGACATAACTCATCAGAACTGGTTTTAGCACTAGTATTTTAATAAGTGCTTGCAGGATCAAACTTTTAGTCCTTCTGTGATTCTGTTATTATAAATGCACAAAGTTTTCTACAATGCTGTGGTGAGATTAGAGCCCAGGCAAAACCAATTCCTTTTAAAACTTGTTCACATTTAGACAAAACTGACATCTTGAGAAGAGATTTAATGAATAAATAAATTAGCAGCTTAATGAGGACTGGGACTTAGGTCTACTAGGAACATTATTTCATCAGTGCTTCAGTGGGAAGGGTTGCCTTTTCCTGATATTATTTGAGTTTTCCCTGGCCCCTAATCTAGTTGATTACCAGCCTGACCATATATTTTGTTGCTTGTGATCTTAGGAGATAAAGGCAGTGTAGCTGTAAAAGCGAATGGAATGGGAAATATAGAAGGAGATAAGATAGAGATGGATAATGAATAAATGAACTGAAGGTATGGGCTCGAGTAGATGTGCATGGTATTTTCTCTGAAGTTGACTGAAGGACTGTAGCTGCCGTAGGTCTGCTCTCTGTCAGTACGAAGCCTGGAATGCTGACCTGGGGTGGGAGGCAGCCTGGTGCTCCCGGTGCTCTGGCTTGCACAAGCCATGCCACGGGGCTGTGGCCGTCTGTGTGCCTCTCCCCTCCATCACAGCTCACTCACAGGTCAGCGAGAGCCAGAAAAGATGGGCCAGAGAAGATAAAGGTTTCTTTGTAGATAAGTCTCCCCAAGGAAATAATCTGCTGTTTTACTGAAGATTGATTTTGCTTGATTGATGTCTTTTAAAACCTAATTAGATTTTTTTTCTGTGTGTTCTTTTTAGATTGGGGCATATGATCAACAAATATGGGAAAAATCAGTAGAGCAAAGAGAAATAAAGGTAATAATATCATAGCATTTCAGCATTTACTTTTTTTTGGCCAGTTATCAGCAGTGCTGTCTGTGGTTGGGTACGTTGATGTAATTTACAATGTATGTGGTGGTATTTAATACTGGTAAAGTAAAACCAGACTTCTGGAGTATAACCAAATGTAACCAGCATATTATGCTGTAATTATTTTACATAATTAATAACTCTGCAGCATTTAAAGTGCTGCATTTTTTTTCTTTCCAGTTATCTTAAGCCAGGGCTTAGTTGTTTTAGTGCTGCTGTCTTTCACTTTTGTTTGTGATGAATTCTAATGTCAGTTATCTGAGCTCTCTTTACTTTCAGTTAGTTACCTTATACCTGCAGTTTACTTTTCCTCCTTTATGATGCTGTCATTGTTTTATACAGTTTATTAGACTGGTAAGTACTTCAGGCTTTGTTTCCCTGAACAAGCAGTTTAACAGCGTTCTCTGCATTTTGGTTTAACTAACAGTGCCATCAATGTCTGCCACATTGCTAAATTGTTTTGGAGAAAAAGAAATCAATCCTATATGTAAGAGTTTTATGGATTGTATATTATGTCATACCCATTATGTTGAAGTTAATTTAATTAACATTTTCTTGCAATTAACCTTTTTTTTTTCTTCAAATACTGCACACAAGAAGTATGTTATTACTGCATGAATTTTAAGGCATTGCTAATTCTTAACATTAGCAAAATGCACATTGATTCAGCTGCTTGGAGGAGAGCTGGGTGGCTGGTGATGTGCCAGGCACCTCTGGTTTCTGGGAGGTGCCTGGTGGATATTAAAGAGGGAAGGATTCTGGGCTCAGCACCAGCTACAGCTGGCATAAGTGATGTTAATTCAAGCAGGAGTCTATTGCAGGAAAATTGTGTCTTGTGTGTCTGAAGTGTGCAGAGAGAGAGCTTTCAGAAATGTTCTTGACAATCACTGCAACTGACTTCAAACTGAGACCCTCCCGTGTTACTTGTTCTCAGGGTCCTTTCCACAGTCACGAAAACCAATCGCCATTATGACAGAAATTCTTGTAACTACTACAAATTCCAATTGCAAATAATGCTTATTTGAAATGCATCTCGTTTGGCTCAGAAGTCCAATAACTAACAAATTAATGATGGTGTCTATATGAATTTGTGATGACTGAGTTTAGTGTAATAATGGTAACACTGAAACAGACTACTGAGTTCAAGTATTGCAGGTTAGCCCATTAATCTCAAAGCTACTACAGTAGTGTTTATAAATGAACTTTACTAAAAATCTAAAAAATTACTGTTTTTTAGTAGAAAATCTGTCTGATACTATAAATGTATAGTTTAGTTAGAACTATAATGGAATCTATTAAGATTAGTTTTAAAATTTGTGCAAAAATTTTTTACAATAATAGGAACTGTTTTTAAGCTTTTTTATTTAAACTTTATTTTTACTCTGAGTAACCTGAAATGTGTTTGGTGCTGAATAGAAATTATATAAACTAAACAGATGGACCCAAACAGTATGAATATTTTTTTTCCAAACAAAATTAAATTCAGTTTGGAACACTGCTGTTTTCCACATATATTACAGATATTTGTGAGGCATTAAGAGAGTAGAGAAATTGTGTCTTAAATGGAATTTTTTCATTACATGTAGCAAAAAGTAGAAGAACCAATTCAGCGTAGTCCATGGACACTGAAAGCATTTGAGATTTGACTGGTGGAATTTTTAAAGAACGTGTCACCACTTCTTTTCCTGTGAAAGATGCATCAAGTTATACTGTTGACTTATGTTTTGCAGAATGCTTTTTTTAAAATGAAACCATAATTTTAGCCACACTGATAAATTTGTTCTAGGACTGTGCATGCGTTTCCAGGGGATTATTTCTTCTAAGAGGAACATATATCTTTATTTAGACTTTCAAGAAGGATCTTGGGGCCCATAAGCAGTGATAAGTTTGAAAATTATTATAACATTCAGCATTTTATTTTTAAGCTTTACATTCTTTCATGAAATGGCTCACTTATGCAAGTTTTCACAAGAATCTGTAGCTGGTTCTAGAATTATAAGAATTTCCAATTCTAATTATGGGCTTCTTTTCTCATTCCACATAAAATTTCTGCAGTTTCAAGTTTTACTGTAAAAAATCTTGTACTTTAAGCTCTTTGCAGTGCTTTAGTCTACAATACAAGTGTTTTGTTTTTTTTTTCTATTTGTCATCCTTGGAGCACGTTTTGTCCTATCCATGTTTCAGTTCTATGTATTAGTTTTCCTTTGTTTAAAGCAAACTCTCTTCTAATAGACACATCAGGTGATCACTCCAGTTCATTGTGAAGTTTGATTTTTTTTAATTATTATTTTTATTTCAGTATGAAAAATAAATCCAGTTGAATGTAGATATGAGAAATATTTTGAGCTGCACTCTACGTATTTGAACAATTTTCTTGATATTGTTCTTATGAAGATTAACATTACCAGATTTCAGTGATCTTTCTCCCATTGATAATAATTTCATTTTTATGCTTTCATCTGAGTTTACTGTTTACATTTATGTAATAAATGTTTTTACACACGGATGAAATATGACAATGGTGGAAATCTACAATTCACCAGTGAAATTACCCGCTTTTTGAATGAAAAATGTTAAGCCACTTCCATCATAATTGCATTTGTACCCCAAATAAATTTTGAAATACTGTATTTCACTCTGTAAGAATTGTACTCTGTGGAATCAGTATTGGCTAATGTGACCAAGAACCTAAAGGCATAAACTCACAGATATCTCTGAGGTTTGAGAGTACAGCATCCCACTTTAGCCTTAAAAACAAACTTGAAAGTTTTGCAAATTAGTTTGGCTCTTCAGCAAAGAAAGATGTTGTTTCTAAAAAACAAAAAAAGCATATTTTTTTTTCCTGCTCTTTTCCCAATATGTGGGTATTTTTTTCCCTCTTTTTAGTAGGCTAATCTATGTTCACTATTAAGAAGTCGTCAATACTTTTCCTGAACTTGGATTTCTGACAGTGGAACTTGCTGATTAGCGGCTCTGGCATTACAACATGATTTGTTATCTAGGTTTGGAAATAAGGAGCAATGTAAGCATTTTGTGAAGTTCAATTAGACCTCTAAGAACAAAAGAGATTCAGAAAAGTAATTTGTTGCAAAAGTTCTGAAAATCTAATACAAATGTGTTACTAATTCTTGCAAGTGTGTGTATATGTTGTCTGCATAACCCCAAGCCATGGGACATGAGTGCTCAATGCTTAATTATGTTTGAAAAATTACCCAATGGGTCAGCAATTGGTTGGGTTTTGTTTGGATTGTAAAGGGTGTAAAAGGCATTATTGTACCTTGTTCCTTGAAATGTTTATTTTTTTTACGGTGCTTTAAATCTATGAAGTTGACATTTGTCTAAATTTTCAATAGCAGTGTAGGTTAAATTAGGTTAAATACAATTACTGACCACATCTATGTATTTTTCTTTTGTATTATCTGTCATCTGCATGAATGTATTTTGATAGTATTTGCCTATTGCAGGGTTTGAGAAATAAACCAAAGAAAACAGGACATGTGAAACCAGACCTCATAGATGTTGATCTTGTGAGAGGTAGGTCCTGAGCTAGGAAAAACTGAATTTCTCGGTATAAAAATAACTGCCATCCTGTGTCTTGTACCAAAAGTGTATTTGTAAATATTAAAAAAAAAAAAAAAGGCAAAACCCCAACCAACCTAATGTAACTCTTCTCTGAAGAAGATGGATAGGAAATACTGCTAACAGATGACCTCTAGATTAAACTAAAGGCTTAAAAACTTGATTTAAATTTTATTATATAGATTTAGATTTTATAAAAATACCACGTTGATTGTCATTGCTCAAAGTTTTGGAGTTACTAGTTCAGAAATCTCCTACTGCTGTGCATTCAGACTTCTTCCAAACCTTCTGACATCTAGAGGAAAGGTTATATTGAAATTTCTGGAGAGCAACAATTTCCGTGAATATTTCTTGCCTTAAGTATTTCTTGCCTGTTTTAAATAATAAAATGGCAACAGAAGGTCAGATGCTATGAGACTTTAAAAAAGTTTTTATTTAGTCTTTGTTTATTTTTATCTTTCTATCTCACGCAGATTAGGGAAAATACTGTTTAGCTTTTTTTTCTCCTTGAGCCCAGCTGCCAGCACAGTCTCCTGAATCCATTCCAGGTAGTGCTCTTTGCATTCAGACTGGAATTAACTGAAGATCCTGCTCTTGCCCTTAGAGACGCACAGGTACCCTGACATCCAGAGCTGGCCCTTAGGGACCCCCTCACCCTGTTGCTCCCAGGCCACTTCTGCCTTGGTCTTCCCGAGCACTCGAGCACCCGCACTCCCTCGGGCTGCTGGCACCATGGACATATCGCCCCCCAGCTCATGCTCTGACATCTGATGCCCAGTGCTGGCACTCAGCCCGCCCACACCCCCCACCCCCCCCACCCCCCCCCGTACGCATGAATAGACCACCCTCCTCCCAGGAGAGAATTAAAGGAATTTAATAAGAAGATAGTACAGGCTACGTGTGGCAGAGCCAGCCAGTTTAGAGCACAAGTCTTATGAGGAGCGGGTGAGGGAACTGGAGTTCTTTAGCCTGGAGAAAAGGAGACTGAGGGGGAGACCTTACCGATCTCTACAACTCCCTGGAAACAGGATGCAGAGAGGTGGGGGTCAGTCTCTTCTCCCAAGTAACAGGCCATAGGATGAGAGGAAATGGCCTCAAGTTGCACCAGAGGAGGTTTAGACTGGATATTAGGAGAAATTTCTACTCTGAAAGGGTTGTCAAAGATTGGAACAGGCTGCCCAGGGAAGTGGTGGAATTGCTATTCCTGGAGGTATTTAAAAGGTGAGTAGCTAAGTTGCTTAGTGACATGGTTTAGTGATGGTTTTGACATTGTTAGGTTGATGGTTGGACTAGCTGATCTTAAAGATCCCTTCCAACCTAGACAATTCTGTGATTCTCTGACAAGCAGAGTACTGAGCCACAGCTATTTACACATGACCAGCAGCTTTCATCCCCTTACCGCTCAATTTCCCCATGCTTGTTCCTCCACAAATCACCTAAACACCTCCTTTTTCCCACCCTTGGGTTCTTCCCTAAATGTCCTGTAGTAAGTTCTGTGCTATCTGAGCTTCTTTTCCCCTGCATCCCATAATGAGTCCCACACCCTGGGCAGCAACTGCCTTTCATCTGAAAGGTGGTCAGGAGAGCTGTTCCCAGTGGGCTCATGGTGCTGGTTTCACACCTTGTCAAGGGGGCTGATGGTTCTGCTGGGACAGCCCTGGGAGGGGCTGGTCAAGGTGTTCCTTTCTTGGTTTGGATTCCCACCTGCCCTTGTGCCTCTGTCCTGCCCTGGGCTTGTGGAGATGGGCCTTCTGTGGCCTGATGGCCCCAGTGATGGATCCAGAAGAACCTGGGCAGGGTATTAGTTGGGCTCCCCCTCCTGCCGTTGTCTGTTTGAGCTTCTTGGCAGGTGTGCAGATGAACTTTTATCACATCACCTAACAATACAACTTGTAACAAATGAGAATGTGAGAGAAAGAAAGAAAATCAAGTAACATTTGAACTTTAAAGAAACAAGTGAAAACTCAACATTTATAGGAATTAAGGAAGAACAGTAGAACACTTCAATATAGTGATATACATGAATGGCATTTAAATGAATGCTATATATGTCCAAGATGTCATTAAAGTAGTTCCAGTCCTGGCAGTGTTTTACCTGTGCCAGCACAGAGCTCACTAATGCCAGTTCCGCTCGTAAACAAGGTGGAGGTGGTGTAGCAGCATGCAGTAGTTGCCCTTTCCAAGCAGTAACCTTGGCATAAGTAGCTCACACCCCCATTAAGTAAATGCTACACGTTTCTAGCTGCCAGAGAAGTGGGGATTTGAAGGAAGAAAAAGAAATGGAAGGATATGAGAGAGGAAAGACATTTGAATGAGCAAGAGGAAAAATGGTGTAGAAGGGGATATGAAGATGAATTATTTTCTGGGTTGCTTCCTTGCTCCTGGGGATAGTCCTCAGTTGGACAGATGCTCCTCGGTACTCGTCAACCTCATTCCATTTTCCTAAATGACATGGCTGGAGCAACTTACAGACATTGATATTTTATATACCTTTACCGTATGGGGAAAAGGCTCTGCCATGCCCACATGGGCATGTGGATTTTTTGTGACTTCCTGTTGCCTCATACCAAGTTTCTCATACCTCAGTGAAACAGAATAAATTTTAATAATTTATTTTAAAATAATTTTGACACAGTAACAAATGGCAATTTTTTGTAGAACTTGCTGATAATGGCAGTGGAGAGGGCACCAGCAATTTGCGCAAATTTTGGATTGAGGAGATAATGAAATGATGGCAGTACAGGATTTATTCAAATAATTATGTTTAATAATTGCTCCTTTAAACAACTATCTTAACTGCCCTGCTGTTGAACAACTAAAGTTATTATTAGCCATAACAATGAAATATATCAAAATTTCTTTTCTTTTTTTAAAGGATCTGCTTTTGCTAAAGCAAAACCTGAAAGTCCTTGGACATCTCTGACCCGCAAAGGAATCGTGAGAGTTGTTTTCTTTCCGTTCTTCTACAGGTGGTGGCTACAAGTGACATCAAGGGTCATCTTTTTCTGGCTGCTTGTTCTTTACCTTCTTCAAGGTAGAGTTGGATTACAGGATCAGCTTTGAATAAATGTTTGAAGTTCATTCCAGTATTTTCTGAAATGTTGGGATGGCACAGTCCCAAGCACGTGACACTTGGTTAACATTTCTTTTACGTAGATGGAGGCATACTGAAAATTTAAGGATTTCCTCACAGGCTTTCTACAGCATTTAGAACACATGATATTTTTTCCCCTCTGTATATAATTTATTTTTCCAGGACTACCTAATTCACTTCAGGACTGAGCAACACCAAAGAAACCTTTGGCTTAGGCAGTGTGTTTTGTCTTGGGCTTTTGATTTTTTTCTGGTACTTGTACAGATCAAGAGCTCTGATCAAGAAGTAAGAAAGGCAAAATGTGCCAAGGCGCATGCAGCTTGTGCAGTCTCATAGGATCATCTGTTTCACCAGTTTCCATTTGTTCTTCCATGGGTAATTTTGTCACATCAGAGGCAGTGAACTTTTAGATTATACTTTAGTCAGACCTCAGCCGTGCTTTTGAATGACTGGCAAATGGGGTGGCTTATTGTTCTGTGTGCTTCTGGTATTTTTTCCATTGCAACGATGAGACTATGCATCTTAATTTTTTATTTCCTATATTATAGAAGGACTTTTGGGCAACTGTTAACAAACAAGGCAATTCACAGCTTTCAGGCTGCTCAGTCTTGAGTTCTAGTAATCTGACATTGGGCTTCTCTTAGGTATATGTAATAAAAAATAGGAAAATTAGAAAGGGAAGTATGTAGAGTCAGTATCTAACAGTGTGAAAATCACCAAAAGAATAAATCTATCAGAAGCATGTACAACAGAAATGGAACAGAAGGTTAATGAAAGTTGGGAGCAATTTAAGTACCCTGAGAAGCTAAATGACTGATAAGTTTTTCACTGAAATCCAATTAAAATGCAATATTACTTCTTAATTTTTCCATCTGTCCTAGCAGTTGTGAATCACTGTATCAGTTGGAAATTGTATTTAAAACAAGAAACAGAGTTCTTTAAAAAAAAGATGACAGTGCCTCTTGTGTGATAATGTTAGCAGTTATAAAATGAATACCACAGTGCCAGTGCCCCAAAACTTGAAATATTCATGTGGTCTCCTACTAAAACTCCTCCTTTTCTCCATTTCTGGGATAGATGCTAGAGAAGTATTGTTTGCGTATGTTTGCATTTGTGTATACTACGGTAAAAGATCCCATAGTGTTAGTAATTTTAATCTTATTTATAGTAATATAGGTAGTAAAATATGTAAGTTATAGTTCATTTGTTATCATGTTCATAGGTGATTTATGGAGATTTATGGAGAAACACCATTATAGTAATTTTTAATTGTTCCCATTCTTAAATTTATTTAAAAAATATAGCCACGCCTTCATAAGACTGTAAAAGCAGCGAAATAGTAAGCCAATGCAGATTTTGAGTGCAAGCACAAGCAAGTTTTTTAGGACATTGATTACAGAGCTATCTTGTAATTAACTTTTCCCCCCACCTCAGATTTCTTGGGATCTATGATTTACTAAAGTTATGGTTGGAATACATCATTTCCATAATCCATGTACTCTATAATGTGACAAAATATTTCTGATATTGCTGAGGTTGTGAATTAACAATTACTGGGAGAAAATTAATAGTATTCCATATTATGCTATAATCCAACTGTTTGAAAGACTTGTCATTTAAATTATGCTGAATTGACTGCAGAGTTTTTGGTGCTTTTTAAAATGAATTGAAATGTACATGTAAGTGAAATAAAATTGACAAGATTTGTTATTGGAAACTATTTAAAACTCGCCCTCAAGTTTCTTCTTCTAGCACTTCTATGTAAGATTTCTTTATATTTTACTCAAAGTGTGCTCATTTATGAATTTCATATGAAATCGGTAAGGCAGCACCAAAATGGCAAGAATATATTATGAAAGCTCAATAACAAAAATACTTCACATTCCAGTGGCCATATCTCTGCCCTGAATCTGAATTTTGTATTGTAGCTCAGACTTTTTGTCATTATGACAGATTCTCACTGACACTGTTGTAAAATGGTCTGACGCTATTTTCTTTATATATGTTTAGTTGAACAATTTTATTTAATTATAAAGTATTTTCTCTAGATTTATGAACTGCAGTACTTGAAATTATTGCTTTGAAATTTATTAGCTTTAGCAGGATGCTTGCTACCATTTATGTGAGTCTACAGAACAGAATTCTTTCCTTGGCTGTAGATTTAAACTCCAGTTTTTATTTGCCTTGGTTTCCTTTAGTATAAAGTATGTTTAGCAAAATGTGCGATAAGAGGACTACAGGGAAATGTTTTTTGTCCAAGGTCATGGAACAGACTGAGTAATTAAGGTAGAAGTAAAACCTTTTTCTTCCGACTTATCCATTTAGTTTATAGCATTACCTCATTTTTACTTTAAAAATGTTTCTATATTTTAATATGAAAATGAAGTGTGAAAGTATAGTGTGTATCTCTAATGTGTATTTCTTAAGTATTAAACACAAAACTTTAGTAGTGATATAATGATTGTTCATTGTGGTGAAATATATATGTATGTATGCATTTTTAAACTTGGTAATACAAATATTTCAAAGGTTTAAATGCTATAAAAAATAAATGCTTGTTGGTCTTTGAAATGTACAGTTGCTTTCTTTGATATAGCTTTTTGCTCTGTGATATAATTCGTTTGTCTGTTTCACAAAATAAACCATTGTCACTTAGAAAAGTACAAGTCCAAATACTATAAAGAAGTAAAGAAACAATTAAAAGTGGTGTGAGAAATTCTGTTCTGAGACCTAGTTGTTGGTAGGAACAATTCTAGGATAATCTGAACTGCAACATACACTGTGCAGAAAGAGGTTCTTGGATTTCCCTTCCATCCTACTGAAAAGATCGGGCAATTTGGAACATTTTCTTAAATCTGTATGAAACTTCATGGTGGGAATCAGTGATCTATGGATTTGTATCTTCTGGAAGAAGATTATTTCTTCTAGATCACTCTGCTTTGCTAAATGTTTTTTAAGTAGCAGAAGAAATCTTGTGCTGAAGTTTGAAATTACTTTGTGGGGACCTACTCCCACAAATCATTTCACATGGATCTGTGGAGCTCTGTGTTCTCAGAAGTATAAACTCATCCAAATTGTATGGTAGGAGTCAAAATTGGCTACTTATTTACACTTTATACCTTATGAAGCTAATTGTATGTGTGAGAAACTCAGATAAGCTCATTTTGAAAGGGGTAATATTATCTGTACTGTTTACTATCTGTACCTTTTTTTGTCTATTTTTTAATAAGTTGGATTTCCAATTGATGCATACTTTATTTCTGGGAAACCTCATACAGCAAAAACTTAGTCCACACATAGTAATAAAAGGTACCCTATGTGTTCTACGTAAGACCTTTGTGCTTTAATTTAGGAAAAAGACTAACAGGAAATTAGAGAGATTACCACAATCAAAAATAATTTCATTGTTTTGTATGTTCATCGTCTTTCTAATACCGGTTGCCTTGCTAAAGATTGTTTCATGAAAAACACATCTAATCTCTTTTTAGTGGAAAGCATTGCATCCAGGTGTCCGCTGTGTTAGGCGTGGCTTCATGTGATCTATTTTAGGTGTTTGAGTGTGGCACATCAATTTGCACATGGCTATATTTTTTTCAATTAATCTTAGAAAAGGGCTGGTGAAAGCTGTTGAATTTGTGCGTTGTATTTTTTGTGCTAGGAATAGGTGTAAGTAATATGACTTCTTAGTGGTACAAGAATGAACCCAAGCTCTCATGGGATGTGCTGGTGTTAGGCATGGAGAATTATTCCCGTTGTTTCCATATTGTTTCTTGAAGTTTCAGGTTTGTGTTGTTTTGTTGTTGTTTTGTTTTGTTTTTTTTTTTTTCCTTGGTGGCTTCTCTCAGCTAAGTTACAGAACGCTGTTACAGAACACAGCACTTCAAGCTGCAGAGGCAGAGCAACAAGAATGTGCGACAAGCAGAGAAAGGAGAGGGATTGTCTCTTCTCTCTGCCTCGTGCCTGTTGAATGTCTTTAGGTTAACTTGAACCCTATAAAGACATTTCTGAGTTATAGAAGTGGTTGGGCTCTGGGTACAGGAGCAAGAACAGCTATGTGGATGTTGGCTATATATGAAAAACTGGTTATAGGGTTACAAAACTAACAGTCAACTGTGGAATTGGAAGCTGCCTCTTTTCCAACCACAAGTGCTAGTTGGAGTCCCACTCACTTCAACCGGACTGCTTCATGGTTTACATGGTTTGTCTTTGATCTTTCCTCATTACTAGAAAATATACACACCAGTATATGTGAAATGTGTACAGGGTTGCACTTATTTATTTCTGTATATCCATATCGGCAACTTTGTCATTTGACTGGAATATGCAGTTTATAATGCTTTCTGCTGGAGAATATAAAAAGTTTCTAGTCTCAAATCTGCTGGCCCCTACAGTGTTGAAATAGATGTACGGTCCCACAGAATCACAGGCTGGTTGAATCTGGCAGGGACCTCTGGAGATTGTCTAGTCCAAATCCCTGTCCAAAGCAGGGTTAGCTGGAACAGGTTGCTCAGAGCTGTGTCCAGCCTTCAATGATGGGGAGACTTCAGCCTCTCTGGATGATGTACTCCAGGTTTGATGGTCCTATGGTCACCTAATTTGTTGGATTGTGCTGCAGCATTATACAGAACTAAATTTATTTGGGCTGCTTTAAGGATGTCATTTGCTTTTTGTTTTTGACTCCTACTGAAGTTTCACCTTAAATTTATGTCATTGATAGATCTACCTTTTCAAATGCTTCTCCCCCCCCCCCCTTACTTCATTCTGCCGACTTTTTTGAGCAATAGCTGTAATATCAAAAGTGTAAAAGAAAAGATGGATATTAAGTCAGCAGGCAACTGTTTAAATCTTTATTACTACCTATTTCATTGCAATCATAATTCCTTCTTCTCAGAATTACAATAGGTACATTTAAAATGCAGATAAAGGACTACATCTGACTGTTTCTCTTTTTAACAAAAGCCATTTAACAAGTTGGCCATTTCAGACATTTCAAATATTGAACTCAATTTAATTTCCCTTCTTTTCCAGTTGCTGCTGTAGTGTTATTCTATGCAGCCCAAAGCCCACACAGTATACCTCTGACTGAAGTAATTGGGCCAATATGGCTAATGTTGCTCCTTGGAACTGTGCATTGTCAGATTGTTTCTACACGAACTCCTAAGCCACCTCCCAGCACAGGGGGTAAAAGAAGAAGGTATAGTCTATGTTAAAGTACTTATCGTTTAGGATTGTTAAACTGTTCTAAAGAACATGCATGAAAAAAATGTTGGGGTTTACAGTCTCTGCTTTGCAAGAAATGAGAAACTGGTGCTCTGTTTTTATCTGAAACTTTAAAATGGGTACTTAATTGGTGCTCTTGGAGTTTGGCACATTGAGTAATTTATGCCTTATTTTAATTGAATCTGATATTTTGCCTCAAAGCAGTTTGTATCTGAATAGGGGTTGAATGATAGTATTTATGTTAGTGCAAGTTTTGTTTTGGAATTCCATACAGTACTGATTAATGATCTGTCTATAGGAAATATACATTAAAGGTGATGCTGTTGGAAGCGTAGAACTTAAGTCTTCTGGCACTTCACTAAAGATGGTTTGCTACAGTGAATTGTCCCATTAAAATGGGAAAACCTGCAGAATTTTGCAGGTATAAGATTGATGATGAGATGAAATGTATTTTGGGGTTTAAGTGTTATGATAATAAATGTGTTATGCTTAGTTCTATTAAATGGCGTTTATTAAATTGACATGATAAAGCTTTAGCAAAATACTTTGAAATCTTGCTTGGTTTTGCATGCTTAAACTGCTAAACACGTTAATAGAACTAGTAGATTTCACTCATGAAACTACCTTCCGATTTTAATCTCTTCTGATGAAGGAAATTAAGGAAAGCAGCACATTTGGAAGTACATAGGGAAGGAGATGGCTCTAGTACCACAGATAACACACAGGAGGGAACAGTGCAGAGCTACGGTACCAGCACCTCTTGCAGTATTGGCGCTGTCTTCAGAGATATCTGGCATGCCGCTTTCTTTTTATCAGGGTTTGTATTTATTCAAGGCTACATATGTGTTAGAGATGCAGTATCCCTTTTCTAAAGTAAACATTGATCTAATGATTAAACTTCTGTTGATCCAGTTTTTGTTTGTAATAGTAAACTCATCTCAGTATTTGAACATGTACTAATGTGTTGTTTCTTGACTTCTGCAAATGCTGATGGAATAATTTTGAAAAGATATGGAATTAACTTTTAATTAAATTATATTGTGATGTAGGAGCACTCTGTGTGGGCTATCAGGAATGAACCAATGCAGTTTCTCAATTTTAATCTAATGAGAAAATTTGATTCTTTAATTTTACTTTATTACATTAGCTGTTTATTACTCTCAGAGAATGCTTATTGACCTGTCATCAAATCACGTTTTCTGAAGGAAAAGCCTTCAGGATTCAAATAGTCACAGCATTTAGTTTATAAATAAACATTTAAGGTACATTTTCTAACGATTGCAAGAAACATCTAACCCTGTTACATTGAAGAGCTGTTTTACAAATGATTGATCTGCTAATGCAGTGCTCTGAGCAATGACAAAGTTATTTAAAAAACATTCTGTAGCAGTTTGTGTTCAAGATATGCTGTTAACACAGCATTGTGAGTGCTATATATCAGTATTTATTAACAAGGGAAAATATGCTTATAAAATAGTATGAAATTGAGAAAAGGGATACTGCAAACTATTACATTGGTGTTTTGTTGTGCACACTGCATCTTAAATATGGCAACACTACATGTCTGTCATACTTGTGATACGTGCTCTTAACCACTGGGAAAGCTTATCTTATGTTACGTTCTGGGAATGTCTAGTTGAAACTTTGGAGAAGTTTTAAAAATATTTTAAAATATTGTAGGAGGAGAGTGCATGTGACTTGTTCCTTTGTGTAGATTAAGGTAGCTATGACAAACTATGAGTCATATTAATAGACATGACTGCTGTTCTTTGCGTCTGTATGCATTACTTTCTGGTATGTTTGGAGTGTAATCTTGTAAACCTTTGGATATTTTCCATTCGTTGCAGATACTGATCTGCAATAAGGAGCGTTAGAAGATTCATTTTTTTCCTTACCTTCCCTCGTATTGGGCTCAGAGTGTTTTCAGTTGAGAAGGGCTGTGTGAGACTTACTCTAAGGACTTGTTTAAACCATTTAATGAGAGGTAGTGTGTATATATATAGATGTTAAGCCTCAATGATTACTACTTAGTATATATAGTATCTTCAAAGGATAAAGAGCACAAAGTGACTGAGAATGCTGTAAGTAGCCCTTAGTCATTTGTTACCTCTTCAGTTGCAGAGACACAGTTGTTTGTAAGTCTGGAGCCACACAAACTGTATCAGGAAATTGTCCAGCTGACAAATAACCTTTTTTTCCTAGGAGATCATGCAGACCAATAGGTTTTTTTCATGGTAATACAAATAGTTTTGTCATCACAGTGGGATGGCAGAGTGGGGCTGGGAATGAGTAAGCAGGAGTGCAGCATGGAGTTTGCTGACTACTTGGTGATGTTGCTGAAGAAAATTTTAGGAAACCTCACTGCAAAGAAGCTGTAAAGTGATGTCTGTCCTGCTTCTTAAGACACATTTTGAAGCTCTTTAGAAAAGCAAATTAGAATTTATTAGTGTTCATGTACAGCAGTTTTTCACATACATTAAGCTTTGAGATACCATTTTCTGGAGTTTTAAATATAGGTTTATAATACATGGTTTCAAAACTAACCTCAGAAATTATATTCTTTGCTTTAAGGCAGGACCTGGGTACCTAGACCATTTGCCTACACTCAGGTCATTGGTAATCTGGAACTGTGTTCAGTAAATATCCTTCGGAATGGCAGAACTCAGTCTGACTAATAAAATATATTTCTAAACTTTAATCCAGCACAGGGGCAATTAAAAAAATTTAATTATTGATTTCACTGGAAAGAAGAGCAATATCCAAATAGGTAGCTTATTCAGAATGTAGTGCTGATTTGGGACTTTGCGCTCTGTGTGTGTCCTTACTCCAATTACAGAAATCTTGCAGTTGTAGCTTCTTAAAAGTCTTGCAGCATGAACAGGGAAGAGACTTTTTTTTTTGACCAACCCCATTGAAAATGCATGGGAATAGAATACTTGACAGTGAAAATCTACAGTCTTCCAGAAACTTGATTGATATCTTCCTTAATATTTTCTCTAACTAATGCATGAGTAAGACTGAAAGTCATTCTTGACTTAGCTTTTGCACATATTCAAGCTTTTAAAGACCTTGGATTTATTCATGGTGTTGTCCTGCATTGCTCTTAAATAGTTTTAAATCTAGCATGAAATTTTAAAAGTTGATTAATGATGTATATATATGTAGTAATTCCAGGAAAGTAGACATTTATGTCAGCTGGGGAAGTATTGTTTGTGTTCGTTACTGTTGTTTTTTAATTTTAACACAGTATAGCACATGAAAGCCTAACTTTAAGCCCAAATATCTGCTTGAGGCTTACACTTAAATTTAGGGATTCTTAAAAAAAAAATAACTTTGATTTCTATATTAGAAACAAATTAGAGACTTCAGTTGAGCACCTGTTTTTCAAAATGAACTTTAGTTGATACCAGACTAATGTTTGTCTTGCAGTTTTAGCACTTAAACATTGCTTGACTAGTGAAGTCCTGTATGAACAAATTATACATACATACATACATTTTTTTCTTTCTCTATATATTCCTACTCAACTGTTCGAGGCTACTTCTTCCTAGCTGCTTGCTTTCAACTTTCATGTGAAATGTATAAAAACTTCTGAAATCAAACTTGGAAGAGTTGTCCTGTTACTCCACTCATACAACTTAGTAACTACTGGACTAAGTCTCTGACTGGGTGGATGTATGGATGTGTGTGATGAGAACTGTATTCCCTTTTGTACAGTTTAAAATAAATTTTTATAAAGAGGCAAAATTATATTTAATACATTAAAAATTGACCTCAATGTTTTAGATCATCTTCTTAAGGAACTAGAAAAATTAAAACTCTGTATGTGAAGTAGCACATTGGTGATCTGCAAACAGGAAGCTTACTAACTGCTTCAACACCTGCTAAAGCATCTTGCTCTCTCCTTACCTTTTTGAGCTTATAATAAAATTAATCCATCCAAATATATAATAACTGCAGAAGTTGTTTCTTCTGGTTTTATAGTCATTTAGGAATAAAGTTGACTAGGAATTTGGGGAATAGTTCAGGGAATAGTAGGTGAGTTCTAGAGCTTCCTATAAGAGAAGTTCAGCAGCAGTTACTTTGGTTTAAAAGCGAGGGAGGAGTGAGGGAGAGTAAGATTTAAGATGGGAAAGGAGGATGAAACACCTTTGTAACATTGTCTCCTCATTATTTTGTTGTCATTCCAACAGATGAATTGTTCCTTTTGGATTTTTCCATTTTATCCAGCTCTCCCTAGCAATATGTTTGTGTTCAAACTGTATTGGTGGAATACCTTATTTTGGGAGAATGTAAGGTGACTATCCCAATTCTCCTGATTCGTTGGATGTACATATTGAAGGGGAATTTAATATTCTGCTGTGTAATCCAAGCTCTCAGATTGCCTCTCTCCTTAAAGAGAAAGGCAATGTGTGTTCCCTCATAGGAGCACAAGATCAACTGAACAGATCCTTGATAGTTTTATGACCTATGTCCAGTCTTCTACTTTTAATTAAAATAAAGAAATCAGGAAACTTGATTCATAACACTTTTATTTTCTCACAAGAGTTCTGGGAATCTAACAAACAAAATCTAGTAAACACAAGATATTAATTAACTTTCTGATTTTTTTTTTCCCGCGTCATTTACTTTAAGAATACAGAAGCTTAAGTGAAGACTTAAAGCAGTCTCTATTGATAAGGTAGCAAGCTGCTGTTCCTTTTCATTCCTTCATCGACTGCACTTCCTAATTTGGAAGTGTAATCATCCAAATGTTTGCTTTGAGAAAGCCTTTTTGTAATATGAGATATTCTTGCTGCTACATCTGTTGACTAGGTAAGGGCCTTGATGCCTGGAGAATGTTATGGAAGACTATTCATCAATATTAGTAATCTTAAGAGTAATACTGAAGCATAATTCATAAACTTATTTTATGATTTAAAAACAGGCTTAATTAGTGTTAGATCAAAATACATTGCCAAAGGTGTTACTGTATAATAAGGAAAAGGGTAAATCACCTTCTGTTTAGTAGAGTTGACAATACGAAGAGTGTATTTAAAACAATAACAACAAAAAATATCTGTGTACAGAGTACTAAACAGTATGTTTGCAGCTTCAGGAAATGGCATACTTGCTTTGAATCGTAACACTTAAATAAACTTTCAGCATACCTCTTTTTTGTTAGGATAGAATAGAAAAGTTTCTCATTTAATTTGAAGCTTGTGGTTCATCAATTGCCAAAGTTGCTGTGAAGTTTTAGTTTGAAAACATAGGTTTCCTATTCTCTTTCAGAAGATTCAGAATAATTTTCTTTTAAACACTGACAATTTCTTTTGTAACAATTTTAGGGAAGGATAGTGGGTAATATTTAGAAGATGAAATAGTTACAAATACTGTATCAGATGTTAATATTAGTTTGGGGTCATCTTAGTAGTAAAACTAAGACATGGGTTGAGAGGGGCAGGATTTAGACTGCGGGGAAAAAAAAAAGAGAATCATTAATTTAATGCTTATATTTGTTTCAAATATAGATCTAAGAAAGCAAAAAACTCAATAGATAAATCCACTGAGACTGATAATGGCTACGTGTCCCTTGATGGGAAAAAGACGGGTAAAAGCACTGAAGAATGTGCACAGGCACACGAACGTCGATGTGAAGTGATTAGGCCAGAAGAGTCAGGGTGGAGCACTGCAACAGTGAGAGATGCCTTCAGCAATCACAGTCATCAAAAAGTAAGTGTGCTTTGTTGCTTTCAAAGCAGGATTGTTAATTTGTCAAATGATACACAAGGTGTATTTTTGTGATGCTTTTGATGCATTTTTAACTATTTTATCCTTGAAAGTGTTTCTAAAATTAAATTAGGTTTAGGGTCTTGCGTCCAAAAACTTATGTTACATCTTAACTTACTTTAAGGCTTATATTCCTAGCCTTTTCTTTTACTTGTAGGAGGATCCTCACTGATTTATAAATATTCTTTGCCATTCTGTATTTCAGTGCACAAATTTGTGTGCTGTCTTTTATCTGTGTGTTTTTCCATACCAGCTAAACACACTGTACCTTTTCCTGCCTCTTTGACACTCTGGGCACAGGTGTGTCTCTGTGCTTAAATGGAACAAATTTTGGATTACAGACAATTGGTAATTTTGAGGTAATTTTGAGCATTTCCCTGTGAATCATCTTTCTTTTCCTTTATTTATTTTTGTATTTAGAGTATTTTATTGATCTCTGTAGAAGATGAGGAAAGTATGATTTCCCTCTCAATGAAGTAGGCAGGACTCCGGAAGCATAGGAAGTGATCATGAAAGAAGGCAGAACTTTTAATTTGTCTGGATCTGATTATCTCCTGGATACCCTATTTTCGTCTTACCATTCTATGGAATAGCTTTTCCAGAATGTTTTTCCTGACTCTCTTATCACTGACATTTGAACATATATTGGCTGTCACATTAGAATTGTTCTTTAGTATAATATGAACTAGCCCTTCATCGTCTGAGAAATGTTTATTTTGATATTACAATTTCCATTTTATAATTCCCACTGCACCATTTCATTTTGACAATTGGAAATGTGTAAATATCTGATTTAACGGAACATAGATAATAATGTTGGAGAAAGGAATTTGATTTCAGTAGTTAAGAACAAGTCCTAGTAAGTATGAGTCTTACTAATACTATATTTCTTGCCCTAGGATACTCACAGGACCGTGGCAAATTTATCAGATGAGGTTTCTAGCGAAGAAGGGCCTGAAACTGGATATTCTTTACGTCGCAATGTAGAACGCACTTGTAGTGATTGTACACTTCGAAACAGGAAATCTCACCATTATAAGAAACACTATCCTCTGGAGGTATGTTCTTTTCCATTGCTTCTTTTCTGTAAATTGTTAGAAGCATCTTCATTTCTTATTGAATAGATAAATTTTTCTAAAACCTTTTTTATGCTTTATTGGATTTTAGGAGTCTGTTAATTGGAAGTCATGCTAGGGGGGAACAGGGAATTTAATTTTTTTTTAATTATTATTTTATTTTGATCACATCATTTTGAAATTAAGTTGTTTTTATTAAGTTGGTTTTAGCTTCATCCTATTTTTCAATTTGTTGTAAGGAGCCTAAAATACATTCTATAGATCTTGCATTAGGTTATGGCAAACTCTGTTGCTGTCTTTTGATACCAGTTATCTCCTATGGAAACTTGATTTGTTACAAAATCAGTAGTAATTGGCAATATGCAAATTTTCATCATTCTAGTGCTGCTGTTTCTCTCCGTTAAGTTAGTATTTTGGATTCACTAGCCTTCTTGTGGAGAAGTCTGATTCCACCTCTGAGTTTTATTCCCTCATATTTATTGAAACAATAATTTAAAATATTGTCCCAAAATCTTAATGAAATTGTTAATGTTTAAAAATACTGAAATTTTAAGAGACTTGATGACATTATAGCTTAGAAAAGGAGAATTCATGGATCCCATACTAGCAGAGTTCTTAATCATAAGGCCTCAGACATTGAAAGAGAAAGGGGTATGTTATTGTGTTTTTATTTATTTATCATTTTACAAAAATTATGCTCTTTTTTGCTGATGCTATGCAACCTAGCAGATATATGGAACATTATTTTCAAAGGCTATTTTCACTATAACCATGAGAAAAGAGTGTTAAGAGTAATTTCAGCTCTGACCAAAGCCCATTTAGAGATGGTTTGAATAGGCAGAGCCTCCCGAGTAAGTTTTTGACTTGACACAAGAAACCTCTCCTTGGAAGAGTTCAGATATTACTTTCTCTGATAACAGTTGCAAAGCCTTAAACTCAATGCTTTGTATAAAGACATTATTAGATAATCTTTTCTTCTATCCTTTCACTTATTTCTCACAGATAGTGGTTAAAAAGATCCAGAAGGCTAATTGATTTGAGTGTTTAATGTCTTAGGCATATTTGGCTTAGGATAACTGAGCAGGTCGATACTGTTTGTTTCATATGACAGAAGATGTCTATTGACTGTATACTTGTGCAGCTGGTAGTGCTTGACAAGAGGAAGCAGAAAGATATGATTACAGTCAATTGTTTTTCACCTTAAATATATTTTCTCTTACATAGAGTGCTGCAGGACTAGGCAGGACTCTGTAGATAAGTTCAGAAACTGAAGAGACTGAATTTGCTGTGTGCGTAGGTTTCGTAGTAATATTTTCACTTGTTCTCTGTTTACTTATCTGACTGATGCCTTGAAAGAGGAAGCCTTTCTTTGTTGTTACCAACTCGCCTCCCTCACATGATTACAAAGGAAATGAAACAATAGTTTTAAAATCTGTGAAAGCTTTCTTTGTATTTAAAAAAAAATAATTAGTGAAGTCAGTGGATATACACTCAACTTCTCTCCTACATTTTCTTTTATCTTCATGTTTACTTGTCAATTTAATTGTTGTTTGAGCAAGCTTTTTTAATATTCTTACTTTATTAACTTCGGGACTCAATGGTACCTAGTAGTGACTGCCTTCTATATATAATTTTTTCTTTTTTTATTTTAAGAAAAATATAGTTCAGACTCTTCCTGCATTGATGTTATCCCTCTCTTTGTTAAAAAAAAAAAAAAGGGAAAGAGGTCAGACCAAATTTTTTCTAAATATTTCTTTACAAAATTGCTTACATAAAATACATGAAGCATGATTTTCAGGAAGAACAAAGAACATTTCTTTAGATAGTTACACATTACGAATTATATTAAATTAGTAGTTCTGCTGAAACATTGCTTGATTATTATTTTCAGTGTAAAAGTTTGTGTATATTCTCAATGGAAACTAGTAGAAATAAGTACATTTTGTGTTAATTTGGAATAGTAATTGCAGAGGATGGCAATGAGTAGGAAGGTACTGCTTTTAAGACTACCTACCTCTCTTGCAGACAATGGATTCTGCTTACTGTAGAGAGTAGTTCTTGTTGTGAAGACAACGCTAGATTGTTTCATATGTATGCGTGGGAAGACTTGAATGTCCCAAACTTAATACTTTTCTTTCTTTATCTATGAGATATAGGTAAAATTTGAACATGATGAGGCATGCTTGTTTATCAAGTGCAGTTTGTTTAAAATAATTAACATTTTATGTATGACTACGTAAATTACACATAGATTATACATAGCAATATCTGTGTATATTGCTTATTTTTCCTCTCTACACCTGATGCACAACTGTCTTGAAACAAGCTCACTCTCTCTTTGAGAAGGTGTGTCAGTAGTAACAATGGGGCAGAGTGATTTCTTGGGGACTTTGAGTGTCCATTCCTCCTTTATCACAGGCTTTTGCATTTAGAAATGTGCTTCTGGAACATACCAAGCTTTCTTTTAAAACTGGTTATATTGTGTCCACACTGCTTGCTTGACAAGCTATTTGAGTGCCTCAGGTCTTGGATGACTAGAAGTATCTGTCCCTTCTTCCTCCAGGGCCTTGCCCTTTCTAGAGAAAAGATTCCTTACTTTATGGAGAAGTTAATAGGTAGCTAAAGTACTTCAGCTCGAACAGCCAGAGGCATAAAATCAAAATCCCAAATTAATTTAAAATACTTTGTGAATGATGCTTTTCTCACTCTGTCACATTTCTCTATTACAATTTCAGTCTGGTGTATATTGCTTTTGTCTCACACGCTCACTTGTGTCTTTCACATTTTCATTACAATAATGAGGCTGTAATGTGTATTAGAAGAGGTTTAATTTATAGCTTATAAAATCACAAGTTTGAGACATAGTTGGAGTCTGTGGCTCGATAATTGCTGTTAAAGTCTAAATTATTGAGTTCTAAAAATCTATAAAGTAATTATTTCCTTTTAATAGTTAATATGATTTGATTCTTCATTATGTGACCCCTCTTCACAAAGCAGGGACTGTGAACTGTTACTTATTTGTACAGTGTCTAAAAATGTTCAACCTCTTAGACATTCCTTCAATAAACATGTGATTCTTTCTGATGAAAAATGTAATGGATTGGAACATAAAAATCGGATATACGCGGAATCACTAATTTGAACTTTAGAACCGTTCTGTCAGGAAACAATGTAGACTGAAAAGGCTGCATTAATTGCAATGCATATTTTAATTTCAGGATACACCTAAATCAGGTACGAGCTGCAGTTCTCGGTGTTCAAGCTCCAGGCAAGATTCTGAGAGTGCAAGGCCAGAATCGGAAACTGAAGATGTCCTGTGGGAGGACCTCTTGCACTGTGCAGAGTGCCACTCCTCCTGTACCAGTGAGACTGATGTAGAAAGCCCTCAAGTGAATCCATGTGTGAAGAAAGAATACAGAGATGACCCATTTCATCAGGTTGGTATCCAGCAATTTTGATTTTTTTTTTTTTATACTACACACAGGCTTAGTATTATCAGCTTCATCATACATCAGAAGGCCTGGGAGAAAGAACTCTATATTAAATGAAAGTAAAAAAGCCAAAGTGATTTGATAGAGTTAAAGGAAGGAAAATTTGATTTCTGCTACTCAGTTATTAATTTGTCAAATGAAGAGGGTATCACAATATACTGAAATAGCCTGCAGAATATTTGGGTGTTTGAATAAGTAGAACACTAAGTTTGAACAAGTAGAATGCTACTTGTTCTAGTCTAGGACAAGTAGTGATTGATTAAAGTTTCTTCTGTGGTAGATGGTTCTGGGTGTTTTTTTTTTTCTCTAGTGGAATTACTTTTTTGTGAGCACGTCAGACACCTTTATGTTTGCTTATATATAAATGTATATATAAAAAAGCAAACAGAAAGATAAGATACATAGTATCTAATGTTATATATGTATAGTCAATGTGTATATATGATGTTACATGAGTATTATATATGTCTAAATTCTATTTAGCTATAATATTTATATTTTTACTTTGAAGTAAATAATTTTATTTTGCTTCTTTAATGCTATTTTGTAGCAACATAGTAAGTTATTTCCATGATCTCTGAAAATTTTAGTGTTTGTTGGGAAACACTGCAATTGCAGCCTTCCTTGATTAGAGTTGGACAGAATCCATTGTTAATACGTGATCATTAACATTCTAAGTATTAGTCTTTATTTGATAAAATCCATCCAGATGTCACAGTGCCTGTTAGATTTGTTGTACAAGTATTATCTTTAAATTGCATGTTAATTGCATTACTAATTTGAACCATTTAAGTAAAGAGATGGAGAGAATGGGAACTTTCTTCTGGGTAAACATGCCGCATGTGTGTTGGTAGTGCATCATCACTACTAAGGCATGTCATGCAAGAGATGGTGTTGATGCAAGCTAAGGAAAAGAATTTCAAAAGACAGGCATTTCACTCATAACCAGAATTGAAAATTATGTATTTGTTGATTTTAAAAAACTTCTGCTCTGTTCTCCCCCCTAAAAGAAACCCCAAAGAGATAGCAATTTGAATTTCATGCAATGTTTGCTTTTTTAATTTATTTTTAGTTCTTCTTGCATACATTCCATATAAACACTAAAATGGAAACCTTATAATGGAGAGTTGGATTTGCAGTCTATGCATTCACTTTGTTTTCCTGCAGTGGAGTGTTTTTCTGTTTGAATGTAAATTGTGAATTTTTGAGTTTCAGCTCCTGGTGTTGATACTCCCTCTAGAGGGAGACCTTGGAAAAATGTGATAAGAAAGTCCGGTGACTAATATTTGCATTGTTTTAATAATACAAATAATTTTTTTATCCAATGGGAAAAAAACAAGAGGAGAGCATTTAGTACTTAGCAGAATAAAAAGATTTCAGATACTGATAAAGCAAAGAAAAAAAAAGCTTTTAATCCATGATAAAATAAATTTTAAAAATAATATCATGCCCTTCCCAGGGTCTGCCCAGCACCACCACTCCCAGTAGTTTGATGCATATATTGATAGGTGAAGAGGCAGAGTTGAGAGGAATTTTACTCACCTGGTTGGGAGAGGAGTGAGATGGGGCTGAGAGAAGGCAGGAAATGGCTGCAGCAGACCTTGTTGCCTTAACTTTTTTCCAAATCCTGCAGTTCTCACTTGGCTGTTCATTTAGAGTAAATGTGCCTCAGCCGTAAGTGCATTCAGTCAATTGGGATTGCTTGGATCTTGGAGCAGTGCGTATTGATTAGATTCCTAACACTCCTGAGTCTTGCCAGATACAGTTAGCAAAGAGGGGGCCTTTAGCCCTAACAAGGGTTGAAAAGTACACATACATAATTAAAAACAAATAAAAAAAAATTGTTGGCCTTAGGCTCAACCTGAGAAGAGTACTTTTCAGAATGCTAGGGGGAAATATAATAATCAGAAAAATAAAATATACTACTAAACATGCGGCAAAATTAAACACGGTTTATAAGTAGACCTCTGTTTTCATACCTCTCTGATGTGTTTGAGCCAATTAATCCTCAACCACAATAACTCAACATTAGTAGAAAATAAAATATGGGGAAGGAGAGATTTCTACTCACAGTTATTTCTTGGAGAAGTAGTGGATGATTTTGAGGAATGTGGTTAACATATATTAATATATAGTAGAAGTAAATGCTATATAACCGTGTTTGTGTCAGTCTCAAGCATTTTTTTGTCCGTATATTGCTGACAAAGAAATATTGATACAACAATAGATTTTAATCTCTGATGGAATATATCCTTTGTCTTCCCCAGAGTCATTTGCCTTGGATCCACAGTTTGAATCCAGGACTAGAAAAAATAAGTGCAATTGTATGGGAGGGTAATGACTGCAAGAAAGCGGATATGTCTGTGCTTGAAATCAGTGGTATGATAATGAACAGAGTGAGTGTTCTTTTTTCTTTATGCAGATATTATATTTAGAAGTCTAAGCACTACTAAAAATAAGCTTTGTATTATGTTGGTGGGTTTTTGTTTAAAGTATCTGTTATTGACATTATTGTTCCATGTCTTACATCACTCTGATGTTACTGTCATTGCGGCAGAGACCGGCTCCAGAGCAGGTAAGACTGCGCTGGGTGAGGGCTCTGTAGCTACAAAGGCCGACG